>JADLZK010008778.1:0-126341 GCA_015847255.1 Hyparrhenia diplandra | reverse complement strand
ACCAAAGGATACATGAGAAGACTCAATCAACTAGATACTTAAATGAACAATTCTCATGCATTTTGAGGAGCTACCTAGAAGGCAGCTATTAGAGAGGGCTATTAGGGAAGGCATTTGCCTCTTGGCTTCACTCCTCATCCCTGCACGTCCGGACAAGCTATAGCGGTTCTTTTTAGTAATTGTAGTGTACACTCACGACTATAAATTGAGTATGAAGTAGATAAACCTTGCAAAATTCATACGCACTCTAGCACACTGGGAAGACTTAATCAGCGGATACTTAAAATGAACAACTCTCAGTTATAATTTTGAGAACATCTTGGCCTTTTTAAGATTGTGCGCTATTGATTGATACGATTAGTTTGGTTCGAGATTACCATCTACTGCACCAAGGATACATAGGAAGACTCAGTCAAGGATAAATAGGAAGACTCAGTCAACCGAGATACTTAAATGAACAATTCTCCTTATAATCTTGAGAAACTCTCTTAGCCTTTGGGTGTGTTATTGATTGTTTTTCTAGTCAGGGCCGATTAGCTTGAGTCGGGTACCATCTACCTTTCACCGAAAGGATGGAATATAGAATTTTGCTGCATCTTTCGGGCGCGAATGGTGGAAGCTGTTTGGGAAGAAGAAAGCGGCCCTTTTGTGGCAGAGGTGGGCAACTTGCTCTGGCTTTCCTCGATAGCCGATTCCATGAAAAGCGAGGGGAGACAATAAAAGACACGACATCTTTTGGATTCCTGCCATTAATTATAGGGAAAGCTTGAGGATTTGTGGAGCATGTAGGCTTCAAAGCAATGAAGGGCCAGAGTTATATATACCCAGTGACGGCGTGACCTTGGCAGGATCGAAGGAAGCCAGATTTGGAAGGTAAGTTGGTCAAGACATTTAGTTGGCATGTATCGGGTTTTTACGGTATAGGTACATTTTGTTGAAGGTCGGGTCAAGCTTTTCACAGGGAGTATGGCATGGGTTGCATGCTTCAGCAGCCGTGGCGCATGGTATGCAGGCTTTCGTATTGGGAAGCCGATAATGGCTAGTCCACAGCTCATGCTCACCTCATGTTTGTGGTTCACCAAAATATTTTGGTTCTCCTCAACAGGCATAGCATCTACTTCATAGTATGGTAGCACATAGCTCTCCTCTCGTGGTCTGAGTATTTAGTCGTCATATGCTAGGACTATATATATAGTATGAGGTAGCACATAGCTCCTCCCTAGCGTAGTTGCGGTATTTTAGTCATATGGGGCTAGGACTATATATAATAGACATTAAAGCCGTGTAAGTTGTAGGTATGGAAACTGTTGTTGGTGTGATTCATCTAAAAATTTGTACATGCATCATTGAGTTACCATGACTGTGTGTACTCCAAAACCTATCATGGCATTAAAGCATCTACAGTTTTTGTTGTTGCTTAGTGCCACACTACAAATAATGTCGTGAACTGAAGGAAGAGGAAATTCAGAAGGGGCTGTTAAGCTGATGGCAGTGGTATTGTGTGAGCGCCACATCATTTGCCCCAATCTCATCACTACTAAATTTTGCCAACCCTAGGATGAAAAGGTTTACAGTGCCATCTTAACATTTTACGGCTGTGTGGCGGTAGGAAACTCTTGTCATGTCAACCAGGATGTGGCTATCAAGGAATGAAAGTATGAACTGGATTGTGCAATACCTCTGGCTGGGGGTTGGGAATATCAATATACTGGTGGCGACAGTGTGCGTGTGATTCATCTAAAAATGAACGATGCATGCATTGATTTTAGCACTGACTGATGTGTAATCAAAATAATGTGAGGTGCATTAAGCATCATGAGGTGTTGCATTGCCACACACTGCCCAGGTCGTGTGAGCTGAAGGAAACAAAGGAGGCTGCTGAACTGATGGCACTATATATATACGTGCTTTGACACAACAATGTCAATCTCGTCAGGTTTCCACAAGCATGAGTGGTGTACGACGATCTGTAACTTTCTATGGCCATGCTTTGGAGATAGCAAACTCTTATCTTGTGGATGACTATCAAAGATGAAGAGAGGCTGGACTATGCACCTGGGCGCATATCAAAATTTGTTACTTTTGCCGCTCATTTGCTCTAAAGAGAGAGTCGCGAGCTCATGAACTGTACTGAATTTTATGTTTGAACTCAAACTCCGTCCCACCTCGTTAACTCCCAGAAATTTGTGCTGCGTGCCACCAGCAACTAGCAAGTGAGTAGCTAGCCGTAATCCTCCAGAAGCGAGATAATTTATATCATGACTTCCTATATATCACCGGTGACACCCGAAAGATCCTAAAAACAATTTTTAGAATCAACTGGGATCCCTTTGCTCATGGGGCAGCTAAGTTGAACCATTGATAATTCTCTTCTACCAGAAAAGATTACTAGCTGCAAAGCAGATGATTAAAGTATGAATTGGACTGCACGTCTAGCAGCAAAGCACAATTGACCGGCGTTCCGGTTCACTCCTCGAGGATATTGCTGATGACAACCGTAAATTGCTCTGGATTGTTTGTTTGAGCTGAAAATATTGGCGCAACCGACAGCGACTAGGCTATTGTCATCAGCGTAGGTTGCGGTGCCCTCAACCTTCATAGCTGTAGTTGTACAGATACTCCATTCAGTAGAGAGAGAGAGGAAAACCATGACTACACAATCACATCATCATGCATTGTAGCTGGCTAGCTTATTCAGTGGGAAAGTACACGTAGTTATTGGTCAGTAGAGCCGCCGTGATTTGTTCCAGTAGATCCTGGAGTGAAGCATGCTTTGTACAGCGACCGCCTGTACTGCATGTATATATTGTGACGCGTGTGATAACGACCACGCATGGCCACATGGATACATGGCATGGAAAGCTGATTAATTAGCTAGTTTACGATTGGTGCTCACATGGAGCCATCGCGCCAATTAAAGCGGAAATACCTTTCTCAGCGTTTCTCCGAGATTCGAGCACAAAACAATACACGTCCGGCCGGTCGGAAGGACAGCAAATAAATATATATAATCTCTCTTGAGCTGTTGTGTTCATATGCCATATGTATGTATATAAGTATGGATTGGATTAATTATTGGATCCATCCATCCCGGTTTCTCGATCGATCGAGGATTTGTATATGCTCTCTCTCTCTCTCTCTACCGACGTCGGCATGCAGTCGACCTCGGCTCGAGATCGATGCCCACAAATTAAATGAATCTGAATATGATGGCAACCAACGCACTATACGTACATTGCTTGTATGAGTAGTTTGCTATCTGCGATAATCTCTTTCACAAGAAGATATTTCTAGTACTGCACCTTGGAGTGTGACGCACTCATCGCGGCCACTATCATCATTGGCTACCTAGTCATATATCAGTCATGTTTATATATCATATCATATAGTGGCAAAAGGCCCAGTTGTTCACTTTATAATTAGCTAATTAGCGGTGTGTGTTTGTGACGAGAGGAAAACGCACACATGCCATGGTGGGGGTGAACGAGGCAGGTATAGCCTTTGAGCAGAGTAGACGCACCGCAAACCACCACTCCCTCAGCTCACGGCCTAAATACAAGATACCTAGCAAAGAGTTCTTAGTAGTTTGGTGAGGCTATCCTTACAAATTAGGTAGTTTTGTTACAGTAACTTGTATTACTTAATTAATTTTTGTAGTGATAAAGATATGTATCAACCATATGAGCAATCGGACTATATAAGAACAGTTACTGATGCCACTCACTTTTGGGGATAAAATTTTGCGCGCTTTTTCAAAACAAATTTCAAATGTATCCCTAGGTTGAAACATTTTTACACGAGATATCTCTTTTTGTGCGCCAAAATGCGTCGGCGTGACATTTACACATATCGCGCCCAGATGCATGCTGGTAGCGGCGTCTTACGTCTGTACTGTATGCGTGGTGGCGTTGAGCCCTGCGGTGGCGTGGCGGCGATGGGTCCCCCAGCGTCGGCGCATGTGCATGTATGAGCGGCAGGGTATCAGCGCTGATGCGTCGGTCGCGGCGGGCCGATTAGGGGTTTCGATGCAGGCCCTAAGAGAAGTGTGTGGGTCCCACGCGTCGCCGGATCGGTGGCGGCAGCTGATGGTATAAATGCTTCGATCCTGCCTACTTTTTGTCCCCATGCTCTCATCTCACATTCTGCGGCTGCGGCGAAGGGGACCCGGCAGGTGAGTGTTTTGGATGGTTCTTCCCTGCCCTCAAATGCTTCCAATTGCCTAGTTTTTTTGCTCTTTCTCTTTGCTTATGTTGGTAACTCATCTTATTGTGTCATCTTGCTTGCTAATTTCATCTTTTAGTTTGGGGAAATTGTGCACTTTAAACCTAACTCTAAATCACTTCATGTTAATGACATTTTAGTAATGCTTTGTTATTATGTGGGATGGATTGATTATTAATGAATATTTGTTCATGGATGGGGTAATTGTCCCTCTCAAAACCCAAACCAATTCATATAATTGTTCATAGCAAATTATAAAACATGTTTTGCTAATAATACATTGTGTATTGAAGATGTGTTGATGTTTATTGTTTTTGCATAGGGTTTGAATATTTATTCATGTTTTATTGTTTTATTATTTTTCATAGGGTTCTAATTGTGCTCTGAAACCCCAAGCCCTAATTAGTTTCATTGTTCCTATGTAGCAAATAGGAAATTTTTCTTTATGTTTATTTATTCTTGTGGCAATTAGATGTAGTAAAATTTCTTTTGTTATAATGATATGCTTAAGATGTAATTGTCCTCCTCAAATCCCAAACCCCTAATTCAACTATTTGTTCATGTGGCAGCAAATTGGAACTCATATTTGCTACTAAATAGGTTACTTCATGGTGAAATAGAAATTTACATGTTTTTGGTTTTGCTTAGGTTTTTGAATAATTGCATAGGACTTGAATATTTATGCATGTTTTATTCGAGAATTATGATTACCGTTACCATGTATGGAGATGATTTTTTTTATGAATGTTCATGTATTAGTTGTAGGTTAAGGATTATGAAGATTTCCGTATTATTTTTTTTCATATATTAAAGTTTTGAGGGATGTTTACCATGTATTATGTTAGGGTTTATGAAGTTTTAAATTGTTTTAATATTTGTACTACTTGTCATTTTGTTTTGTTTTACTTTTTATCTTTCATGGACTTTTCCTACGATTTCGTGCACCATCAGGAGGAGTTCACTGATGGAAGGTCCATTCCCACCTGTCCCTCCTCGGTTTGTGGTGGGTTTCGACCTATGTGAAAGGCGATCAAAGGCATCCTCTCCGTGAGGCGTGCCTTTTTACATTTGTTCATTAAATTGCCATCAGCGGAGGATGGGTGTGCTCATGGCGGTTGCATGTTTTATCGATTGGATTGATGATGCAACTATGGCTAATGTTGACATTATGTTGTTTCCTTATGACCCTTGGAAGAGCGTTCCATATTCTCGGTTTGTTCGGTGGGTGCCTCATGCCACGAAACCCACTGACTATGGCGAGCCGGAGAAGGCTGCTGCTGCACTCCACCGTCTAGAGAATCCTCCTACATGCAGCTGTGGCAAGGCAGCACCGTCCTCCAAGCTCAAAGCAAGCGGGAGATGTTCACTCCATTCTAGGGTTTGTGGTCAGCGGGGATTATGTAAGTGGTCTTTCGAGTCGAGGTTATTTATGATCTTGTTTTGTGTTGTACCAACTATAACTTGGAACTATGACATTTCGAGAAAGGTTTTTCAGGCATGTGACTTTGAGGAGTACAACTATGGGCGAAAAGCTCTATGGCCTAGCAAGTCTTTTGTAGAAGAATGTTGGAGCGGCAACATTGCATGGCCATGCCTTAGTCTGCCGGATCGGAAGTGCGAGTCGCGGCATAAAGGCTCGGCAAGGAGTTGTCCCCTCCCCGAGTTAGGGATTGGCTACTATTGTGGCAGCGCTTATGGAGGGCGAATAGAGTTCTTTGTGAGTGTCTTGAACTTGTAATGTAGATGTGTCCCTTTTAGTTGTTTTTACGATGTTTGATTGTGTTTCCCTTAGCATGGATCGACTTGCAAGTGGGAGGATTTTTGAGGGTGCGTGGAGATGTACTTGAGAGCTGCGACACCAATTCAATTCCCTCATGAGGAAGAGAAGGAGGGTCTTTTGCTCACGATTAAAATTGCGGAGAAGGACGCGAGGTGGAGGGTGGTGTTGAATCGCGAGATTGGCATACATGGAACATGCTTCTGGCGACTACAAAGATGCTCTTGGAAGAGAGTTGAGCCCATACAACTACGACTATGGCGATGAGACTTTGGTAAAGTTTTTGGCGGAAAAAAACAAGGCACGCTACAGCGCTACTCGGTGCTCTTGAAGGCGTGTGCGAGGGGAGAAGATGTTGGAGCAGAGTGCTTTGTGAGTATTAAGCTGACATCCCTTCTTTCTTTTTGAGCTAAATTGGCATACCACAATGTTCATTTTGTGGTTTCAATTTGACATCCTTCTTTTAAAGTAGTTCCCTCACCACCATGTGAGGGGCGAAGCGAGGCTAACGGGACGAGGCAAGGCTAACGAGGCGAGGGAACGCGGATTGACAATGAGGACAAGGAGAAGGGTGTCGGCGATGATCATTAGTAGTGCTTTCGGGCCAAAAGAACACCAGCGGCGATGAGGACAAAAGGATTGGTGTCTTCTATTTGTGTCACCTATGTGAACTTATGAGTAGGTGACAACTTTTGTTTTAACTAAACGGTGGATGATGCATGGAGCTTTTAGTCGTACACTAGCCATGTAGTGGATGATGCATGGTGATGTTTGCAACACTTTTGTTCGATCCATGAAGTGCATGGTGCATGGACCCTATAATTGTAGTTGAACCACTTGTGTAACTTATTGGCATGGTGATGTTGTCATTTCAATCCTTGTGCCGTGTTTGTTCATGAAACTCAACAACAAACAACATTTCTTACTCGGCAATAATAAAAAGACCAACACCGTACATAATTGTTGATTAAGCGGTCAGATCAACTAGATAGGCACTTCATTTTGAAACATGGTTCAATACAACACCTAGAGATACAACTACTAGATAGGCACTTCATTTTTCGATACATGGTTCAATACAACAACTAGAGATACAACAAGTCACCCTCAACATTTTCACTCTGCATCGAGCCTTTGCCCACTCGGCCTTGGCACGGCGTGCATGCTCCGCTTCCTCTCCTCTCATCCCTCTTGACTTGAGTTAGCCTCCTTTCCTCTTCCCCTTCCTCCCTACGCGCCTTCTCGGCGGTTGCTTGCTTCATATTCTCCTCGGACCTCAGATTGAAACCATGCCCTAAACTCCTTGTGGCCTTCCAAGAATTTCTTGTGTTCCTCACCGATCTCAAGGTCGATCCACGCATAAAATCACGTAGAGTGGAGGTGGGGTGCGCAACACAAACAATTGTTAGGAAGCGAATATATACTCATGAAACAAATGAACCAAAAGCGAATATACGCACCATGAAATCACGCGTTGTTTTTCGGCCTTGCTCCCATTGATAATTGGCACACATCCAATACTTCCGCATGTAGGTTTCCTCATCATCTTCATCCCATTCAACTTTGCATGGATCACCACACCAACGTTGGGCACCTGGTTCACCCGGTGGGAGGGCTTATGGATATAGGGATCCCAGGCCTCAAGTAAGGATTGAAGGCCTTTTTTTTTACCGCGCCTCGGCATGCTTTGCTCGTTGCGAATGGAAGCGACAATCAGTAGCTCTGAAAACAAACGAGCGGCGGATGACTTAACACATTGAGCGAAATGTAAGCAAGCATAACAAAATTCAAAGGAATGATTATTTGCAATTGTAAGAAACCACACCATCTTCATTTGCATTTATACGACATCACAACATCCTACATTTTAATAATTCACACCATTTTTCATTTGTAACCACGTGCTAGACTAAATATACTAATGGCATACTAATTAATAATACAATCACATATCATGCACGTGGTTACAAATGCATATCATGCACGTGGTTACAAGTTGCTTGTGGTTACTAATTAATAATATAATCAAATATCATGCACGTGGTTACTAATTAATAATATACTAATGGCATACTAATTAATAATATAATCACATATCATGCACAATATAAAACCATGTGTCATGCTATATTGACCACAATAAATCTTTTTCTAGGAAACGAAAGAAGAAAAGTAAATGAATCACTTACATGATTGACAAGACAAGGAAGGAGATGCCGGGTGGTGAGGAGGTTTGGGGCGGTGGGAGGGAGGAGGAGAGGTGTTGGGAGGAAGAGAGGGGTTGGGGTGTGGGGGATGGAGGAGGGGGAGTTAGGGGGCTTGGGGGCTTTGGAGTGGGTTCGGGGCGGTTCTTGGGGCCGTTGGCGGCGGAACCTGAACCTAGGTAGAGGAGGAAGAAGAATGACTGCGAGGAGGAAGAAGGTTCGTTTATGTAGTCCACGTCGCGCCAGACTAGTAGGCGCGACGATTCATCCGCGCCAACGTCGGCGCGACTAGGACACGTGTCGGGCGTTCGAGCGTGCATGTCGCGCCAAAGGCCGGCGCGACTCGTCCGGCGGAACCTTGCCTAACCTCCGGTTTGCGCCCGGCGGAGCCTCATTGCCGCGTCAGCGCCGAGGAAGGTCCGGCGTGACCGTGCCGCGCCCGGTTTTATCTTGGCGTTACGTTTTGGACACTCAGGTCGTGTCGGGGTTCATGTCGAAATGGCCGTCGCGGACTAATAGGCGCGACGCCTTACTATAAATATGCATCACGCCTAGGTTTGGCGCGACGGTCATTTTTTTTTTTTTT
This sequence comes from Hyparrhenia diplandra, assembly GCA_015847255.1. Lineage (NCBI taxonomy): Eukaryota > Viridiplantae > Streptophyta > Magnoliopsida > Poales > Poaceae > Hyparrhenia > Hyparrhenia diplandra. Next base: position 117,553 of record JADLZK010008778.1, on the reverse strand, counting down.
TTTGACAACAGTTCATACATTAATACCAGATTTCATACATATACCAAGTTTCATACATAATTTGGTTCACACATATCATCATACCACATAATTCATACATAATTTGGTTCACACATAGCAAATATCGACCACAATTCACCAATTCACCATAGTGTGACATAGTTCACCAAAGTCTACAACCATAGTTCACACATAGATCGACAAAGTGTCGTGAGCACAATTCACATAGTTCACCCAAGTTTCATGACCACAACTCACATAGTTCGACATATGTTCGGACATAGTCCATACATTGATAAACATAGTGCACATGCGACCATCCGCACTCGAAAGGGCAAAGCCGCGGAGTCCGCGTAAAGGTCGTCGAGATTCCCGCGCCATGGGGAATGTAAGGTCATGAGTTATGTATTGTAACTTGGCTTTTCCCCAATGTTGCTTCTTATATGCCAAATCGTACCTTCTCACGGTTTGGGCGTGTATGGTAACCCTAGGACGCACGCGGGACGGCCGAGGGAGCTGTTGGAAGGACATTTGGGCGTGCCAACGTCCGAGCGGTCTTTAGCTTTGCGTTTAGGGCCGGTGATGTAGTCCCCCCTTGAGGTGAGCTACGAGATCCCCCTACAAAACCCAAAAAGTCTTATGTCCGAAATGTATATATACGTGAGGTGACAACAAGCCCAAATTGAACAAGATAGAAGAAAAACACGAGTTTCGGTCACGGGAGGAGCATCATATAGTTGAGAAGAGCCAATGACGTCCTGCTCATAGCTTGGGTCATCATTGTCTTCACCACTTTGCCTTCACCGCTGCCTTACGGGCTTGTTTCACGAGGGTTTTATTGCAATTGATTTTCCCACACGGAACTCCGTCTTGCAGGACGCCTGTTTGTCTCCCCCGCGGCCTGCTCTTGCTCACTTTCGCCTCTCTGCGCGGAGGCCTCTCCTCGATCTTTGCCGGCACCGCCGTCATCATCGGCTCTAAAGCGGCTCAACTTGCGACCCACGGCGGGCGGAATTTCTTCACTTTTCTGCGGTCGGTTTTTGGCGAGTTAGGACTACACAAACAAACACATGCAAGTACCGGAATGTATTGAGTCGGCGTCATACCTCAGCAAATTCTACAAGCTCACTACCTTCTTGGCCCCCGCGCGCCCTATGTATGCTCTAGCTTCATTTGAAGGTGGGCTAGTGGGTGGTACGTGTATAGGAGCAAGGTTAAAACTTGAATGCGAATGAAAGGTTGAGAGGAAATGAGCATCAATGCTTACCGTGTAGTTAACGAGGGGCTCTCTCGGGTCGCCGCCCCCCCTTGTTACCCTCGTCATAGGGGGTCTTCTTGGTCGCTCTCTCCATAGGGGGCGAGTCACCGGACGGGCTCGTGGAGACGCACTCTAGTCACCCGGTGCGGGTACAGCAGTACGCATGGAACTCTCTACGGCCACCGAGCCAGGCCCACTATCGACCCACACTCTCTCGGCGCTCATCCACCTTGCCGCACATGTTCCGCGATGGATGGTGAGCGCGTCGCCGCCACCAAACCTTCTCTGCCTCGAAACATCTGAAGCATTGATTGTTAGTTTTGACTACACAATTAAAAATACGAAGGACGAACGAACTAAAATCTGAATCGACTTACTCGTGCAAAGCATCCGAGCTGAAATCCGTGATAGGGTAATCCCCGCTTCCTCCCGAATCCTTCATGACCCTCCTCGGAAGGTGGTGCTCCACAACAAAAAACATGATCATGGGGGCGGTGCTTCTCCAGTAGCGACTTGTCATCATCACTCCGGGTGGGGACATTCAAAGTCCCCGGCCATGGTCACGCTCATATGGAGTCCACTCCACACGAAAATGAGACATTTAGACAAGTCCAACGACTATTTTAAAGTACATAACAATATGTATAACAACATGACTCACCTGACCGTAGGTCAACAAGTCAGTGTCGTTGGAGTACCTCCTGTACCTCATCTCCGACTAGCCCTTGACCATCTTATTTTTAGTGCCACAAATACAAAGAATGGGGCCCGATACTGTCATATGGCCATGCAAAAAAAAAAAAAAACACAAGACACGTATAAGAACATGAATATTACATAGGGCAACTAAGATGAGAACATGAATATAAAGACATGTATGAGTTACGTCTGGGAACCGCCCTCCCCAGTCCCTTAGGTGGGTATGCGCTCCCAAATCCGGATCTGCGGGGAGGTACACGCAGCCACCCACGTTCGAGGGTCTTTTTCGCCCCTCCCTCAGGGCCTCACACAGCTGCCGATACAGCCATGCGGCGTGGCGAGCCCCAGGTACCAGAACGCCGATGTCCTCCCAATCTGGCCAGAAGATTGGGAGCACCATCGACAAGGTGTTCCCGGGAAGAGTCGGGTAGAAGGAAAAGACCGATAAGGTGCCACAACCACACCTTAGCAAACCTCTCGACCACTTCTAAGTGCGGCGTCGGCGGGGCAAAGTACTGAAGTGCCGCTTCACCCAATGGGAGGACACACCTGAAGTCTTGTGCTCCTTCTTTCCCTCCGGAGGTGCTTAGGGTAATGTCCGTGAACTGAACACCAACTCCTTCCAGTTCGGTCGATGGCACCCGACACCTAGGTGGACCGTCCACCTTTTAGGTCCAAGATGTAGCTCACATCTTCTAGGGTGACTGTCATCTCTCCACACGGGTGGGAAGGAATGGGTCTCCTGGACGCCATCCGTCCACGAAGGCGGTCCACCGCCGTCCCATCTCCTGGAGGCCCGCCACAATGGCTCGAGCAAGGCCCGGGAAGCCCGCCGTAGCCGGGTGAGGGGCGTACCGCTCCGTCCCCAACGGAGTGGCTTGTGAGCTCGGGGACCTAGCCGGCTTCAGCCTGAAACAAATGAAGGAATGTAACGATTACATATGATAAACGAAGACCACAATATTAATTTCCAAAAAAAAACATGGGAAATACTTGCCTTGCCCAAGTCCACCGCCAAGTGCGAGCGGTGGTCCTTTTCATAGCAAGAACTACGAAATGGGGCCCAATCCTCCGCTCCATCCTGAAAAGGCCAAAAACACAAGATTAGAAAAAGACATGAATTATAGCAATGAAAACAACAATGCATTACGAAATTATTACAACAAGACGTGAAGAAATTATTACAACAAGGTTGAACTAACAACACCTATGTACCTGAACACTATCGTGAGTGGCTGCGGTGTGACCCGTCCCCGGCATTTAGAGCACCGGACCGAGCCATGGCCTCATCAAAGTCTCCATAACCATACATATCGAGACCATAGCCATTTGAATCATACACATCAGGGCCATCGGCATTGGAATCGTCCATAATTCCTTTAAGGCGTTTTCTCTTCCTTCTACCAACCTTTTGCTTTTCTTGATCCGGCCGGGGACATAATCCAATCCATAGTATGGAGGCCACTGCGAAGGATCTAGGTACGGCTCGAAGCTGGATTCCCACACTTTTAGGGTGTTTGATTTCAGATAGAATGGAGACATGAAAAACTGATCTTCATGGTCCAAACCCCTTAACTTACAAGCGGTGATGACGTGTGAGCAAGGCACATGAAGTAGGCTGCGGAATGCAACAAGAACACTCCAGTTTCCTCGGAGGTCCACCCTATAATTTTTGCCACCGTACTTCTCACCGCCGGATTGGTTCCTCCCCGACATTATGTTGTACACTAGCCTTGAAGGTCCGTAGGCATCACCAACCTGATTGGAACCTATGGCCTCCGCAATTTCCAGGTGTCTCCTACCGGCCCGGCCCCATTTTTCTTTAGAAGCCTTGGCAATGTTCCAGCGTTTAACAAAATATTCGTTGCACTTCTTAAACGAGTACTCCACAATACCGGACACAGGTACTGCACGGATACCCTTGAACACTTTGTTAAACGATTCCGATGAATTCGTGGTCATCACGCCATACCTAAGGCCACCATCATCAAATGCGAGAGCCCACTTGTCCACATTACTGATCTGGCCCCGAAGCCAAGTCCTCGCAGGAGTGTTTAGGACCTTGTTCAACTCTAATAGCTTCTCCTTAAACCTCTCCTTCGTGCGACAACAACACACGACCTTCAACTTCTCACAACCTCCTTCTTCCTTTGTCGCCATTTAAATGTTGGCGGCAAAGTGCCGCATGCACCATCGATGCTCAAGAGGGGGAAGCCCATCTATCTCCTCTCTAGCAGCCATGAGCAATCCATTGTGCCGATCAGATATCATGCAAATCCTACGAGACGTACGACGGATGACATGCATTCTAATAAGCTTCATGAACCAAGACCAGCTCAAAGTGTTCTCGCTCTCGGCCAAAGCAAACGCTAAAGGGACAAGCTTGGTTCTCCTGGATCCACACCGACCGCCATCATCGAACACCTTTGTACTTCCCCGTAAGGAATGTTGCATCAACAAGCACTACAGGGCCGACAATGCTTGAATGCCTCGGTATTGCGGAAAACACCAAAACAATCCAGTGCGAGAACATGTTTAGGCACGCCGTCCAGTGTCATCCACTATCCGCCCAAAGAAGAGAATACCACCTAAGCCCCGGATTGAAGTGTTTCATGGTCATGGGATCCTAGGAGCTTGGTTGTATGCCTCCTTCCAATCACCCCACAACAGCTCTATAGCATGCCGCTTTGCTCGCCAGCCTTCATGTAGCTCACTCGATATCCGGTCCACCCCCATATGCTCTCGATCAGGGAGGCAACAGATATATCGCTATCGGCCTTAACAAGGCCGACAAGACGACGACTCAGATAACGGTACGTGTTCTGTGGATGAACCCCCTTAGGCTTAGAAGACCGACAAGTGTGAGGTTGCTTCACATTTCGAATCCTCCAAGTCTTGTTTGGCAAACTTCCTCGCCCAAACTCCCCAACCACATTTCTTCTTGCAAAGCACTTTGTGTACCCCCTTCTCGTCGTCGCAGTGATCAACACGTAGGGCCTATGATACCCCTAACGGCGTAGTCCGCAAGAAAAACTTGAGATGATCCAATGTGTCAAAGACCATCCCCTTATTAATCTCCACCTCCTCGCTCTCAGTCCCCTCATCGTCCAACAACGACAGACCGGTGTCACACACCGCTTCATCAACCATACTAATGTCCATGAAGTTGGGTACGGAGGGTACCTCAACATGGACCTCCCTCAACCGACTTAGCTCCACATCGGTGTATTCCATTCTAAATGACCCGTCAGTGGATGCAATATCCCCTAAACTCATCGCCTTCATCCTCCGTACTAGGCTCCGACCTATACTCGTCCTCTATCACCTCCTCGGAGCCGCTATCATCAAACTGAGCTCATCTCTGTACTCTCCATCGCCCTTCCATCCTACAAACATGACGTCCATAGCACCAATCTCCCTCATCGCACTCTTCAATACCTACCATCACCGCATTATCATTTTCTCTAACAACAACCGGTTGGAACTCTTCCTCCCGAGTAAGGTGCTCTACTGGGCTCCTCATCCACGTTCTCACCAAGCGGGGACAACAACAGGGTTCATCACCTTCTCCACAAGAACTTCCAAGCAAATGAACACTACTACACTTCACAACCTCTACAAAGTTCTTCCAATCACCGTCACATGACAAAGGCATCATTGCATAGTGTGGTCGTTCCTTCCCACAAATAAATCGACCTCTCAAGCTAAAAGGCCATCCATACTTGTCACGACAATGGCCGACCAAGTCACCGGCTAGGAGGGCTACCAAAAAATGAACTTCTTCATCCATGTTCTCAAACTTGCCATCCCCTCTACTTTTCCACCACTATAAAAGCGCACTAAACGGTCCATCTACAAAGTATTCGGGAAATAAAAGCTATAAGTAAAACAACCATATTGCCAATTATATTAAAAACAAACTCAACACCTCCATGCAACTATGAACTAAATTTATGTAGTTCTAATCTACGCCAAAATCCACATTCTATCAATTAACGATTGAATCAAGAAATAATATCCTAAGTCCAATCCAACAACAACCTCCATGCATCCTCTTGTGGGATGAATAAAATAATGCATTTAATAGTAATTAGTATTATCTAAAAAAATTGACTTAACTACTTAGTATTATCTACTTAGCTATACATGTAAACAAGAGTGCATTAAATAGTTATACAAAACAATGCATTATTTAGTTACTAATATTATCCAAAAAGAGATAATACATTGGCGAAGCTAATCAATTAAATCCTCATTTGAACTTGCCCAAAAAAATATCCTAGCTCAAATCCAAAAACAACCTCCATGCATCCAACAACTACATTGGTGAAAATTTTATTCAAGGTGAAATCCACACCAAAATAATATCCTATAACGATTCCACGTACCACATTGCATCAATAAACAGGCCAAACACTTATAATTTCACATTGAAAAATAGGAATAATATCAAACCCTAAACCTCCATGCATGCATCCATGAACTACTTTCATGCAAATCGTTCTCTATGCCAAATCCACAGCCAAATCAATCCTAAACCGATTCTACGAACCACATTGCACCAATTCACGCTTCAATCACTAACAATTTCAAATTAATAACCCTAAACCATGAATAGGAGGAGGAGGAGAGCAAGAACTAGTACCTAACCCGTTTTTGGAGAGGAAGAAGGGCCTCCCGGCCTAGCTCCGGCCAACGCCGGTGAGGGGCGGCGCCGCCGGCCGCGCGCACGGAGCCGGCGACTTCCGGCCGCCGCCGGCTCTGGCGAGCCCCCTGTGCCCGCCGCCGTCAAAACCCCCCGCCACGGGCGGTGGAGGAGGCCGGGTACGGCGGCGGCGGTGGAGGAAGGCCGGTGCTGGCGTCCGGCGGTGGAGGGGGCGCGGGCGAGATCCGGCGGTGGAGGAAGGGCCGGTCGGCCGGAGAAAGAAGGAAGAAAGAGAGAGAGGAAGAAAGAAAAAAATCGGGCCGGTGGTTACCTGTTCGAGTCGCGCCCGAGATTTGGCGGTCGCGTGGGACCCACGCGGTTTCGTCAAAGCCCAAACCGAAACCCCTAACGGGCCCGCCGCGCCGAAGCCCCAGCGCGATCGATGTCAGCGCCGCATGCATAGGCGCGACCGCGGACCCACTCGTCCCTCCACGCCAAAGACGGGTCAACGGCGCTTCTTTGACACGCCGCGCCACATGCATAGGCGCGACATGTAAAACATCGCGCCTATGCATTTGGCGCGACAAAAAGGGATACCAGGCGTAAATTGATTCAAAGTAGGGATAGATTTGAAAATTGTTTTAAAAAGGGCAAAATTTTGAAAAAATCCCTTTAGCTAGAAGAAACTATCCATGCAAACCTCAAGCTGGTCTAACTATATATCATAAACTAGCTTGGTGAGGTCACATAGTGCCCGACAAAGCCACCATGTATAGAATTTGAAAAAACTAACTTTCTAAATTATTTGGAATTTGACTTTGGTCTAAAAATAAATTTGTAGAGATTTTAATTTTGAGTAACTATCGTGTTGCAAGTTTTTGAAGTTTCCATATGGAGTGGTGAGTTTTTTAAAAACAAAAAACAAAAAAAGGAGGTGCGATCGACATGTTGTCAACCTGCTTCTGAGTAGATTTGGACCCCAAGAGTGAACCCCAAACAAAGATAATAAACTCACAAATACACTTTTAAAGTTGATGGACCTAGATGACACAAAACAAAAAGGTAATGGACATACGGTGCATTTTGCTCTTAATATGGTGTTTGGATCTATTAATAATTAGAGAGCTGGTGTTTGAGCTTTTGTGAAAAGCCTGTTAGGTTTCGTTGTTAATAAAACTACAGTGTTTGGATCGGTTACTAATTTAGAGAGGTGTTTGGTTCCGTTAATAAAAATCGATATAGCGACACAAATATCTCCTCAATCTAGTCGCCACCAAAAGTCGTGCTCCGTGTGTGTATGGCCACTACCCTATTTAACACGTGCTCATTGACATTGTAATAATGAAATGTCTTCCAGATAACGTTGATATTGTACACTGTAGACTGGGATGAATTTCTTTTCTAGACCGCTAGACGTACTCCTACACAGCACCTTGGTTAACTGAAAACAATCTTGCCTTTCTGTGTGATCACGCGTCGGTCGGGCTCAAAGCATCCCCCCCTCATCTGATTAATTGCCATTTTGCCTCTGTGTGCGCGTACCATATCGGTCCATCCATCCCTAGCTATATATCTCCAGCAACCGTACCGCTTGGCACACTGGCCGGCGGCTAGTCGGCGTGCATAGGATCCTCTTGCCACCGCTGCCTGCTGACGACGAAGATGGCTAGCTCCTCCGGCGACTTCACCAGGTAAAAAACAAGACTCGAATCTGATTATCCGATCTTATTAGCCGCCGTGGACTGCCTGCCCTGCCTGATTTAATGCCGCTGTTTGTTTATCACGTCCATATGGTACACAGCGGCGGCGGCGCCACGGCGACGTCGACGACGGAGACGAGGCCTCTGAGCATGTTCTACAACGGCGGCGTCGCCGTCTTCCATCTCCCGCAAAATAAGGTCCATGGATATAGCTTTCGACTTCTGTTCTGTGTGCCCGTATCGAGCGGCGACTAGTGTTTCGCCTCGCTTTCTCATGCCATGCATGCATGCGCCCATGACAGGCGGAGGTTGTCATGAAGATGGCGGCGGGTGATGAGGACGGCGAAGACGACGGCGGCCTCCACCGGCGGGCAAACCACGGCGAGGAGTTGTTCATCAAGTTGAGACAAGGTAATATTAGTAGGCCATATATTATATACAATAAATAAACCTGTCAGATTTTTAAGCATCTTGTATTTTATTAGTGAAGATGCACGGATTACATATTCAAATATAAAAAAACTTTTCTTTTTGCACTTATATATATTATAAGTCTAGTGCATGTCAATATGCCAAATAGTAATGCACATGTGCATGCTTTTTGGAAATGAAAAAGGGCAAGGGAATAATAGCCTTTCTTGTTCTGTTGCTCACGCAGAGACGATTCCCATGGCACGCAAGAGATCTTTGCAGCGCTTCTTCCAGAAACGCAAGGAGAGGTACGCACGGACATGCATACATGCAGCTCATTTCGTTTTAATTTATAGGTAGTTTTGATTTTGTAGGTACATACTCTCTGTTCTCAATTATGTAGTCGCTTTGCTAAAAATTTTTTCTATATAAGTCGCTTTGGTTCTTTTTAGTATATTTATTTTGTCATGCATCTAGATGTAATATATATCTACGTACATAACAAAATGAGTATACTATATCTAGGTATATAGCAAAATAATTATACTAAAAAAAGTTAAAACGACATAATTTAAAATGGAGGAAGTATTTTATTATTATTATTACATTTCAAGAGACATATCATATATCAAGGGAATAAGAGCTTTATTAAGCCACGGATTCTTCCATGTCGTAAACCTTTGTATGCCACAACGTGTTTCTATTCTATGAATGGAAATGGGAAGTCCCCAAGTTTAAAAAAAAATATCATATATCAGGCGCATAACAATCTATGTATTTAGAAAAATAAAAAGGGGGTCTACAATTTAGGTCTCACCATGAGTTTACTGGGAGATCTATGATTTTCTAAACTTCGTAATTAGAAGATTGAGAGAGTATATTAGCAAAACATTTATTTTTTTTCTTTTCAAGAAAACAAACAAGTTGTTATTAATTTGTCGTGCATGACAACTGTTGTACATTTGTTTTGTTGCTTCCTTTCCACTAGTACACAGTATACTAGCAGTGTACTCTAAGAAAAATAATGATATGACCCCAGCAAGTATAGATAGCAATCTATAGGCGCGCGGCCTGAAGCACGTTTGGATTGACCAAGCAATTGGTTTTGGAGCGTCAGCGACGGGAGCTGACCGACTTAGCTGCTGCTAACAGCGATTCCATCGGCACCCCGTGACCTAGCTTGTTGTGACTTGTGAGCCAATTTAAAGAACAAATAATTTACACGTTGCAAAAATATAATTTACATGTTTGACATCGGTGCACTTACGGGATTCTAACTAACATGTGGTAAAACATACTGTAAAAATTCCTGAAAAAATGAGGCAACAATGTGCAAATGCATTAAACGATAATAATGTACTCTTTCTTCATATTTTTTTCATTGGGTTTTTTTTTTTTTTTCGGAGTTTTAATGAGACATGTATTTGTCATGGCATTTGCCCAAGGCGGAGTGTTAATTCCTCAATTAGAGGGTTAATGGGCTCATACCATATGAGTCTTGGAGGCTACCTTATATGCCTTGAATGCAACCTCTCTATATATATGGACTACATGTATACCTATGATGATTAATGAAGAGACGGCTTCCTCTCATACATCTTTGTCTCTCGTGTGTTCTTCTTGGGATCACGAAAACGAATCCATCTACAACTTGTACACGTCTTTTTTTTGAATAAGGAATGGGAAAACGGATCTGGTAATCCGTGATCGGCTAATTCTTAACATGAATAACCTGTTCTAATCTTGTTTGGCTCTGTTAAGTTTTGATGCAAGCGCTGGGGAGCATTGCTCCATATATAGCTTTTGTTTTAAAAAAAATCCTGAATGTGATTTTAGTTGTCGGAGAAGTTCATTTAAGCATGTTGTTTCGTTTTTGCATGCAGGATGTATGGGCCTTGATCTGTGGCTGGTGGTAGTGGGCAGAGTCAGCTCAATGAAGAAGGGCCTGTTTTTTTAGTTACCACTTAGAAATGCATATGGAGACCCGCTTGGTTTAGTTACCACTTTATTTGTATTGTACATATGGATTCCATCTTGTTGGTCATGTATCAGTACCATGTTGGCTAGGGTATCCGTACGACACTCCACGCGTCCTGGGTTTAACTCCCAATGGGAGCGAATTTTCAAAATTTCTGACCGTGGTTAAAAAATCCTCTCGCTTGTCACATGGCCAAAGCATAGGCCGGTAGTTAGGCCCAGACCGGTTCTCACCTGGATAATGGTGCCCCCGCGTGTCGGGTCGGGTAGGGCTTCAGGGGTTTTGTCGACCTACGTAAGAAGATCTTATTTTTCTTAAGCGCAATGCCCGGGGCTTTTTTTAGAAAAGGGGATATATTGAAAATATCTCAGTCTCTGCATCAAAAAATGCATATAGTTGTTTCTCTTTACAAACACCAACAGTACAATCCAGTGCGAGAGCAGCTATCTCAGACGCACACAAAAACGGTCTTAACCTGCCAAGATCCACACACGAACACCACATAGCCTCCACTTCCTCACCACAATGGTGACGACCATTACACATTGACATGCATAGTATTCCAAAACGACGCCTCAAAGGAGGGACGTGACGCCATCAGCGTCACCGCCGCCCGACTAGAAGGTCAAGACATTACACCCAGGAACAACATGCTACACAAAGGGGACAAAAAGCCAATCGATTGACACTTCCAAGGAAAAATGCGGCACCCAAAGGTGTCATTGTCATAGACACAGCTTTCGCCAAGGCACCTCACCCAATGCGCGCGGCCAATGCCCATACTCACTGTGTCGACCACCACAATTAGTGACGCCTTGCTAGATCCACACAATGCACCGGATCCGACCCAGAAGCTTGGCCGCCACCGTACATTGCCATCGTTGCCGCTCAATGCGCATCGTTGTGTTGCTCTCCTCCGCACGCACCAAGGCGTGGTGCTTTGCCACCGCAGTGCCCGCCGCCCCGGCCGACGCCGTCTCAGCCACACTGGGGTGGTCTAGCCGAGCCCCACCGGCGAAATCCGGCCGCCGGTCACCATCCATGCTGAATCCATCAGCCGCCCGTGATTCTGACGAAGCCCACAACGGAGGAGAGAGCGCAAATCCATGTTTGAGGAACACAGATCAGGCCATCCCCTCGGGGATCTTCGCTAGCCATCACCGGCCATGAAAAAACGGCAGCCACGGAACAAGTATGGAGAAAAAAAAACTAGTTAGAGAAGAGGGTGAACGCCCCACTGCTTTGCCTTCATCGCCTCCGTATGGCCACCGGCCCGGCAAGCTCGAGCAGCGGCGGGGTGGGGATAGGTGGAAGATGGCCGGCGGTGGTGCTGGTTGGGAGTGCCGCCTGTGTCGCCCACGGATGGGACGACGCGCGGGGGCGAGCAAATTTCACAGATCACATGGCATACAAGTATCTACTTCATTGAATTTGTACCTATATTGCAACGCGCAAATTCATCCACACTAAAAGGCAAATTAATCCCCTACGCCTCAACTCATACACCATTCAAAGGAATCAAAATGTCACTAAAAAAAATCTAATGGAGTACATCATTGTGATTAGGGCTCAAGAAAATAGACAATGTATAAAATAGATAGATTAACATGTAGTACACTACAGTTGAAGGATGGTAGGGAAGATACCTTAATGTTGCAGATCCAGAAAAAAACATCCAACTTACGGTCATTCCGATCCGGCGATCGCCGGGCTCGGGGACTCGAGTAGTGTGGTAAAAGTAGCTTTATTAGGTGCATAGTAAGATTATGCATGTTGATTTCGTTGTTATTTTACAGTATTTTACCGTGGCCATCACGGACGGTGAGACGACCACACGTTCCACCACAGGCGGCACGGATAAGGTTGTCTTTCCTCGATCTACTAACTCCCTCACCACTGAAGATCTCTTGTTTGGTTTTGGATAATTAGTGACACCTAAGGACTAATCTCTCGATGCTAAGTGTTTGACTAGATTGGAGATTGGTCGTGCCGGAGTTGGTGTGTGGTGATCATGGATGAGGGTTCGAGGTGATCCAAAAGATGATCAAGCATGCAACTCGGTGGAGTTTCGAAGATCAATTGTCCCCAAGGCAAAAGTATAACCATAGGGCTTTTGATTTCACACCCAAGACACCATAGAGGGTGTGAGTGGTTATAGGATCGATAAGCCGTACTATAAAGAGGGAAACTTATCGTACATATCGGTCCTCATGTGCCTTTAGGTTCAAAATTCATATGCATGCATTCTAACCTAAAGAGCTAACTCCGTACTTGTCGAAAATATTTTCAAAAATGCTAACACTTGGTGTCGAGGTGTTCTTCGATGTGTCGGCAACAAGAAACAAGTGACGGAAGTCGGTTTGGAGCAAAGGCGAAGGAACGATGACGAAACGACGAATTTTCGCAGCTTTTCGGACTTGACCGACGCGCGACCGGAAGCCGGCGAGACGGACGGACGCACCGATCGAGAGTCCGGTCGAGACTTCCAGTAAGGGTGTAAACCGGGGTTTTCGGCCGAGGGGGCGACCGGGGCGCGATCGACGGAAGGACGGCCGGACGCGCGACCGGGGTCGTGTCGGTTGTGACCGGACCCACCGGCCGGACTCACCGGTGAGTCCGATCGGTCTTTGTCCGGTCAGCCGCTAAAGCGTGGCTTTCTCCCCAACGGCCACATTTCGTGGTGTGGCCTATTTATACCCCCTTGGCTGCCTCTTGCTCTCCCTCTTGGTCATTTGAATCATTCCTAACAAGCTAGAGCAAGCAAGCAAGCCTCCCTCCTCTCTCATTCTTGATTTGAGCTTCATTCTTGAGAGAAAAAGTGATCCAAGTGCATTTGCATCGAGTTCTTGCATCTAGAGGGCACTTGGGGATCGTTGTGAGCCGGTGAGTTTCTTGTTTCTCTTAGAGACACCGCTCCTAGCCGGCTTGGTGATTTGGTGGAGTTGTTGGCAAGATTTGATGATTGTTTCTTCGCCACCTCCGGGCGAAATTGTGAGAGGATCACGCACTCCTCGTCGGGAAGACAAAATGCAAGGAATACATTGCTCGTGTCTTGGGTACCTTACTTGTGAGTGATGTGTTGAGGCTAGGCGTAATGTAAACCTTCCAAATTATAGGGCTCACATGTACTAATTATCGGTACGACAACCTTTAATAGCCACATATGTGCACCCATAACCTGAAAAGTACTATTAACTATTCCAACCAGGATCCGTTACAAGGTCATTGCAGTATTACAACAGTTTTCATACATAATCAGAGTAAAACAAATAAGACTTATATTACAATAATTTTACAACCATTCATCTAAAACAAGTTTTACAATATATATAAGTAGGAGTAGCGAAAAGTTTATTACATATCTTACACCAACGGACCACGCCCACGGGTCTCACTTCTCACTCATCGTCACTATCCTCTTGATGGATCGTCATACAACAAGGTCCAGTCTGCACATGACTACCTGGTCTTGCAACATGGGTTAACAAACCCCGAGTACGGGAGTACTCAACAAGACTTACCCGACTAAAGAAAATAGGAGAAGACTTCGGGAATGCTTTGGTCTAATAGGATTCAAGGTAAGGCTTTTAGCAAGAATCAAGGACTCTTTTTACGTAAAAAGCTTACTAGTAGTGAGTCCTTATTTTCAATATTTTAATCCCTATTAAGTTTCTCACCTACTCTAGGTGATCTTACACTAGAGCACACACTTCTTGGATATTCTATCACTTCATAGTTTCATAATTAATCTACGATGTAAGGGAGAAACTGAGTCTCCATGTCCGAGAAGCACGGCGATTTCGAAATCGATTAACCCGGTTGGGAGTTCTTTCCACACGACATATGTAGCACTTAAGCTTGCATATATCAACCCTTTCTTGGATACTCAAAACGGAACCGCGTCCTACGCCACCCGAGAGCACAGTACACCTCACACCCGGGAATCTAACCCACAGGCATCCAGGACTTTAACCCACGAGTGTACACGCTACTCCCGCCATCTCTCCACTCCCGGTCTTGCTGGTTGTACATTTCCGATTTGACACCCCGAGATTGGGCTTATCGGAGTATGTGGTCAAGACTAGTTTTGATCGTCCCCGGGCGACGCCCGCATGGGACGTGCCATTGGTCAAAAGACCTCGAGGCGCGATTTGCGTTCCAAAGTCTTAGTCCACATTGCTTACAACGAATGGTCCTTAATCGACAAGCCGGAAATACTACACCGAGACTCCATTCTCGGTGCAAATTACCCCCGGTCTCAAATTCAACACCATATCCCAAGATGGTTTCATCCAAAAAGCATCCATTCTCATCAAATGCCCATTCGGCTATCATAAGAGACTTGTCACATTTTGACTCAAAAAGTCTAACTAATTTAGCATGGCTAAGCATTTCTAAGCATTTTACCAAAACGGGCTATCAAGGTAGATATCGAAATAACCAAGGAATGGTAATGCATCAATTAGGTTATCACACAACTCCTATCACCTAATGCAAGATATAAAGCAAAGGTGATATAAAGCTTTGTAAAAACACAAGGAATGTTTAAATAAACCGGAGCTTGCCTTGGTTGACGAAATAACTTCGACTCGACGATAGATCACAATAATCGAACTCGGATCAACAAGAAAAACCCTCTTCGGAAGCTTGATCGACGATCTCTCGATCACCTTCGCTTCACTATACGAAAAGAATAATATATGCTTTACATGATGCCGTGTATATAAACATGATGCGCGAGAGTGCATGAAACGATAAACACTTGAGTACAACTTTCCTTCACGATAAAGTTGCAATCCAACAAAACCAACTTGTTGAACTACTCTACGAGATATCATCACCATTGCCTAATGAGTTCTCAAGGACCATTTGATAGTGGTATGGTTTAGGGTTCACTAAATAATCCAAAATTCACCCAAAACCCTAGATGATAGGATATTAAACAAATTATTTAACACATGAAATAATAGAGCACAAAATAATAAATATTTTAACTTTCTTTAAACAAGCTCAAAATTTTTTGTACAGGTAGATCATGTCATAAAACAGTGTCAAAATAATTTTCATGATTTTTGGATAAATAGAATAATTATTAAAAATCAAGGAAGATGCATTTTTCAATTAAAATTTGTATTTTTAAATCATGCCCAAACTATTTAAAATTCAAGTTTCATAATTTTCCTAGATAGTAAATATGATGGGAAAGCTACACAAAAATTTTCATGATTTTAGAACCCATATTTGAATTTATATGAAATTTAGAAAATCGATACTATTCAAATAAATAAAATTGAATAAAACATTTCATAAATGAAAAAGGGTTTCGGGTTGAATCTGCCCAAAGATCGCGGCCTCGGCCTCGCACTGTTCATGGCCTGTTACTGTGCATAATGGACCGGCTCGCTTTGAACGAAGTGACGAACCGCCCGTTGGAGCGATGTGTCGGGCCGGCCCGGGGAATAGTAACAGCGGCCTGTTCTCGTTGATCCTTGGCCCGGGCGGGATGTGCTCGCCGGCGACGACGCGCAGGCGCTCACAGCGCCGGTGCGGCGGCAGCGTTCGGCGTCGGCGATGGACCAAATAAAAAAACGGAAAGAAGGAGGGCGGCCAGAGCTCACCGCGGTGCTTGGACACGAGTCGGTTTGGGCGGGGGCGCGGGCGAGCTTCGTCACCGACGACGACGGCGGGCGGCGACGGCTTCGTACGGGCGTTCCGCACGTCGGGGCTTTTTCTAAGGGAAAAGACGAGTCGATCACGACTACATCATCAAGATGGAGGGAAAACACGAGGAAGTGCAAGCAAAGCTCACGGAGCGAGCCGTCGACGGTGGGTCGAGGGGCGGCGTTGCGGCGCCGGCCGTGGAGAAGACGGTGGCGCGCGCGCCGCGACTCCGGCAACAATCGGTGAGGCGGCAGGTGCAAAACGAGCGCTAGGGAAGTTGCGGACTCGTTGGCAAGATGGGGTGGCTGGGTATGGAGCAACGGCGGCGTCACGGCGGCGGCGGATGGAGGCGGTTCGGCGGCGGTTCGAAAAAGAGGAAAAACGACGACGATGCCGACCTATTTATAGCAAGGGACGGGTGATGAGGTGGCCAAGGTCGTCGCGAACCTCCTCGCGAGCGCAGAGGCGAAAAAATCGGCCGGTTGGCCGGCGGCGGAAGCTCAACGCCGGGCGGTGGCAAAAGGAGAGAGGTCGGGTCTTGTAGCGAGAAACCCTAACTTTGAATTTGTCAAATTACTCTCAAAATTTGAACTAAACTCGAAAATCTCCAAAAACAAAGTTTGCTCAAAATTTCAAGATCTACAAATTTCATAATCGGAACATTTTCAAATTCGCCTTGAAATTGGACTTTTTGAAATGGGGTCAAAAAGTAAGAAATTTGAATTCAAAATTACTTTTAAAATTATATAGAAACTTGAAAAAACTTTGTACATATCTTTTGTTGATCTCAACAAGATCTACAAACTAGCTTTTGGAAGTTTTGTCAAATTTTTGCTTAGATTTTGAAATAAAGAAAAGGGGGTAAATAGGGTTTTGTCGGAATTCAAAATTTCTTTAAATTTTTGAACTAAACTTTGAAAACTCAAAATACCCAAAATGTTCAACTTTAAAAACTCTACCATTTCACTTTTGTGACCACCCTCAAATTCCTGATAAATTTTGAATAAAAGGAAAGGGGACAAACTAGGGTTTCAAATCGGGGTTTCCGACAAGAGGGGTAACTTCCGGAATCCGATTCTTTCCGCGTATTTTCGACCGACAACGTAACCAAACATAAAATAAACTTATTTTAGTTCAATGCAACGCATGGTGGGCTAAACATGCATGCTTTGCAATGATCATGATTACATGTCATATTTTAGTAATAGTAACACCAGTGTGACACCCCGGCTCGAGGGCTTAACAAGGTTGATAGAATACTCATGCCAACAAGTTGCAACTTCTTTTCCGGAAGCCCATCTCTTAAAAACTCCAAAGTTAAGCGTGATTGGCCTGAGCGATGGGTGACCGACCGGGAAGTCCTTCCCGTGCGCATGAAAGTGAGGACAAAGTGCGTGAGAAAAAGACGGTATTGGTCCGTGAGGGCGCCTTGATCCTTAGAGAGCGCCGATGTAAGCGGGCCCGACCTCGAGGAGGTGGGACGTTACAAATGGTATCGAGCCGACCCTTGCGGTTTCACGGGCACGTGTGTGTCGATTCTTAGCGCAGCATGGTGCGCATGGTCGGGTGTGGACCCGGCGTGGTCACACAGCATGGCACATGCGCCGGCACCGACACACACACGGACGTGGCCAAGAGGGGACGTTCACGACTGGGGTTGACCGACGAGGACGTCGGTCTCTAAGGGGTGAGTATGTGACACCCCCTTTCGCTTACAATAAGGTTGATAGAATACTCATGTCAACAAGTTGCAACTTCTTTTCCTAAGCCCATCTCTTAAAAACTCTAAAGTTAAGCGTGCTTGGCTTGGAGCGATGGGTGACCGACCGGAAGTCCTTCCCGTGCGCGCATGAGTGAGGACAAAGTGCGCGAAAAGACCGGGTGTTGGTCCGTGAGGGCGCCTCTTGATCCTTAGAGAGTCGCCGATGTAAGCGGGCCCGGCCTCGAGGAGGCGGGACGTTACACTAGCAAGGGCACCGCCTAGCTCAAACACCATCCTTGTGTTGGCTCGGCACAACCGAAGAGTAACTTGTCGGTGTACAAGCGAACTCCGGGTGGACAAATCGACTTATTCATTGTCTCGGTGTTTGGATCATCACCTTCGTGTGATTGATAGTCTCTCTTCTTCCCGGTGATTGGTTGACATCTTCTACACGTCGGTATAACAAGCTTCTCACTCTAGCATTACTTTCCTAGTTTACTTTGAGTAGAGAGCTAGCACTTGCTTGTGTAGGTTGTTCTTGCTAGCATAAGGACCATATTAGGATTGCTCACTAGATAGAGTAGTGACATAGACTTTGTGTGACTTAGAGATCATAGAAATATTTAGTCTTGTCACTAGAAGGCTTGCAAGACCATTAGAGCTAGTGCAAACCGCTTTACGCCGTGTTTTATACTAATCGGTTTGTTGAGTTAAGTTTGTAGAAAATTTTTATAGGCTATTCACCCCCCCCTCTAGCCATCTAGGACCTTACAACCGCGCGGTTGAAGCGGTTCGCAGTGTGGTTTCTCGGTAAGGCGACGTCGCCATTGTTGCCTCTACCAATGTAGAAGTCGTTGTCGCACCGCATCAAGAGGATCGCCGCTCGGCCACTCTCGCGTTTCCCGATTGGGAAACGGGGTGAGATATTGGTAATGCAGCGAATGGAGTTCATCGATAGATGCAGGGAGCCCTCGACGGCGAAAAGGAAGCTTTTCACGACAACTACCTCGAGGATCTCAACCCCTCTCATAAGGAGACGCCGCGACAACTCTTCACTAGAAAGAGGCCGAGGCGGTCGAGGCGCCTCGCTAACCGACACACTTGATCGTTGGTGGAGTCTAGGTAGTTCGATTAGCGAGTAATAGCGTCTTGATCTCCTTTCGCTAGGGAGCTAGGGCTGAACCGATTGTAAAACTTTATTCCCCCCTAGTGCGTCATTTGTGGCGCGTCGTAGTAATATTTAGCGATGAAAACGGACGGAAACGGACGGAAAAACCTCATTTCTATTTCCATTTCTATATTTGTTGGCGGAAACCGGATCCGTTCGAAAATGCGGTTCGAAAAAACGGAATCGGAATATGCGGGTGCACGGAAACGGACCAATACGAACGGAATTGAACGGAAACGGTCGGAAGCCGGAACTTAAGCCGGAAAATAACAAATTAAACAACACACTTAGTTCGATCACGACTAACAAAATAACATGGTTCAGATCACGACAAACACATAAAAAGGACACACTTAGTTTAGATCACGACTAACAAAATAACATGGTTCACTTTCAGCTGAATATTTTTATATATAAAAGGAATATTTTTTTTGAAAAATAAAAAAAGAAAAACAAACTCAACGCGTGCACACAAAAAAGAAAAACAAAAAAATGAGAAGGAATGCACGTTAGTCACTACCTAATTCCACAACACAAGGCCCGGCACAATCAACAAACGCACGTGTGCACAGCCCCCCTGGCAAACGCTGGACGCAGCTTCAGCTTCAGCTGTTATTAGTCCCACCTCGCCCATCCAAGCAAGCACGCATGCACAGATTCACTACATAGGAGACGCAGGGGCTGGGCAGCTGGCCAAAACAAAAAATTCGGTAAAATTCGAATAAAATACGAATTATTCCGACAAAATACGGAATTCGTAAATACGGACGGAAAAACGTTGTTTCTACTTCCGTCCGCATTCCGGCAACCTCTGTCCCGATTCCGCCCGGATTCGGATTTTCCGAAAATACGGAAACGGAACGGAAAATACGTAAAACGGAGTGGGAAAAACGGAAAAATTCCGTCCGTTTTCAACGCTAGTAATATTCACTGTTTTTCTACTTAATATAAAAGATACGCACACATTTTGAATATTCAAGAAAAAATATTTTACCGTGGCAAATAAATAAAACACACAGATAGTGACACAGTAGTATATCTCCTCGGTCTGGTCGCCACCAATAATTCTGCTGCTCCGTGTACTTGGCCACTAGCTTATTTTACACGTGCTCATTGGCATTGAAATACTAAATTTCTGCCAAATTAAATAATGTACTCCTACTCCACTACAGCTAGAGTGGGTGAGATGAAGAATTGTTTCCTAGACGTGCACAGCATGCCATTGCCAGCACCTCTCTAGTCTAGTTGAAAAGGATTTCTCTATCTCTACCTCTACTCTTGGTACTCATTCACAGCACGCCTTGTCTCTGTCGTATCCTCGATCGAGTCCTCCTCTGTTTACGTGTCGTTGTTTGTGCCTGCTCTCCAACGGGCAGGGGCACCCAGCTCCAACTCCTTCTCGTCCTCACCATACACACAACTAGCCAGGCAGATCGAGGTCGGCATATCACATACTCCAATCTGATATCTCCATCATCAGCTCGACTCGGCCGGCTGCTTCCTATAGTTGCTGCCGATCGCGATTTGCCTTTCTGTGTGTCATCACATCGGTCGGGCTCAAATTAAGCATCTTTCTCCCATATATTGCTCGTTCATTTTCTTTGTGTGTCTCTCTTCTGTAGTGCTGTGTGTGTGTTTGCCCATGCATATATCTCTATACATCTCCAACAGCCGTACCACGTACCTTAGCGTGTACCCGCAGCGAGTATAAGTCGTCGTCCTCGTCGTCGTGCGTGAGATCGAGTCCTCGCTACCGCCAGCTGCTGTGCTGACGACCAAGATGGCCAGCTCCTCCGGCGACCTCACCAACGGCGGCGGCGGCGGATATATGGTACACAACCACATCGGCGGCAGCGCCCCGACGACGACGACGGAGACGAAGCCTCTGACCATGTTCTACAACGGCGGCGTCTCCGTGTTCCATCTCCCGCAAGATAAGGTTCATCTCGATGGCTTTCTGTGCGTGTATCGATCAGGCGATCGGTCTGACAGTCTCACCTCGTCTAATCTTCTCATGGGCTTTGGCGGCACCGTGCCTATGTACATGTTGCCGTGCACGCGACCATGCTGACAGGCGGAGGTTATCATGAAGATGGCGGCGGGTGAGGACGGCAGAGACGACGGCGGCGGCTGCCACCGGCGGCCAAACCACGGCGATGAGTTGCTCGCCAAGTTGAGACAAGGTATATGGTATAGTTTAATCAACTCTTCTGTTAAGATAACTGAATACAAATCTTGTCTACAGATCTTTTTTTGTAGCCAAAATAAATCCACTCTTAACCATCCTGTATTCGGTTATCACGTGGAATATACATAATCCATTTTTGCTATGTTTATATCTATTTATCTGTAAATTGACAAAAAAGTGACAAGAACTGTAAATGATCTTTTATAATAACTGAAACAGCTGAAGTTACATCATTTTTTTGTCAAAAAGGTGATGTTTATACACTTAACAAGTATACATAATGGCCTTTTTTTTGTTCTGCTGCTCACGTAGGGATGCCCGTGGCAAGCAAGAGATCTTTGCAGCGCTTCTTCCAGAAGCGCAAGGAGAGGTACGCATGTATGCACATCATTTTAGGTTTCATCATGAGTTTACTGTGTTCCAAACAAAAGGTAGCTAGAATACAATACTACCAAACTATATATTAACAAACGATTACTTAACACGTACTCCTCCAATCCAAATTATAAGTTGTTTTAACTTTTTTGGTTCATTAATTTTGCTATATGTATCTTGATGTATTATTATATTTAGATGTGGTGCAAAATGCATGTACTAAAAAAATTAGAGCGGGCTTATAATTTAAGCCCTCCATCTCATTATAATGACGTTTTAGAGATTGGGGGAGTACCAAGACAGCCACCATTTTACCTGCATACCCTATAAATCCAATGATTACATGCACAACAGTCAGACTTCACCGTGCCTGTACACAGAGTTCAGTTCAACATCATTAAATGCATGCACACACACATCCCCCATCGGCTCAACAGTAGAGGTTTGTTTTATCTTGCCATCGCCCACAGTTTGCCTTTTTCTATTTTTTTTTTATTTACAATAGTGGACGACAATGAATTGAGTGATTGATGGCTGCTGTAGTACTCACCTATTCCGTGTAGGGAGCCAGACCTAAAACGTTAAGTATTTTGAAACTTTTTAAATCCTAGAACGTCTAGTATTATGAGATACGGAGGGGAGTACTATTTTTTTTTTCCAAGGATGAACAAACGACAAGTTGTTACTAATTATTTGTCATGTATGACAACAACTGTTAACTGTAGGAGTACACTATTTGTTTTTGTTGCTTCTAGCGGTGCAAGTATAAATAAAATTATTAGTTAAATTAATAAATAAAATCTAACTCGGTGCAATTGTATACTGACAAAGAACTACTAGTATTTTTTCAAGGAAACAAGCGAAAGTTATCAGTTTGTCCCTGTGTGTGACAACTGTAGTACGTACATCTGTTTTCTTGCTTCAGTAGTAGTGTAGTACATGTACAGTACCAGTATAGAACAATAATAGTAGAACTGTACTAGATAGAGTGCTCCATATAGGCGGCGTGAAGCACGTTTTTGATTGACCACAAACGATTGGTTTCCGACCGAACCGGAGCTGACGAACTGAGCTGCTACGTGACAGCCTTGTTTATCCCATCGATCGGCGCCCCGTGACCCGGTCGCGATTCGTGAGCCAATGCGACCGCAAACTGTGGATCGATGGATGTTGCTTTTGCTTGTCGTCAAACCGGCTCCTTTTTCCTTCTCATCACATGACATGAGGCATGAGGGCAAAAAGTTTCGTTATGTTTGATGTGGACTCTTGAGATTTTGTTTTTCTTTTCGTTTTTTTTACAACAGTTTTTCTTTTCGTTGTAGTTATCAATTGGTTCTGCACGTAATTAAGCTTATACAACTAGCGTCCGGACGTCCGGATGCCGCGTCCGTTTTGTAACAAGGGCGTCTACTCCTTGTAGAAACCTGCTCCCCCATGTTCGCTCCTCCATCCCTCTACTCCTCCTTCCCCACGGGCTGGAGCTGCTCCTCCACGTTCGCTGCTCTATCCCTCTGCTCCCTCTTCTCCACGCGTACATCGTTCTCCACTATAATATTAGGAAAAATAGTGCTCATGTAATGTAATATTGAAAAATATAGCGCAACATCGAAAAAACACGTACGCATCTATTAATTACTATCTTCATTCCTGAAAGAGTGAGCTTTGCGTCGCTCAAGTTCTTTTTTTAGCGAAGTCGCTGAAGTTCATTTGAACATGTTGTTTCGTTTCTGCAGGCTGTATGGACCTTGATCTCATCAGCGGCTGATGGTAGTGGGCAACCAACGAGAAAGGGCCCACTTTGTTTCGTTACCATTCCAGTAGAAATGTATATGAAGGCCCATTTAGTAATGTACATATGGATTCCTTGCTGATCTTTGTACTAGTACATGTTGTTATTCCCTCCATCCACAACTTTTGCCGTTTAAATTGTTTCCATAAATGTTAATTGTTGACACTTTTTATCATAAACTCAGTCAAATTTTCGATGATTTTAGCGTGTGCTGGGTACAGAAGGTCTGTTTTTGGGCTAAATTTCATTTTCTGAATTTCTGACCTCATAGGGTGTGTCCATGAGTTGTGGTTAATACTTAGCGTTGAATGCGACACACATGCACGATGAAATGGTGTGACGTTGCACAAAGCAAGTTGCGAAATGTTGCGAAGGGTAGTTAGCGCATACCGTCAGCAGTATTACATTGTTTAGGCCACGCAGCGACATGCTACTGACCATGAGTAACTGGCGCGTCGCTGTAATCACGCTAAGGTACCTTTATTTGTATGCTCATTTTTTTTTTTCCAAAACAAAATATGAGAAAAAAAACTATGTTCACTCTATATGTTTATTAAGCTAAACTTTAAAAGTTGTAATTAATGTAAATATCAAGATATATTTCAATGAGAATTTAACAACATTCACTTGATGCTTTGTCTGAAATTTTTGTTTCGACAAATTGCAGAGAATAAAAATAAAATAAAATAACAAAGTGTCTTATAGTTTTTTAAACAAAAAAAGTGCCTTATAGTTTATAATGAAAAAAAAATGCAGAGACAAATGGAATTCAACTGCATTGATTCACGGGGAATACAATCCTTTTTGATTGTGCTATCAGTGGTTTTACTATGATGCACAGTCTTTATAGATGTTTTCTACTCTATTTGTTTTAAATTATAAATCGTTTTGTCTTTTCTACATATATATATATATACCTTTTGTTATGTATCTTAGGCATGACATGTTTCTAAGAATATAGAAAAGGCAACGTATCCTAAATGTACTAAAAACCTAACACAACTTGCAATTTAGAACGGAGGAAATGCATGGTTTAAAACTTAAATTATGTGGTTAGTGGAGAAATTGAGAGGAGAACAAAGCATATATACTAGTGATTTCTTGTGCGAAAGAAACTCCACATCAACATGGTATAAAAGTTCCTTTTTTTCAAAACATTTTGTACTGCTAAAATTTAGCATCTGGCGTGAGCACACAGCGACACGGCAACGCACGCACGCAACCCCCCTCACTCCCATGTCCGATCCCCTCCTCCCTCCCCTTCTCAGTCGCCCCCCCAACTCCACCGCGCTCCAGTCTCCGCTTCTTGCCGCTTTCCCCTCCGCCCGGGCGCCGCGGCCCTCCCGATCCCGCCGTGGACGTCCTCGCGTCGCAGGCGGCGGGAGGCTGCACGACAGGTGAGCTCCACCCACGCGCCCCCAGTCTCTAGTTCCTGTCGCTGTCAGTCGGTGTTCAGTTCCTTAATCAGTCAGTGGAAATCTGTCGGCGCTGCTCGCCTTCCCTTGTCCTTAGTCTCCTCCCAGCGCGCTTCTAGGACGCCGCGATAGCATCGGCGTGGCCGCGTGGGACTGTGAGAGTGGGACTCCTCTCGAAGCCTATCAGCACAAGATGCAGATCGGCCGCTGATGCAGCTGTGCTAAGTTCGCAGATGCCAGTGCTCTCAGCAAGCACTTCGCGCCACTCATAGCAGCCTAGCAACATTTAGTTCCCTTCGGTGTAAGGCCTGATCTTGAGCAGTTGAGCACATGAATTGCTGGGGCAATGACCTTCACTCCCTGGCTCGCCGGCCTAAGAGAAATAGAATGTGTACCCTATATATACACAAATTAAGTGTGGGATTTTGTGTCACAGTGGGATGTAGAATGCACTCATGAATCGATGCAGTAGTTGAATTTCGGCTGCATAGCGCAGTTATGAGCTCTGCAGGATTACAACTTAAAGACCCATTGTATCGTTCCTCCCTGTAACTAGGAATCTGAATAAGGGAAGTCTATGGTGATTTTCTCTCATCATTGGTTTCGTATGTAATCTAAAGGTGATTCCTTTGGTTTCGTTGACTGCAGATTTGGGAATGTTCTACCAGTATTGTTCATGGTAAACTCAGAGTTTCCAACAACTGCCTGTAAACGTCAACTTGTTTCAGCTCCATCTTTAGTGTCAACCAATTTATTCTACAGAGGGCCAACAGGACTATTTCCAAGGTATTTCCTGAAACCTTATTTCATTTTCATTTAGATAGTCAGATTTTAATCTCATCTTAGATGTGGAAACTACATAACTTGTTCTATGTGATGTTTTAGTTGTATTCTGATACTTTGGATCTGTACATTTCTCCAGTGAGTTATGGGTGGGTTCTGCTGCTGCCTCAGTACTGAAGATTTTGAGGAATATGTCTATCCAAACAACCCTATCTATAGGCAATGCATATCCTTGAGGCATTTTTTCCACAACATTTTTGGCGGGGTAATATGAACTTCTATCCATATTTTCAAGTATATTCTAGGCTGTAACCAACTGATCCAAAATGTCACATGGTACATTGATTGATATGTGGATTTTATACTTCCGACTCCATGCAACTGCTGGCAGTAGCATGTTGGTATGATTTAGTTCTAACTGGTGGGGATTTAGATATTCACCACTAGTTTATTTTCTTGAAAATGGTACATTTTTGTCTTTTCTGTCAATAGATATTCTGTGCGGTGATAGATGGATTGGCCTTTTTGATCACATGATGTTACAAACTCAAGAGTACTACGTTCCTCTTCTAGAGTATTATTAGATACAGCGCTAAAAGGAAACAAAGTCATATTAAACTTTCTGTAGTACTGTGAAACCCAAAACAGCAAAGCTTGTTGAGACAATGCAAACATGGATGAGCAAGGGGTAGACACATTTGACATGGCTAAGTAGACCTTCTGGTGTTCTTTTACAAGTTATTGTAGAGAAACTATATTGTGTATCTTAATGGCACTTCTGTAGTTTTTTTCTTTATCCATTTTCATATGTAAGGTTTCTTCTAACTATATTGTTTCCCTCTATGTAGTATACCGCAACATTCCAGAGGCTAGAGTCTAGGCCAAACAACCCAGCCCAAGGGGTTGCTCCACTGGGATCCACTAATCCAAGTGTCAACATAAATGACAATTCGCTTGCTGAAACTTATCACCTTGTTTCTAGACCACCTCCATATGATACTGATCCAAGATATGCCCGTGTTCAAAGAGAGGGATTAGTCTCCAGGCGTGAGAAATCCATAAACCTTGCACAAGAAGAGTCACTAGCCCTTAGACGAAATGGCAGCAGCTCTGGTATTGAGCATTTAGCTGCTCAGAAGAAACGCAGCAGCACTGAAAATGAGGCTGAATATAAGGTCCATCGTTCTGAATCAACTAAGAGTTTGTCTGCAAAAGCATATTGTAGCAGCTATGCAGTTGGCGCTTCAGAAGATGAGGATGTCTGCCCTACTTGTCTGGAAGGTTTGTGTCTAGATCGGCCTGAAGACATAGCAGTTTATCTTGGTGCCTGAACATTTCTTAACGTATGCATTATGATTGATTTCCTGTGCAGAATACACGCCAGACAATCCAAAAATTATAACCAAGTGCTGCCACCATTTTCATCTTGGTTGTATTTATGAATGGATGGAGAGAAGTGACACGTGCCCAATTTGTGGAAAGGTATGATACTGATGGTTCTGCAGTCTTCATTTTTCACATCACATAATTGCTGATCACCTATCATCAGTTCCTAAGATGTTTTATTTGCTGAGCTGACCATTTCTCCTCCAACATGATTACACTGCAGATAATGGAATTTTGCGAGAGCCCATGATAGCCTTTTGATTTACGTGATCTCACATCGGAGCAAGGAAAAGGGTCTACAGACTACAGTATGGGATGCTGGAGAATTGTAAATAATAGTTGTTCCTTATGCGATGTCCAAATAGATCTCTTTCTCGAGATCAGTTTCTTACATGTACTGAAATGATTGTCTATCTTACTAAAATTCACTAGGATTTGCTTGCCCAGTCTTTGTTATATTTGCAAATGGTTGCTCATATTCCACACAGATCTAACCTGATCATAGTGATTGTCCAGCGGTTGCTGTAGCCGATCTCATGATGAACCTTTTACCGTAGTGCGTAGAAGTGCTATGGGTATCCTGTTGTAAGCCATGAAAAACAGGTTATCGCATAGTGCATGTAAATGCAACAGGAACTTCAGTTCAGTTCAAAGTGGCAACCATGAACCATCAGGCTTCATCAGAGATTCACGAGCCACGTATAATGTTTATGTTTTGGGTAAAAAAAAATTACATTTGCCAGATGAACATTCCATAAAACAATCAGGACGTATACAGACTAAAATAACTTTGCTCAAAATTATTTATCGGATACCCGCATAGCAGTTACAAGCCATGAACATTGGTTACACAATGACAGCCAGGCAAGCCTAAAATACAAAGCCGATTCAGAAAATTGAGGGCAAAGGTACATCACATCGTAAAAACTACGAGAAGAGCCAGCAAGCTAGCATTTTATTTAGTAAAATCGTTCAACAGCCGGTACCCAATCATTTCAGTTTTACACACTTGCCGTCTTGAGGCTGTTGCCCTTCTCTTGGAGGCTCACAAGTAGGCTGTCAAAGCTCTTCTTAAAGGAGTCCACACCTTCAAGCTCAAGCTGCTTTCCGACCTCCTCCCAGTCAATGCCAAGCTTCTCCAAGGCACTGTATACACCTTCTGCTTCGGACACATTCGCATCAACTGTCCTTGAAACAGTGCCATGGTCTATGAATGCCTGCAAAGCTTGGTCGGGCATCGTGTTGACCTGAAAGTGCATCACTTCAGAGTTATTTTCAGTGATCATAAGAAACAATGCCAATGCAAGTGGGAAACTCGTCGTGAAAACATACTGTGTCAGGTCCAATGAGACTGTCCACATAAAGGGTATCAGGATAAGCTGGGTTCTTCACACCAGTGGATGCCCACAACAACCTCTGTTTCTTGGCACCTTTCTTGGCCAATGCCTCCCACCTTGGGCCAGAAAATTTCTTTAGGTAGAGCTGATTTGCTAGTTTGGCCTGTGCGACGGCAGCCTGGTAGAGCAAAGGATGGTCATATTGCATAACTTCGTGAAGAGTTTAAGTTCTAACTATAAGAGGCGGTCAATTCTAGTTTTATTTACCTTTCCTCTCAAGGCAAGTGCCTCAGGTGTTCCAATCTTCTCGAGCAATTTGTCAATAAGGGTGTCAACTCGGCTGACAAAGAAGGATGCAACACTGGTAACTCGGGATAAGTCACTCAAGCCAGAAGCCTCTAGCCCATCAAGGTAAGCATCAATCACAGCCTCATATCTCGCAATAGAGAAAATAAGCTGCAGTGACAAAAAAGAATTTGTGATCAATAAGCTTATCACAGCAGTTACACTACAGATTTTTACCACAATCATATGAAGGCAGTGGGCAAGGCAGAACTCAGCAATTACCGTGACGTTGACACTAATGCCATTAGAGATAACTTCCCGGATAGAAGGAACACATTCCGCAGTAGCAGGGATCTTTATGTAGACATTGGGGCGGTTGACCACTTTGTGTAACCACTTTGCCGCCTCAACAGTTCCTTGAGTGTCATTTGCCAACCTAGGAGACACCTCTACGGAGACATACCCATCAGCCCCATCGGTCTCGTTGTAGATAGGCTCAAAAAGTTTGCACGCGTCTTGGATATCCTTTATAACGAGTTCCCAGTAAGCGCTCTCGGCATCCTTTCCAGACGAAATGAGCTGCTTGAACTGATCATCATATGCGCTGGACGATGAAATGGCCTTTTGGAAAATCTGCATCGTGTTGAGAACATTGTCAGGAGTGAATGCGCAACTATGCAAGCGATCAACCAATCAAACAATGCAAAGCAAAAGGTGGATTACCGTAGGGTTGCTGGTGACTCCGCGAACACCGCTGGCGATAAGGGGCAGCAAGTCGGTGACAGGGCGGCAGAGGTTGTCGTACCACGGGGACAGGCCCTGTTGCTCGTAGACATCATGAAGCGCGGTCTTCTTGGTCGCAGCACCGTTTCCTTCCTTGGCAGAAGCCATCGCACTGAAAATTGCAATTCACCAAGTAAGGTCATGTCCAAAGGTTAGCTGGATACACAAAGGCGTTCATGTATCATGTTTGTCTTTCAAGCAAGGGGGGAGGGTGGTGTATACAGCTAGAATGCTTTCGATGCTAATGGAAAGCGCCAGTGCTTTCGGCAGCGTGTTGCTGCTGCTGCCAAGAGGTGTACAGCAGCCAGTCAGCGAGTCAACGACGACACGGGAGTCACGGCACACCCAACCTCCACACGGATCTCGCACCCGCGCGGCGAGTGGAGATGCTGGTATGCCAGAAGGCTCCAACCCGTCCATTTCCGAAACGAACGGCCGCAGAAACGTACAGGAGGCGTCCATCCAGGACCAGATCGCGGGGTCCGTCCGCCTAGCCACATCAAGCCGCTGGCGTGGTGCGCTACGCTCCAAATCGACGCGGCAGAACACCAGCCCGCGATTCTAGACCTAAGATGCCATCGATCTCCTCCAACCCGAAGAATGAAGAATCCAAAGCACGCATGCAGGGAACGAACAGCTCGAATCTAATTTATCACACCTCGCGCTAATTCACCACCCACGGATGCGAAGGCCACTCCAGCCATCCAGACAGCGAATCCAATTCCAATTCCACAGACGAGACAGGGCGCGCTAGCTGGCGCTGAAGAGGAGAGGGAAGGAAGGGGGTGGAGTCACGCACATGATGAGGCTCCTGGCTCGCCCGGCGACGGAGACGCTGACCCGGCGCGGGGAGGGGGCGAAGGCGAGGGCAGCGGTGCGGATGGACGCCGGCCGGAGCGGCGCCGCCGCTGGCCGGGGCGCGGCTAGCTTGGACACCGTGCCGGTCATCGCCGCCGTCGGGGTTGGTGGAAGGTGCGAGGAGGGGCAGATTGGTGGGGTGGGTTGGTCGCTCACGGGGGTTGTTGCGAGGTTTTGGAGGACTCTCTTCGGGCTGCAGCTCGTCAGCATCCATAAGTAGCAGACGCCTCCGTGTGTTTTCCCCGCCCACCCTGCTTTGTTTATTTTCAATTTTGTCATACACACCCTTATATTCTCTGACTCTGAACTACGATCATTATATTTACTCTTTTATAAAATACATGCACGCACATACAAAATAGAGGTAGAGTTAGAACAAATTTGAGAGGATGTGCTAGTGTGATGTTTTTTGACATGTGCAAATTTAAAATTTCTTTTTTTCTTCTATGGGTGCTGGCGTACCGCTACACCCAGCACAATGAATGAATGAATGTAGTATATCTTTTTGGAAGACCAAGGTGACATTGATGGACGAAGTTCTCTAGTAAATTACACGGTAACACTCATAAAACACATACTTACATTTACTATTTATGAACACACAACACCTCCCAAAGAAAAACGCCATAGATCATGAAAAAAATCCAAACAAAATATAAACAACCGTTCCAAGTCTACTATTTTGAACCAAATGAGCAGATTATACACCAAAAGGAAACTGATCGTCTAGATTATGCTCTGTTCACCTCTCTGCTCTTCCCAGTGCTTCCTCATCCACTATCTGGTGTAGTCGCCGCTTAGATATTATAGGCTCAACTCTACAAAGTTTAGCTTTAGTCCATCTAATATAAACAAAAGGGACTAATAGTATATTAGTCTTGCCTAGTTATTAGCCAAGTATACATAACTATCTAAAAAGAACTAATAATTTATTACACACAGATGCATGTATATATTATGCATCTATTACTCGGGATCTAAATAATGTTTAGGTTCGAGTAACAATTACCATTAGCGGTCAAACAATCAGTCACACGTCTCCTCAAATGTGAAACAACACAAGAAATTTAGATTCGACGAGTTCCATGAAACACAACCCATGTACACAACAAGTCGTCTTCTTCTTCCTCCTTATACTGAAAGCGACGTTCCAGGTTTCTGACAATGATCGGAGTATGTAGTAAAACTGAAACATCCGGCCTTTTCTTCTATAATAAAAATGGTTGCAAAGGGGAAAAGGAGGAGTTAATCAAAAAAAAAAAAAAAAAAAAAAGAAAAGAGGAGTGGGTTGGTGGTGTAATTGATGCGTAGGGTTGTTGAAGATATTTTCGACGTTAGTTTCACACACAAAAAACATGCTTGACCTTGATGGATATACTATGCCATGGCTTTTGGTTTAAGTGTTCGACATAGTTTTAATGACATTTCACAATATGTACTATTTTATATGTCGATCCTTTTTATGGCAAAGTAAAGTCTGTCAAAAACACTTGTGACGTTTAGTTTTGCAAGGCATCCATATCCATGCACATCTTTCATAATTAATTGTATGTAGAATATGTTCACAAAACACTTCACACCGATAATTGTTTGCAAGCACTTTGCAGAGTTATACGTTTTAAAACTAGATAGTTTAATATTTTTTTATGTTTGTCATTTTAAAGATTTTACTAAATTTATGTCATATAAAGCGACATGTTTCATGACCAGAGGAGTAGAGAGGAGCAGTATTCGCAGGTCTATCCGGTTTGACGAAATGAAACAATAATTTATTAGGAAACGCAGATGGTCTATCCGGTTTGACTGAAATGAAACAAGAATTTTTTAGTATATAAACACCGATGAACAATGTACTGATAATTTTTTAAATAATAAATCAATTTATTCAAAAAGAAAAACAAACAATAAATCAAGCGAAAGTCATGACACCAGGGAGTCAGGGACTGACTGTCTATTTGAAAATCAATTTGACACTACGGAGCTGAGCAGAATCTACCTCAGCGTATTTCAGTTCGTATTTAGGTCCGTGATGTTTACTGTATTTACGCCTCAAGTCCATGGCATCGTAACGTGAACGCAGACATGACGCAAGCAAGAAGCAAATGGCAGCCAGACTTGGGGCTGGCGGCCCTTGGACCAACGAAAAGTCCAAGAGCCCTGGGTGGGTCCCCTGGCTGCTACACAGACGAGGCAGGCTCACGCAGGCCAGCCCGAGACGAGCATACTGTATGCAGGACAGGACAGAAGGTGGGAGGCGGCTGCATGCAAAATGCAAAAAACTCTCTAGCGCTGGGAAGGTGGGAATGGGAAATACTAAAAACAATAAAAATGCAACCACTCGAAGATTATGACCATGTTTTCTAAAAAAAGGCATACGACCATTTTTAAACAAACCTAATGTTTGTACCTAAAAAAAAAAAAATACTGCGTATACAATGCCGTTGAACCGTGGAAATCAAACGGCCCTGAAGGAGAAAAGAAAAATGAAGAAACCGCTCCAACGGGCTCACGCAGAAATGTTGCTGTGCTTGGGCTTCTGAGCAGGCCAGCCACTCCACCGGTGGTGAAACTTGACCCATCCCAAGGGCCATTTGGCCCTTTGCAGCATTGCGGTGATCGGCCGTGTTGGGCTGGCTCAACCATCCTGCATGAGCATACCAACTGGTGGAGGACGCCCCTACTGACAGCTGAAAGAACATCATCCAGATCAGGGTCTTCTGCCAGTTCATGCTGCCTACAGGGTCGCCTTCTGTCTAGCAGATCTTGCCTTCCCTTGGAAGAGCTTTTCAGTGCGAATATTCCAGCAGATATCCGTTTTTTCCATTTAAGAAAATGAGACTCATATCGTAAATCGGGACTTGCCTTCCCTTTAGGAAGAGGTTCCACACCTTCATAGTGAATATTCAGAGGTGTTAATCCAGAGGAAGAGGAACAGAGACGAGACTGTCGCTTTGACGGATCGATGTACTAGTAAAGGCAAACAAAAAGGACACAAACAGGTTAATCCAGCTCGATTTACAGACGCGAAATCACATTTGAACCATCGATGTCGGCATGTCTATAGGTAGTAGCGATCACTATACGTTAATCTGATTATCTGAACCACTGATGCTGGTTCTCACATCTCCCTGCGAATATACATACCCTCTCTATATATTATATATTGCTGCTGCATGAAACGGGCCGTCGTATACAAAACTAATGCGTGATACATCCATCCATAGATGCGAAATCAAAGAGAACAAAAGAAAGAACGAAGGAACATGAAGAACAGCTGCACAACACTACCATGGCTTGAGGTCGCTCTCGAGTCCAGCGTCCCAGTCGAGCACCTTCTCCCCGGGCTTGAGGAACACGCCCTCGCCGTGCGGCAGCTTGCGCGCCAGCCCGTTGAGCACCTGGTGGAAGGCGTCCCCTGGCCTGGCGGGCTGGTGGAACAGCAGCGCCTGCTTCACCGAGTCCCGCGCCAGCAGGCGCTGCCTCCGGAGTATGTCGGCGAGCGGGATGGAGGTGAGGATGGAGTCGAGCCGGGGCACGTCTTTCTCCGCCACGAACACGCTGATGTCCTCCCACGGGATGGCGTCGGCGAACGGCAGCACGATGTCGTCGGCGATGATCACCGGGATGCACCCGAACACCACCGCCTCCACCAGCCGGGGGCTCCATGGCGCCCACCCCAGCGGGCACAGGCAGAAGATGGCGCGCTGCATGTCCTCGTAGTACGTGTACGGGTGCTCCGTCGAGATGTCGAACAGCGGGTTGTCCTTGAAGTTCTCCCACACGGACGCGCGCGCGCCCCTGGCGTAGTACCCGCCCTCCGGGTCGTTGCCCATGTCGTAGAAGAGGCCACGGAAGTAGACGAAGATGGAGCGCGGCGTGCCGGGGCTGATGAGGTGCGCCTGCATCTTGTGCGGGTCGGCGTAGGGCGGCACGGTGATGGACCCGTCCTGAAGGCACACGTGGTTCCGCTGCCCGAACGTCTGCACCAGCGTGGCGCGCCGGAGCAGCGGCAGGATGCCACGCTCCATGGCGCGCTCCTCCTGGTAGTGGAAGCACGCGCCGAAGTCGTGCGGGGTGAGGAAGAAGTGGTCGGCGCCGTCGGTCCTGTTCCAGAACGGCCACGTCGTCGCCACGTACCGGATGGCGCTGCGCATGATCCGCGGCGCGCGGAACGGCAGCGGGAAGCCCTGCGGCGTCAGGTCGCAGGTGGTGTACACGGGGGTGTAGAACCAGTCGGCCTCCTCCGGGTCCAGCGTCCGCACCGCGCTCGACAGCAGGAACTGGTGCATGAAGATCTCGGCGGCGAACATGTGGGTTAGGCAACGGCTGTCCTTGTCCAGCAGCATCTTGTTGTACTTGCGCGGCATCTCGTACACGAACACCTTCAGCTTCCCGACGGGGTCGTCGTCAAGAACGCCCACAGCGTTCGTCGTCCCTGCCAAACCAATGCAGGCTCCTTCTTCATCACAAGGGAAAAGAATGCAGTTCATATATATACTATAGAAAAAGAGGCATAACTATGAAAATATATCATATTTGATATCATACATACTGATAGCATTGTTTTTTATAAATTTGATCAAAGTCAAATTGGTCTCACATGTCTGTGTTAGAATTGCATTCTTTTCCTAACTAAAGGAGGAGTAGGTACATTACAAATAAATGGATTTATATAGCTGTTATCAACGATGCCATGTGCTGAAATGTGCAGACACATGGGATCTCTGCAGAACCAGTACTTTCAACTGGAGTGCAGATGCAAAATGGATAAATAAAAGGTGGATATACAGGTGCATGGAAAAACTACATAGATTATATCTAGAAAATGCCAAACCGACTTATAATTTGGAATTAAGGGAGCTGTTGTCATTGATGCAATGTGCTGAAATGTGTACAAAGATGGAATCTCTGCATAACCTGATTCAGTACTGCTAGTAACCACTCCAGTACCGGTAGCGCATAAAAAGACATGAGAAGCGCTGAGTACAACAACAAATCTTGGTGGAGTTGTTGCTTTCGGCAGTCCACCAACCACAAAAATTTGAACTTTAATCAATAGAATACCGATCCCTTTCAAGTGGTGTTCTACTTTTAATGATACTCTGTTCTCATCCCCTCCTTTCTTTATCGGTACACACACAAAACTGGTTGTTAGCATGTCCGGTTTTCAAGCGAAAAAACAAAAACTCTGCTTGATGGCGCTAGTGGTCAGTTCACTTGAGCGAGTGGATGGCCACCGCTCAATCTAGCAGACACTTATCCTTTGTTTATGGTTGTATGTATCACAACTTGCAATTGCATTGCAGTTCCCTTGAAATCAAAAAGGGAAAGATAGCTCTTGCATTGCAGGCAATGGAATGCAACTCCATCACTTGTCCCCAATTCTGCAAGACGAATTCTGGAAGGTGGTGATGGTTCATCCTAGCTTGAAGCAGCAGCGTTATTATGGATGTGTGGCTGGGAAGAAGATGATGGCACAGACAGAGCTAGAGATCTGAACCGTGATTCACACTGATCATCGATTGGGGCATACTGCTGCTCGTGCTACAAGCATGATGCAACGCAATGTACTGGGTGTGTGTGTGATGAGGGAAAACTACTGCTCCTGCTAGTCAGCTCCTAGTACTGTACAAGCTGGTACTCCAAGCTTCGCTTCACCTACCAACCGATCTCTTCTGCACTGCGAAGCAACAGGAACGCATTGCTTGATGCAGTCGGAGACGGAAGCATTACTCCTGCTGAGTACGCCTACAGTACTACGTAGCGGCCACTGGCTATACGATTTGCAGGTACAGCTGTGTAGTACACTGTACAGCTGGTGCCAGGCTGCGGCCACACGGTGGGTCACAGGGCACGAGCCGCACACACGCGGCTACCGTTAGAGACAGCCACAGCTGCTCGATCCCAGAAGGAGAAAGCTGGTTGCCAATTCCAATTCCCAAAGCTGCGTGCGGGAACGAACGGAACGCGGCGGCGGCAGCGAGCACGAGACCCGGATCGAGACCCGGGGCGCCCGCGGGGCCATGAGCTGTCGGGCGGCGGCGGCACGAGGCAAGGCACCGGAAGGCAGCGCGGTCAATCCGGGCGCGGATCGCGCCGGCATTGCGGTCGGGAGGAGGAGGAGATGGCGCGGCCAAATCTGAATCTCGGGGAGGAGGGGGGGAGACGGACGCGAAGCCGGACAGACAGGGCTCGGCTCGTGTACGAGTTCCGGCGGCGAGCCTTGCGATTTGGCGGATGAATTCGGAATGGAAGAGGAGGAGGAGGAGGAAGCAGGGGGCAGGGCACGCACCTGAGATTCTGCCGGGCTTGTGATGCTGCTGGTGCGGTGGCGCCGCCGTGACGCAGGTAGCGACGAGCAGGATAGCGAACACGCCGGCGGCGGCGGCGTACGGCCCCATTGGGCTTGATCCTCCTGCTGCTGCTGCTGCTGCTGTTGCTGTTGCAGGGGCCTGAGAGTAGCAGGGCGAGCGCCCTGATCCCCTGTCGCTGCCGACTGCGGAGCTGGTGGTGGCTACTCGCTTTGAGCGAGGCGAGGTAGAACGGCCCGGCCTCTGCCTCCTCCTGCTCCTGCCCTGTTTGTGTCTCGGCTGCCTGCTGTGCGGTAGGATGTCGCCGTCAGGACTGGATGATGAGGCAAGGTGAGGCTCGATGTAGCAAGCTCATTATTATTTGCTGCCTGCTGCGGCGGTGGCGAGCCAATGGAGGAGAATTGGGGGCGCGGCGCGGAATCTGGTGCTGCTGCTGCGCTCTGCTCGACTCGCACGCACGCAGCACTGAACGAGGACAGGAGGGGAGGGAAGGGAAGGGAAGGGGAGGAAGAAAAGAAGGAGCGGGCGGACGGCGGGGGATGCTGCTGTGCAGTTTACAGTTACCGCAACAACATGGCCGGCGGGTGGCGTGACGAAGAAACAAGACACGAGGCGAGGAAGGCAAAAGGGAGGCGACCGACCGAGTCCGGGTCCGGGTGCGCGCGGTGTTGTGCGGCCGGGTCGGTCCAATTGCTTGCTTGCTCGCACATGACATGGCGTGGTTGGTTTGTGGAGACTGGTCTTGCTTATCTTTTCTTCGCTTGTAATTACGGGGAATTACGGAATTACGTACATGCTTACCTAACTTGTATCACTAATATAATATTGATCGGAAAAAAAGTTGTTACCACTAATCATGTGCCTAATGCAGCGGCATGGAGTAGCTAAGGCGTGGCCTACATGCCTGCAGTAATCATCGTCTGATGTTACTGTACCTTACGACGACCCCCCAAGCCTATTGTTTTAGGCTCTGTTTGGCATAGCTTCACCTTAACTTCACTTTACTGTCTACGAATATAGCTAAAGTTGTTTTAGTGAACCAATTCACAAATAAACTCTACATACAGAGCTTATTAATTAAAACGTGTTCTGATATGATCTCACGTAAGACTCATCGCTTCACCAAAATGAGTGCGACCTAAAAGGCTTCTGTTCACAGCTTAATCTCCCATCCATCTTTTGTGAAAATCACGTTTTAATGAGCTCCTCAAATAGAGCTACTTATTTTACCTCGTCTTACGTAAAACAGCTCCAAACAACTTCTAATGTTGGCATAGGAGTTGTGCTAGTTAGGAGAAATCAGCTAACCAACTACTAGTTGTGTTAGTTAATTATTAGGAGAAGAGTTAATTGTTATAGGCAACACATTAGCTAAGCTTATTAGTTATTACTGTATTTGCTAAGAATCTAATTTATCAACTAACTAGTAGTTTTAGCCTTGTAGGGATCAAGCAGACCTTTAATATACTCTCCTGTATTCCCTCAAAAGGTTGGCAGCACGTGCTAGGAACAACCCCTTTTTGTTTGAAAATATATTGATGATTGATTCGATCGATTACTACTGTGCATCCTTGAATCACGCAGGCGCAGGCACGAGGTACCACGGGGCGGAGGCGTGCCAATGCGGGTCACAGACAGCCTGCCTAGCTGTAAAGATGTCACGGAAGAGAAGGCCTGGCCAGCCGAGAAAAGGGAGAGTGCATTGCAACGCCTCGTTGGCCCGCCGTGCCAACGCCTTATCGTTGGCCCGCCGTGCCATTAAACACAGGGTGGCTTGTGGCTGTGGCTCCATCGGCAGCTGGGGTAGTTGGCCTGCTCATTATCACTTCTCCATGTCTCCATCGGCTAACAAGCTGCTGCCAACATCACCTTGCTGACGGAGTTTAGTTGCTTAGGTCGATCTTACACGTTCCAAATTTTTGGTAATTCAGACCACTTTAGCTCCTGAGACTCTAATCATATTACCTTTGTAAAAAGTTATTTAGTTCATTAGATCATAGGTATGTGAGCTAAAGTGATCTAAAGTTTAATCTTTATCTGCAGAACAGATCCGCTGGAGCACCCGAACCGTCGTTGTCGTGTTAGATAAAAAATCGAACTTCGTAGACGAGTTGAACCGCCAACTATAAAGTAATAAATAAATCGGTTTTCTACACGCGTAAGAAGAGAGAGGACAAATTCAAACCCTTCTGCGTGGCTACAAGTCGGACAGAGAGAGAATCTTTAAAGTATCACAAAGAATCTTTTAAGTACCATGAATAAATGTTTCTATCACAGCAATCGAACTCTAGCTTCATGGTTCGCTCTAGCACTACAGGGCCCTTACTTAAGGCATCCGCAATAGTAAAAGGAGAGAAACACTTGCTATTTATCAAAAGCTAGGGTAATAATACACACACTTTAAGAATATGTAAAAGTGTCATGTGGGTCTAATCATATCATGATATATTACTAAAAGCTAATACTATTACAGAGGTGGGCTTAGAGCCAGTAGCCCGCTTACTTACAGTTACGGGTGCCCTTAGCTAGCCAACTAAATTAGACCGCTAACTTAAGCATGTGAGTCACGTCGGATCGTGCCAGCATGGCATGATATTTCTTTTGTTTTTTTTTAGCACAACCACGATCGATGGTGTACCGATCGGCCTTTGTGTCGTGCCAGTTCAAATGCGACCAAGGCTATGACACTAGAGATGAGGACCGGAGGAACGCCTCTCTTCACCCGCCCACGGTGCGGTGGTTGCGGTGCCCCGCTTAAACACCCATGCATCTTCATCGTGTCGGTACGGCTACGGCCAGGCTCTCACCATTAACCAACCCATTAACGAACACCCATGTGCTAGCTAATGCCTACTTCCCCGTAAAGCATGCACGGCACTTAAAAAACCCAACCGCAAAAAAGAAACTGCCTCGTGCTCCACTATTTCATTTTCCTAGTCACATGTAGGAGTTTATCCTTTCAGCTCAAAGCTTACTTTTGTGTCATGCTAAAAGAAACCGTCTGTTCACTTTTCCGTCAACTGTAAACCTGGCTACATTTACAATCCAACGGCTTGAAAGTAGCAGCGCGCGTCAATACAGTCGTAACCAAATGACGAAATAGCAGTGGAATTTTCCATGTGTACATTAAACCGTCTCTTATAAAATTTCTATATATTTTTTTTTGTGAAATTCTTGTGTTCAAAGAAGACCTAAATGTGGACGTTGCCCTACGTTTTGTTGAGTTGGCGTGACGAGAAAGTGGCGTAACACACACAAGGCCATAAATCAAGTATGGAAATTTTGGGGAAATTTAGTAGGTTAAGGCTGATGAAGGCAGAGAACGACGCGATGACATGAACATCCCCGCAGTCTATGAATGCGCAACGACATAATTAAATACAGTAGGCTACAAAAATGTCCATCACAGTAGATGGAGAGGTCAGATGTGACGATTTGTCGCTCTTCTAGTGCGTTTATTAACGGCGTTTTAGAACCTGTCAAGACTGTGACCGGACAACAATCACAGGTACGATCTGTATCCATGGAGTCAAGAACCTGACGCACGTAAATGGACTTGGAACGCCATAGCTTCCGCAATGCCCACATCAATGCAGTTTAGTAGTTGGAAAAATTTAACATATACTCCGTTTCACAATGCGACCTCTTGTCTACCCCCATTCCTTTTATATTTTAGGACAGATATTTGACCTCAGCTATCTAATCTCTCCCCTAACAATATTTATTTAAATACTCAGTTAACCAAAGCGACAATGTTTGGATTCCATGGCATACAATTTAGTTGGCCAAATGGTCTGATACTAATGATGTTTTTTTGTGATGTTCGCTAAACTTTAGACCATCCAACAAAAACTGGCGAGGCATTAAATATCTCGATGCATGTCAATAACAAAATTCGGGAAAACTAGGGAAGGGTGAACGAACACTAATCCAAATGACGAGTTCTAGGAGCTATTCCAACACTTCGACTAACAACTCGTTGGCTAAACTTTATCCCTTGAGGATCTAAACAGGAGAAGTAATGGGTGGGCTAATGTTTAGCCAAAGCCCCAGCTAGTTAGTTACACTGGTCCATGAAACTCAACTATCAGGGGCTAACAACTAGTTCTAGTTTATAGAACCCAACAATTAGTTCACGATCCAAACAGATATGGACTAAAAACTAGTTAGCTATTTTTTAGCCATGGCTAACAACTAGTTCTAGTCCATCCAAACAAGGCCAAAACTAGGCAAAGGGTGAGCACACCGGGCAAGCAATCGCAGGCAAGTCTTTTGTTCATATCCAGCATGTGCATTTGTTAGGATATAAACTTCAAGTAATAAGATTGCTTGGCACCGGTACCATGCTTTAATATAATAACGAATTGCATAAATATAAATAATTAATCATTACCATAAAGTATTCTATGCTCAATGTCCACTGATCACAATTACTCCTCGGTGGCGTAGTACTGCGGAGCAAGCTCAGCCAGCCACAAGGGATCAATACGGGTCAGGTTCTTGACATAGTTCTGTGTCGTCCGGACTAGCTCGTTGAAGATGACACAGTCGGGCTTGGTCCTGAAAAGAACGGATGAAGGGTGGATCTGCACGCTCTGGCCAGTTGCAAGGGCCCTGCCAAACAACAGGTTAAACATTAAAGATGGTTGGTGCAATCTAAGTACCAGGTTAGTTTAGGACATCAGTCGTTGTTCAAGACGCAGGGAAAAGATATCCATGAGGGGGCATTCAAATTGAAAATATATAACATGGAATGATACCTGTATGATCCATCTGGCTGTCGCATCGCTGCATTCAGGAAGAAAGCAGAGGTAAGGCATCTCCGAAACAGAACCATGTCATCCCCACATGATGACAGGTTCAGCCCCATTTGTTGGGCATGGCCCTGAATTTGACTGCAAAGAACATAAAATTGCTATGTCAAATTGCAGCATAAATGGTATTAAAAAAATGTACCATGGCTGATTTTCATTTTTTACAGTCCAAAGAGTCTAAAACAAAGTCTCCCATTTCATTTTTCACATAAATGATATTCAAATATGATTTCCATAGCTCAACCCCTCCACAGCCATAATAAAACCAAACTAGCCTACCCTTGTTTTCCAATTCACTGTTTCATGTGCAGCGAGGTTGAGTATAGGCTCACCTACACATTTGAAAACTTCAAACAAAAACTTTGTGCATTTCCAAAATTTATGGAAAGAAAGCATATATGTAGATCATGTATAATTAATGTTGACACAGAAATTCATGGCAAAATTGACCATATGCTTTCTGTGGAAAAAAGCATGTCTTCTTGTGCAGCTCACATATGATCAACTTTATCACTTTTTTTTGTCAAGAAAAATGACAAGTAATTCGTCTTTTTTGTGTGGCTCACATATGGTCAAGTTTTTTTTCACAAAACTCTGTCAACAGTGTCCACGACCTAAAAAGAATATAATTTTCACTAACTTTAAGATTTACAGTTATGCTTTGAAAATAGGGTGTATATACACATAAAAAAGACAATACTTAGTTTTACCCCTTTCGCAATGCTTTGCCTACTTACGACAATGGAGGGTGAGCTTAACTACTTATTATAACATTTTAACTCCCTACACCTACAATGGTGTTTCTGTACAAGTACTGTGAAACAGATGGAGCAGAAACTATAAACTAACCTGTGAACATCACGAGCATGTCTTAGAGAGCGGTAGTTGATAAAGTTTTCCCTACACCACCTGTTCAAAGCCTTTTCCATTGTTTTTTCTTTGGCATTTGCATTTCTGCTCTTCTCCAAGCATTCTGCAGCTGCTCGATAGACATTCACCAATGTGATATGGTCTCCTTCAGAGCTTTCGAAACCCTTCCTAGCAGCTCTTGCCTATAGAACAATAGTAAATGAGTCAATTATTGCACTAACAGAAGCGAGTAACGCACTGGTGTTTTACTCATCACAGAAGACATCAAGTTTCTTTATCTTGTGTCCAACTGGGAAAGGGTAGCACAATGGAAATGTTAGCAAAAACAGATTGAAGCATATGCTTATTTATCATTAAGCAAATGGTAAATCATGATTTAGGTTAAGGTACTTTTTTAGCCGAACAACAAAGACCATCAATGTTCAGGTATGTCTTGTAATAAATTTGATGGTACTAAATGGCGGTTCACAGATTAGCAGTCACAGTTAAGTTTGACTACTCAAATTCTAGAATGCTATATATATAAATGGCATATATTTCTGAATGAGTATATTTTTCTTATATTGTTTGCTTACTGGTACTTATTTCCCAGTTCCCACTAACTACCAACAAGCTACTCATTTGAAGAAAAGTGTGCCCTGAAACTACAAAACAACACCTGTTTGCAAAGCAAACACAACCCCCTAAAATAAGTGAAGCAGAGGGAATAACTCCACAATATCAGATAAGAACCCAATCATGACATACATTTTACAAACTACCAGCAATTGAAATTGATACCTCTTCTAACTTATCACGCACGGAGAAGAAAATTGATTCCACTGAAAGCATCGATACAACAATGAGCATTTCTTCCAAGCACTCGAATTTGCTTGATACTATTAATGCCTTGGAGTACATTGGATCCAAAGGCAGCCTAGCCATCTGATGACCAACTGGATCTGAGAGCTTATAATCGTCAGACAGAGCCCCTAGTAAGATTAACTGCTCCAGTGATTTCAAAATAGCAGTCCTGTAGTACGTTGGACACCAACAAGCAAAAACTCAGCACTGATATAAAGCAAGCAGCTATTTAACTTATTAATTCTTGAGAAGTCTCTAGGTAAAAACTTCAACTTCTTTGTTTCTATTAGGTGTTACCACTGCAGGAGTGCAGATATAGGTTCATAAAGAAGTCTAGGTAAGGGGTTTTCTTTACATACAAATTTAAAGCTGGGGTACATGTGTCAAGCAATAAATAAATACATCAAATACAATAACATAAATTGCATCCTCTCATCAATGATATCAAAATATTCTGGTATAAAATTCAAGCACGAAAAGCACAAAGAATAAGAACGATTCTGAGTATTACCTTGATGGTTTCTCCATAAAATCAAAACCTATGATGTCATCAATTCCAAGAGCCTTGAGTTGCAGAACAACATTTGAGAGGTTACACCGCTTGATCTCAGGCACAGTAGAATCCACCAGTTTATTAAACTCACTTTCTTGGAACAATCGGAAGCACTTCCCTGGCCCCTCACGTCCAGCACGACCACTGAGGGTAGAATGAGTGTGTTAGAAAGGCATCCAATTAAAAAGGGACAAGTATTGGTTTATTTGGTTGAATATCTGCAAAGTGCCCATATGAATTATTAGCAGAACCAACAGATATAAGAAATAAGAAGCCATCGCATGGACATTCATTCTACCACTACCATGCTAGCATGCTAACAACCGTTCCTTAAAAGACTTGGAGTCTTTGTAACCTCATATTTAGGCATGAAAAAAAAAGCAAGATATATATACCTCCTTTGAAGAGCCTGCGCTTTAGAGACTGGAATGATGATAAGTGATTCCATTCCAGTCACAGGATTGTAAGCCCGAGCTTTTACCATCCCAGGATCTATAACATATTTGATGCCAGGTATTGTTACTGAAGTCTCAGCAATATTTGTAGCTAGAACTACCTAGCAGAGGCAAATCAGCAAAAGGTCAAATT
The DNA here is from genome assembly GCA_015847255.1 of Hyparrhenia diplandra. Lineage (NCBI taxonomy): Eukaryota > Viridiplantae > Streptophyta > Magnoliopsida > Poales > Poaceae > Hyparrhenia > Hyparrhenia diplandra. Next base: position 73,153 of record JADLZK010008778.1, on the reverse strand, counting down.
TCTTAGCAGACTGTGGTGCGGGACTTTCAAGAGTAAGTGGCTAAGTGCAACACTGAAAATGATTACAAAGGAAAACAAATTACTAAATGAACCTTGGAGAAGATTGAATCTACATGGGAACAACAATAGAACACGAAAACAGGACCCTTTTGTTAAAAGTATAATTCTAGTCACAAAAACCAACATCCAAGAAAAGTATTATGGCCATTGTGAAAGCTAATAGAATGAACAGAATGATTTCCCCATTGTTATAGGGCTCTTATACAATGGTGAGTGTAAATATAGGGAGAAGGATTAAAATGTTCTACAGTCCTCTAATCTAGCCTCTAATGGCTGAGATAAGAGGACTAATAATGGCTAAGATATTGCAATTTTAACACTTTGGTTCATAGTGACCTCAAACTGTGATCTTTTCACATTTATTAGGGGCAAGCAAAATGTCCAAATGACAGTTAACACAGTTTTCCTTTTAGTTCATCATGATTACAATAATGTTTACAGAGGACCAACAATAGCAAGATGAATTCTGTATTTTAATTTATAACAGCAAGATCATTCTGTGCTCGGGGTTTTCCTATCCCTTCCTCTTCTTTTCTAATACAAAGATACACAGTTCTCCTGAGTGTTTGAGGAAAAAAAATGGTACTGTTTAGAAAAAGGGTCACGTAGCTAGTTTAGTAGTATCGCGTTAGCGCTAAAGGAACTTGCAGACATTTTTGGAATTATATGAAACACGTGTAGAGCTTGGTTTAAAGCCTGCAAAGGATTTTCAGACAGACTATCAATATATGGACATTACTAACAATCCCTTTCATTATAAAGGGCATGATTTTTCACATATATAGATGACAACTGTCATGTGCGGGCGCACATATGTCAGGCGCAGGCGAGCCCGCGACGTGCGCCGAGCAGCCGAGCGTGCAGCAGCCCAGCGAGCAGCCTCGGTGCAGGAGGGGCAGGCAAGTGGCTAGGAGGCAAGTTAGCTAGCTGATTAGTTGTTGCCTTGTTAAGATTAGTCCTACAATCAAGGAGAGTTTCTCCATCTGTTGGGCCACGGGCCTTATATGCATGTACGCCAGGAACAATTGCAATCAAGAAAGAAGTTATTCCCTAATCTCTCTCTCTCTGTTAAGCCGACGGCTGAGGGGCAAAACCTCGCCGGCGAGACGGACGGCGGCTACGAAGCCAGTAGCCGAGGTCCGCCAGTCAAGGGTTCGACGCTCTTGACAACAACTAATTAACTGCAGAAAGATGAAATAATGGGTCTTAATCTCCATGTAACAAGAAGGTTTCATCAAATAGGAAAACAAACCACAAAAAGCATGTACACAATAAATTGTGCTACATGATTCCATCATTAAAAAATGACTGATAATCCAAGATACTCCTTCTGATTCCATATATAGGTCATTCTGGACTTGTGAATAAAGATTTAAGGAAGAAGATCAAACAACCTTGGTGACCTTCATTTATACTGCATTGGGAAGATGGCTTATTCATTTGTGAGAGGTAGTGACATTTATTAAGCAGGGGAAAAGATGGAAGCAAAGGGTAAAAAGTGTATATTAGTTCTAGGATGACTTGTATTTAGAAAATACTTGAGAAGGCTAAAATGACCTACATTTGGAATTTGAGGTAGTACATAAAAAGAGAAATGGAGGTATGCAATTCTTTTAAGAAGGATTCTATGAAAACATGATCAATTCAGTCTCATCAGTACCCGATTGATGTTTACCTTGCGGGTTCCAGCTGGTGCTGGCTTAAAAGCATTCATTTGCTGTTCTGATGGGAGAGATGAATAGATAGGTGTAACCCATAGCTTACTACTTTCTGGTGGCAATAAACGAGCACGCTCATGAATAAGTCTCTCCAGTGATTCAATCTCCTCTTGGCCAGTTAGAAATGCGAGAATATCTCCAGGACCTTCTTCCAAATGGATCTGTCAAATCAAACATCTAAAAGTGAAGTTTATACAAAAAAGGAAGGATGAATCGAGTCATAGTTTGATAGTAGGTTATGCAAGAAACTAGCTATCATTGCGATTATATATATTCACTCATCATGTTTTCTGAAGCTTTTTTTTCATTTATTTCTGAAGTTCTTTCTTTGTTTGTAATACAACTACAGATTTGCATGGAGCAAGGGATTGTGCTCACCTGAAAGATAGTAACTAGTGTGGCATCCATATAATCCGACTCAGGCTGATAAGTATATAGTATGTCGACCGGATATTGCCGACCTTGAATATGTACAGCTTTAGCGCCACCAAAATAATCAGAAAAACACTTAGCATCCAAACTAGCGGACATAATTATCAGCTTTAGAGGAGCACATCTAATTCCCTGGCATTCCTTCAGAGTTAAATTTTGAGAATGGCCCTGTACATCAGGCAAAGTCTTCCCATTTTTATTGGCATTAGCTCGGGAATGTTGCACTTTTTTCAACAAACCCAACAAGACATCAGTATGAACAGTTCTTTCATGAGCCTCATCAACAACTATAACACTGTACTTAGACAAGAGTGGATCCAAAAGTGCTTCCCTGAAAAAAAAAATCAAATTAATCTTTCAATTAGAAAAGGAACATCATGCACCAAACGAAAAGAAATAAATGTAGATTTACCCATGCCGGACAATTACCACAGATATAACAGCATGCAAAATCATATGGTTTGAACGGAAAATTCACTTTTGAAGGTATACATAAACTCAGAGAGAAAAAAATCCATATTGTGCTAAACATTTCAATGCAGGTGCTTGAAATATAAGAGCTGCTTGAAAGTAGAAAATAAAAGGAGCATTATGAGGGAGAAACGGAATTATGTATCAATGCCTTCTGTTCTTCAATTCCTACTTCCTAAAACAACTATATATGGGATTGTACATATTAAAAAGGAGGAGACCTACAGGCTGCAGTGCATATCATGTGTACACCTTCCAAAAACATACCCATCATTCTTGGAACTTAAATTATTCGGATGAGGGCATGGGGTGGTGGGGTTTAACAGTTGAAACAAGAAATCTAAACCTTTTGGTTCTCAAATTGCTCACTAAAAATGCAATTACCACATCAAAGAGGATCAAAAGGCTAACACACATCCCAACAAAAAAAAAAAAAGGTTATCAAACAAGCAACAAAGCAGTAACGCATCATTACCTCAGAAGCAAACCATCAGTCATGTACTTAATCCTTGTTGCATTGGATGTGGAATCATCAAATCTGATGGAGTATCCAACCTTTTTGCCTAGCTGGTCATTGCATTCCTCCGCTACACGCTTTGCCACTGTAACAGCTGCAACTCTCCGAGGCTGAGTGATGCCAATGACTTTACCATCCTGACAAAACCCACCATCGTACAAAAATTGTGGAAGCTCTGCATGACCAAATTAAAGAAAAAAAAAAAACTGCTTCTTCAAAGAACCAAAGTAGAAAACAAGATAGGAGAAAAAAAAATAAATACTAGCAATCTATGTTTCTGAAATTACAGATGAATATGTAAACAAAACGAATTTGCATGTTGTTTTTGTCAAACAATCTATACAACACCTAAGAATAACTTTCCTAAGCAAGCAATCCCGCATTGCCACCTGGAACGACATTACAATGAGATTACAGTGAGAAGAGTCCATTTCACTTCTACAATAGCCCTTTTGTTAATAGTGTAATTTGACTGAATACATATGAACCCATAAACACAAGAAATCCACATCACCACTTCCACTAATTTACGCCCAAAAGGCCAAAACAGATCCATCTGATGATCTGAATCAGAGCCAGTCTATTCACTCTAAAATAATCAAAAGTTTCGGAAAGCGGCATGCTTCTGTCAATTACTCATCCAAGCAACAATTGTGAAAAAGGGGAACACAGAAACAGACTTACGTGTAGTTTTGCCACTCCCAGTCTCACCAACAATGATCAGTGTGTCATTCTTCCTAACCTCCTCAACTAGCCTCTTCTCCACTGAACAAACAACAAACACAGATTTCAGCTCATTGAGCTAACACCCCAAAATATCACAGCGAAAGACATCTAAAAGCTCTGCAGGCAAACCTGACGCAATGGGGAGCGACTTCCGCTGTTGCCGAATCATCTGCCTCCATCTGCAGCAAGCCAACCAACACAAAGGGCTCAATCCCCAGGCCAACGAATGAAACAATAGGAAGAGAACATCGTCTACGAGATAAGAGTCGGCACCTCGCGAACTGCTGCTTCTGCGGTGAGGCGCCGGCAGAGAAGGACGGCATCTCGGACGGCGCCGCCGACTCCCGCCCCCTGAACCTTGCCACGGCGGCCGCACGATTAGTCGGAACCCGCGTGGTAGGGTTTTTGTGCTGCGTGGCTGCGGCCTGTGGGAGACGGGTTCACTGCCGCAACAAGCTCGGATGAGCTGCGGAGCGCGTGGCGTAGGGCGGCGGCGGCGGTCGCCAGTACCACGAGAACTGGTGCGCGCTCGCAGGGCGGACGGCTGGAGGGGGAAACGTTGATGGAGGTTTCACGACTTTTTTTTTTTTTTTTTGATGAAACTAGGTTTCAGAAATTGAGAGTGGGTGAATTGGAAAACACTAGTGGCACAGTACTCCCTCCTTTCAAATTAGTATAAAACTTTTTTTAGATTTTCTACATGTATTAATTTTATTATTATGTATTATCTATACTAAATATGAAATGTGTTTAGGAGCATACCAAAAGTTTCATACTAAAAAGGTTAAAATGTCAGGTTCAAAAAAAAAAGTTACAATGTCTTGTAATTTATATAAAGAGATTGTTTTTCTTTTCATATTTTCTATTGGCTAATATTGGATGTGGTCTATGTGGATCAAGGATTAATAATAATAATGGGTATAGTAGACTAAAATGCTCATGTAATGGGTGTAGGGAGTCAGAACCTATTTCACACCCATACCCGCCACCTAGGTGAGATAGAAATGGTGTGATGTGAAGTAATCATATACATATCTTAAACTATGCTAAACATTTGTGTTACTATATTACTCCCTCCGTCCCAAAATAAACGACGTTTTAAACTTCCCGAAACATATATGCCGGCAATTATATACTAAAATAGGATTAATATTTATATTACATAATTAGTATCATTGGAAAGATCTTTTGATCTAGTTTTTAACAAATTTATTTGGAGATTTAAATCTTCTACGTATTTTCTACAAATCGAGTCAAACTTGTGGCACGAAAAACCCAAAACGTCGTTTATTTTGGGACGGAGGGAGTATGTATGTACATAGAATCTTAGTTTGAGTGTAATGTATGATATCCCTAAGATAGTAGTATACAGTAATGTAATATGATGATTGGGTGAACCATCAAACTTATTTTTGTTTCTAAGCTTGCCATAGTTTTCCATTCTAATCATATCTTACAAAACCTTATATTTAGATTAATGCTAACTCTACTTTAACAACTTGAGTCGTCCATGAGCACTGGTGTAGGCATTCAAACGCTCTAGTTCAATAATTGTCCCAATGTAGGAAATTCTATCCAACCAAAGCAAGTAGATGATGATGAGTTTGCTCCCAACATGGGATACAATTTCGTAGTGATTCCTCGTTTGACCAATCAATGACTCTATTCTTATATTATAGGAGAACTCAAGAGATGTTGTATTTGGGTTGATGAACCCCAGAGTTTATTATTCAAATTCTAGTGAAGGATGTAACTATGCCTGATAATTAATAAAGTGCGTCCAATGACTTCCTAAAAAAAGAACTCAAGAGATGCAAACAAAAGAAGACTGCATCTGGAGAAGAAAGCCGTGCAATAAGAACGAGGTGTACATACATTGTGCGCCATGATAGGAGTACACATGTTGTGCAACCTCTACCAGGAAAACAAAGACTCCAAAATTTGTTCTATCCAAACAAACCCTTAGACTCTATTTGGCAATCACAGTTTAACAACTAATTTCAACTCACAAACAATATGCTAACACATGTCATTTATGGAGTATTAGGCAAGAGTGAACAAACATCGAAGCAATTGGAGACACGCAAACTATTCCAGCGTGATCCTTTTTTGATGGGTCACACTTTATTATTTTTGTTAAGATTGGGACTGGGATTAGTCACGTCATGAACATAAATTGGGAGGCTTTGCAAGTCTTGAATCGAAAGGAACTTCGGGTAGTTAGGGGAGATGGACCAAAAACGGTGGAGAGAAATTTTGCCTTTTTAAAATATTAGTTATATAGATAGATTGGTCTTAGATTTGTGGTCTTATTACAACAACAAAAAAAAACACAAGCTAAAGGATATGGCACAAACAAGTGCACTGAGACAATAAAATGGGTGAATGAAAAAAAAAATGGCCCAAGAAAGAGTGCAGTGACTAAAGACAAATGGCACAACAAGAGTGCACTAATTGTTGTCAAAAAGAAAAAAAAACAAGGAAAAAAAAGGTAATGCGGTGAGCGTGGATCGAACACGCGACCTTCAGATCTTCAGTCTGACGCTCTCCCAACTGAGCTATCCCCGCTTTTGTTACACTGGTTTCATCTTAGTTTACTTGACTGTCATCTACTCCTTTCTTCTCCCATCTCAACAAGCTCCCAAACATATGGATGATTGGTAGGCGACTTATGCTCATTTCTCTTGCCAATCCGAAACATCTTGGCGAAAATCCTTTGCTCCTTCAGGATGAAATCCTTTGTGCCAAGAACAGACAGAGTACAATTTTAATTTAACATTCAGGACTGAAAACACGTCATCATTAGCGGTTACATGGATTGGGGTTAAGTTAACCTTATTTTCTCCCCCATCAACTGTATAACTTAATATAATACAACAGCCACACATTACATGATCTGCAATCTATAATAGGCTAACGCTAAAATAAAGGTCAAAACAGACACTGTCACACAGACACAGGCAAAGCAGACACATCGCCTCAAAAAGAAGCAAACGTCCTGCTGGGCTGGAACATGCTTTACATTACTCATAATCTTCGTTGTCGATCAACCTCTCATCTGGTTGTGCTGTGCCGAGTACACAAGAACAGCAGCCATGCTGATGGTGCCATGCCATGACTCTACACCTACCATGGCTTCAGGTCGCCACGGGGGCCCTCGGTCCAGTTGAGCACCTTCTGCCCGGGCTTCAGGAACACGCCCTCGCCGTGTGGCAGCTTCCGGGCCAGCCCGTTCAGGATCTGGTGGAAGGCGTCCCCAGGCTGGGCAGGCTGCGGGAACAGCATGGCCTGTTTCATGGATGGATTCGCGAGGAGCCTCTGCTTCCGGAGGATCACCTCCATCGGTATGGATGTCAGGATGGTGTCCAGCTTCGGGACGTCGTCCTCAGCCACAAAGACACCAATCTCCTCCCATGGGATTGCATCCGCAAAGGGAAGGACAATGTCGTCAGCGATGATCACTGGTATGCAGCCGAAGACCACCGCCTCCACCAAACGGGGGCTCCATGGGGCCCAGCCCAGTGGGCATAGGCAGAAGACGGCACGCTGCATGTCCTCATAGTAGGTTGGTGGGTGGTCCGTTGAGATGTCGAATAGCGGGTTGTTCTTGAAGTTCTCCCATACTGATGCACGGGCGCCCCTGCATTGTACACAGTAGGTACATCAGGACTCTTGATTCAACAGTTCATTAAGGCTTCTTGTTAGGGCGTGTAATTAAAGTGTGTACCTTGCATAGTAACCACCCTCAGGATCGTTTGCAGTGTCATAGAATAAACCGCGGAAATAGACAAAGATCGACCTAGGGGTCCCTGGGGGAACGAGGTGGGTTTTCATCTTCTGAGGAGGAGCATATGGCGGGATGGTGATGGAGCCTTCCTTTAGGCAGACATGATCTTTCTGCCCAAAAGTCTGGACCAGTGTAGCACGGCGAAGCAATGGAAGGACTCCTCGCTCGATAGCCTTCTCTTCCTGAACAATGGGTATTTTGAGCGACATTAGATGAATGATCCTATGAGCAAATATGAGTAGAAGGACAGAAAGATTGTGCATCACAAAATGATTGGTCTCAAATTCCATTTTATGAGTTTCCAGGTTAGGTTTATTCCACATTGTATTAGCAATACATCTGAGGATTCATGGTTTATTATTATTATTATGGCTCTACAACTCACCTGGTAATGGAAGCATGCACCAAAGTCATGTGGCACAACAAAGAAATGATCTGCTCCCTCTGTCCTGTTCCAGTATGGCCAACGATTGGAAATGAACTGAATTGCGCTTCTCATTATTCGTGGAGACTTGAAGGGCAAAGGATGACCCCATGGTGTGAGATCACATGTGGTGTATACTGGAGTATAGAACCAATCAGCTTCTTCTGGATTTAAAGTCCGGATCGCACTAGACAGTAGGAAGCGGTGCATGAAGATCTCTGCAGCAAACATGTGGCTGAGACACCTAGAATCTTTAGCGACCATCTTCTTGTTGTACTTGGTCGGCAACTCGTAGACATACACCTTGAGCCTCCCAACGGGGTCATCTTCGAGCACATCACCAGCGCTTCCTGAAATTAATCAGTATTGCAAAGGAAACGTGAGAATTCTAAACCGTAACACCACAATCCTAACTTGAAAGCCATTCCACTTTTGCTGAGATGCATAGTTGAAGCTATACTAACCAGTAGCCGCAGCATAGAGTTTACTATGGATTTCAATGAGCCTTACAATAATTCAAAAGTTTACTACTGGTAAGCATGATTAATTTTAGTAGGATGTAGCTATATTGGGTCAAGAAGGTCAGTATTTTTAATTAGTGAACTTGAACCCAAAAGGACAGATAATTTGTATTGTAGATCTGTAGTACCTTGATCCGGTCAACTAAAGTTGAAATTCCAGACATGATTTTTCGACTTGCTTGTATGTATATCAGTTCCGCTGTCTGAAACTCCATCTTTTGCTGACCGGAGGGAGTAGCTATTAAACATTAAGTTAAGTTTGCTAATCTGTACTGGTTTCTACTGCCAGAGGTGCCCTTGCTTATTTAGTAAAAAGTTTGCTACTTCTACTTGACATGGTCTTGGGTTTAGGCATGTATACTTGGAAGAGAATCAAGACACACTTGTGCAGTAAGCTCAGCCCCTGAGGCAGCATAGGCAAGACAGGATTTATATTATTACCCATTGCTTCAGATGCACATAATGTGAGAGCACGCAATGCAGTATGCAGAGAAGACACACTGTCACTAAGTTGACGGGTCTTGATGCACGTGCAACTGTCAATTGTGTCAACCCAGCCGGGTGGATGGGATTTCATCATGCACAGTGAGCAGAACTGACAAGGAATCATGGACTAGGCGAAGGAAAGCGTAGAACCGCCAGAGCCAGGAACGGCAGATCTGTGCCCGCCCGCTCGTGTGGCCAAGGCTGCTGCGGCGGCGGCGGCTTCATAGGGTTCCAATTACAATCGCGGCAGCAGATCCATTTCCAAATTCCAACCACCAACGAACGCGCGTCGAGAAGCAGGAGGGGAGCGAGGCAATGCGTAATCTGAGCGTGGGTGCGCGAACAACTAAGCAAGAGGCCGGAGGAAAGAGGGAGGAGAGCGAGCGGGGCGAGGCCCAGGCGGCGTACGTACCTTCGATCCGCTCGGTGTCTTGCGCCCTGGCGACAGCGACGGCGTCAGAGCAGACGAGAAGCAAGACGGCGAGCACGGCGGCCAGCGCTCGCGCGCTCCCCCGCCGCCCCAGTCCCCATTAGTCCCCGCCCGCCACCCTCCGTCGCGTCGGCACACGAGGGAACGGGGAGATCGAGGCGGAGGATGGGGGCAAGGCAACCGACCGGGGAAGCAGCAGGAAGCTCGTGGGATTGATTGCTGCTGCTGTGAAGGCAGGGACAGGGACACCCGGACAGTGAGTGAGGTGGTGACGAGAGTGAGGCCGAGCCGCCGAGGAGTCAAAAGGGATGGGATGGCAGTGGCACAGGTGTGGGAGCGAGCGGCGGGGGCGAGTGGCGATGATGGCGGTGGCTGCTTGCGGGCCGTCGCCGTCAGTGACGAGGTGTCGGTGGAGGTGGAGAGGACAGCAGGCAGGCAGCAGAGGACGGACGACGAGGTGGTGGGTGCCAGGTTGCCATCATCGAGTCGAGAGTACTCCTACGCGCCATTAAGTCACTACTGCCTGTTTAGATGGGTCTAATCTTTGCTTTGGCCCAAGAGAATCCATGGACTTTATTTATTTGTTTATGGAAATTTTAGGGTCTTTCTTGTCGTAAGAGCTGTCCGATCAGCGTCATTACTATCATTTCGGGGGGACAAAAGGCTTCGTAGTTATGGAAGTGCTAAGGTTATGGCTGGATCTTGATGATGAACTACATACAAGGTGAATTTCTTTTTTTTTTTTTTTTTAGCGAAAAAAGAACTATATTAATAATTAACAAGTATCATTACAAGCTAAGGACTGAACAAAGTCCGGAAAAAAAGAAAAAAAAGACCTCACTACTACTAGAACTAAAAGCATGATGATACAAGGTGAATTTCTAGTAAGCTCGCGGCACCCGTATGAATAAGCTAAGATAGGATAGGTATGGCGTGCAAGCAATTATTTTGGCGTCGGGCCGGGTGAATGAGATTAGCGAGCTGATGAAACGCAGCGATCGTCGTCGTCGATCAAAGGCCACCGGAACGGGGGTTATTATCATATCATATCACTCGCTAGCTGCTGCTGTGTTTCTGTGCTTTAATGGTAATCCAAATATCCAACCCACCACATCCCTTTCTTTCTTTTCTTTGGTACCAATAGTACCAATAACTACTCGTAGTAGCTGCTGCCTCGTGTCACTGTTAACACACTGTCGGTGCAGCACTGCAGCTGGGACCTACTGTACTAACATGATTGATATTCATCCACGCCTGCCGTTGCTCGTCGTCTTCACCTTTCTTTTTCTCTGCGTGTTCCTTCGGCACAATAGTACACAACTCGCATTCTCAGATCAGTATTCCTTTTTTTTTTCGATTCAGTATTCCATTGTTCGGATAACACTTATCAGCTATTCAGCAGCGTTTTCTCTCGTAATAAATTAGCATCAGCCAACATCATCATCTATCCTGATCTCCCCCTCTCCTTTCCCCTGTGTCTGGGTGGATCAATCTGGCCTGCTAGACCTCCGCCGTTTCGCCGCCTCGTCTGCCCAGTGCCGTCCTTTAGCCTCCGATCCATCTCGTCTTCTCCAATTGCTGATCATTGACCTTGCTATAGAATCATTCGACACGGCCGGCCGGCCGAATTACTTTTGTTGCCGCCTAGTGTCATTGTTCCTGAAAACCAATTTTCTGCCTAGTGTCTGTCCTGCGCAGACCGAGTCAAGACTCAACTTTATGCGCAGCGGATTACAAACTATGGCGCCTAAACCGAATAGACAAACCATGTTTTACGGTTTCTCCACCATGATTTCTGTCTGACATCTCAACTGCATGCAGATGGAGGGTAGTACAAACAATGGCTAATGCATGGCTCGCTTAATAATGCTAGCTATATTCCTTCTCAACAACTAGTGTTAGGGTCAAGTCTAACAAGTACTGTCAAACTATATTTATGCATCAAAGTTTACCAGTATATTCATATTTCACACATATGTTAGAGTAGTTTCTACAACAAACTGATAATACTTAACTGTACTATGTAGGGATAAATTATTGGTCATTTGGTCAAGGTACAATGTCAGGAACCTTCCCAAATCCTAGTACAACCTATACAAGTTAAGAAATGACTAGCTCATAACCTCATTGGCGGGGGAAAAAAAAAAGAAAAGGGGACGTGTTGATGTTGACACCATTTCTAACCCTTCTATCAACCACTACTTATATTATGCTAACAACCAACAATCTTTCTTTAGGCTACTGTGCTCACGTCGCAACTTCCTTGAGAACTCAGCAACATTCAGACAAAGACCTGCAGCGACATGCTGCCCTGATAAGTCATCAGCCATCAGCAAATTGGACAGGCTTCCCGATCATCTTGCTTCAAAAAGTAGTTTCACCTTTTGCATTAGATGATGAAAGGGAAGCAAAGGCAACCAAATCTTGCAGCACAAACACGTTGTCGGTCCATGCGCAGTATATATGGCAATTGTCAGCTCCATCAGGAGGATAATGAGATGAAATCAGACATTCAGAGTGAGTAACATGTTGTAGTTTTTGACTATGGTATATCCACATGATTAACAAGGCTGACATTCTCATCACCTAGTGAAAGGGGCAATAAAAAAGAGAGAAATGAAGAGATGTATATAGTATAGCAGCTATAGGGTAAGAAGAAAGAACATACAAAAATGTACATTTGGCTTGTGGTCAGCACTATGCAGCCATGGTAACATAAGGACGCACGTATGTATATCACCATGTCCTCAGTCTTCCTTCTTTTTTTTTCCAAAAAAAAGGTCCAGTAATATGGCAGGCAGATGCTACCAAGGCTTCAAGTCACCTGGCGGTCCGGCGGTCCAGTTCAGGACCTTCTCCCCAGGCTTCAAGAAGACGTTGTCACCATGCGGGAGCTTGCGCGCGAGCCCGTTTAGGATCTGGTGGAATGCATCTCCCGCCTGAGCAGGCTGGGGAACAGCATAGCCTGCTTCATCGACGGGTTCGCGAGGAGACGCTGCTTCCTCAGTATAACATCTGTTGGAATGGACGTCAGAATGCTGTCTAGCTTCGGCACATCCTCCTCGGCGACAAACACACCGATCTCCTCCCACGGTATGGCGTCCGCAAAGGGCAGGACAATGTCATCGGCGATGATCACAGGGATGCAGCCGAAAACCACGGCTTCCACCAGCCTGGGACTCCATGGAGCCCAGCCCAATGGGCACAGGCAGAACACTGAACGCTGCATGTCTTCATAGTAAGTGGGTGGGTGATCGGTCGAGATGTCAAAGAGCGGGTTGTTCTTGAAGTTCTCCCAGACTGATGCACGAGCACCTCTGTAGAATATGCAGAATGGCCACAGATCAGACCCAGGATGCAGTATTGCAATGACTGACTGGGGGAAAAGAGGCAGACATTGAGGGAAGCTGCATCACTTGCAGACAGAAAGATGATTTACCTCGCATAGTAACCACCCTCAGGATCGTTGCTGGTGTCATAGAACAGACCACGGAAGTACACGAAGATGGACCGAGGGGTGTCTGCAGGGATAAGGTGAGCCTGCATTTTCTGGGGAGGTGCAAATGGTGGGATTGTGATGGACCCGTCCTTCAGGCAGACATGATTCTTCTGTCCAAAGGTCTGAACCAGTGTAGCACGCTGAAGCAAGGGAAGGATTCCCCGTCCAATTGCTTTCTCTTCCTGAAAGAAAAATTAAGCGTTTGTGTTACAGAAATATCGAGATGTTGGAACAGCCAGTAACGAAAGGTGCCAACTGAAAGTTTGGCAAGTTGCTATTTCTACTAGGCGGTCAGTTAATCAGTATGGCAACTAACAAAATTTCCAACCTGGGACATGTTTCTTCTACAAGAGACAAAGAACATGTGTAGCCTGAATTAGTCTATTCAGAGTAGTTCATTCATAGTGAAACGAGCATCTTGATGCCCACAATGCCCCATGTTCTGTGACGCAATTAGAAATGTCCCACTTGTTTCAAATGCTGGTATTCGGTACTTATCTATTACTGCTTGGCATCTAATCTTTATTAGTGGAAGCATAAATAAATGCACGCTACAGCTACTTCATGTACTGGTGGTGTTTGTACCTGATAATGGAAGCAAGCACCAAAGTCATGTGGTGTGACAAAGAAATGATCTGCACCCTCTGATCTGTTCCAGTAAGGCCAGTTGGTGGCAATCAGCTCGATTGCGCTGCGCATCATGCGAGGAGATTTGAAAGGAAGGGGAAGACCCGAAGGAGTCAGATCACATGTGGTGTATACGGGCGTGTAGAACCAATCTGCTTCCTCAGGATTAAAAGTTCGGACAGCGCTTGACAACAGGAAGCGGTGCATGAAGATCTCCGCGGCAAACATGTGGTTAAGGCACCTAGGATCCTTCTTCAACAGTTTCTTGTTGTATTTACTGGGGAGATCATAGACGTAAACCTTGAGCCTCCCAACAGGGTTATCTTCTAGCACGTCACCAGCACTCCCTGCATTTTTATTGGCCACAGCATTACGGCTTTGCACAAAGGTAGGGAAAAGAATATACTTGGTCTTAGAACCATGCTAGGGATCACAGGATGATAAAAGTACAATGAAATGATCGAAGGAAAGTATACTAGGTACTAGTAAGCCTTAAATAGGTCTAAACTCTAAAGTGAAATTTTGCACCAATGCTAAGCTGAACAAATCATGACTGTCATCATGAGTCAGTTATTGCTCAGTGATTGAGTAGGATTCTATTTGTCCAAGCCTGACGAACTACTAACAGAAGAGATATAGAAATTGTAGTTGAGGATGATAGAACATAGGAAATAAGCATCATATTGCATTCTTCATTTTCCACGACAGACTAGAAAGGTGCATGAGCCAGTCAGACAAAATAAAAAAATACTGAGCAGGGAGCAGCATGTCAAAAAGTGTTTTTTCGGTGCTAATTTTCGCGAAAGCCGGATCAAATAGCTATGAATACAACAGCAAAGGATGGGACCTGCATTTAGTTTATCTGTAACTAGCATACCAAATTAGGATTGAAATTCAATGAATTTAGGATTCAGAATCCAGAGGCCTGACAGGTCAACTGCCACACTAATCGACGCCAAAATTCTTGCTTTACCAAATCATTACTACCAAGTGCACAACAAACAGAGCAAGCAGCTTGAGTTCTACAAACTGACAAGAAGCAAGCGCAAGGAAATGAGAGGTCCACCATCTCTCACCTGAGATCCTCTCTGTCTGGTGACCCTGCTGGACGGCCTGGGCCTCAGCCTCAAGGAAGAGCGCCGCCGCCGAAGCAGCGGCAAGAATGGCGACGGCCAAGACCCACCGCCTCATCTTCTTCTGGATCCCTCCCCTCCCCACGAGCCACGAGACTCCTCCTCCTCTTCCCAGAGAGCACCCGCTGCTGTTGTCTGTGTCTCTCCTCTCCTCCCCCCAAACCTCTCCCTGTCTCTGGTCTGGTCTAATGAGCCAGGCAATCCCCAGGGGTAATTAAAGAAGCAGAGATCCCGGCCAACGGGAAGCTTTTCGGCCAATTCTTTCTCCTACCAAGCGGCGTTTGGTGGGGAGCGAGAAGGTGAGCGGTGGCTTTCCTAGGCTTCCTTCCTCCTTCCTCCAACGCGCACACCCACAGCACAGCAGAGCTTCAGCTTCAGTAGGACGGAGGGTCTTGTTCTTCTAATATACCACTTGGAAGGATGAAAGGGATGAGCAAGAAAGGAGGGTTAGGAAGGCTGTCAGCGGCTGATTCTTCTCTTTTCCTCCTGCTTTCCTAATCTTTTTGCAGACACACACACACCAATGATGAGCTGTAGTCGTCCTCCTCCTCCCCTAATAGGCTAATAACTAATGTTATTGTGCGCCATGACCATGAATGGAGGTTTGGTGAGGGGCTTGCCTCCGCATCAGATGTCAGGTTTCTTTCCTTTTCCTCCCTTCCTGTCCTGATTTCACCAAACTTGGACTGGACCTCTCACTTGTCATCTTATACCTTAATTAACAAACAAAACCTCAGTTGATTTCTTCATTTCGTCAAGAGAAGAATTGCATTTCACCACTGACTAATTTCCTGTTGCTGTCAAAACTCCCCTCCTCCCTGCATCCCTATCGCCATGGTGTGTAACAGTAACGCTCTGCTTGTGCAGTCATTTTCAGTTCCTTTTCACCCTCTGTTCCAACTTCCAAGCAATGTTTTTATTCCCCCTCTCTTTGAAAGAAATGTGGAGCATGGTGAGTGGTGAAGATACTGTTCCCTTGCACATGGGGCATGCAATGCATCCATGAATGAATATGTTGGTGCCCTGTCATGGCTCAGCATGACTCTTGAGGTGTTTCTTTTCTTTTTTTCTTCGGTGATGATACTTGCAGCCAAATTAAAGCAGCAGCCCGCGTAATGCTCGCCTTCTTTTCGTTTAACTAACAAAACAAAACAACTTTTTTTTGTACAAAATTTAGTAAAGTATAACAAAAAAGAGGCAAGAAAAAAAAAGGGGAGCATTGGGTGCTTATGGAACGAACGAACGAACGTTGATGGCGTAGCGGATTTTGCGGAAAGGGATTAGCAAGCTGCTGCTACGACTATCCGGAGGGATGGGTTCGGTACACGTTTATCATACTGTAGTACTACTAGGGTTGTTCGATTATTATTGTTGGGAAGCAGGATGAAACCGGGTCCCATGCATCCCAGTCCAGGGCCAGGAAATCCTACTGCAACTGCAAGCAATCCGGCGCTGCTCGTCAACAGCATGACAGTGGCAGCATGATGATGGGAATGGGATTCCCTTGCCTTGCTCGTAGGGTAGGGAAGAGACGCGTCGTTTTTCTTTGTTAGTTGATCTCAATAATCTCATCTCCCTGCTTTGTTAGTTAGCTGCTCCTCCGAATTGTCACAAGGAACACGAGACAAATTAAAGAAAAGCTCCACAGCATTGGAGGGCTGGACTGGCTGGCTTCGTCGTTGGTCCGCGTCCGACCGGGGATACAGTAGCATATCTTGATTTGTTTTGCACGCATGCATTCCTTTGTTGGTTTGTCTGTCTGATCTCTTCTCTGATGAGAAAATTAGAGTAACCTGTGCGTGCTGTAACATTCGTACACGGTTGACTGAGTTTCGGTCCAGTCAGTCAGTCCAAGGCTAGCTGTCGGTGGCGTGTGAAGCGAAGAAGACGGAAGAGGCCTGCAGGCGCGTGGCGTGGTTGCCACTGCAGCAAACGCAATGGCGCTGCGTATGGGTACAGTATGTGGTGCCGGCGGTCTGCCGGAGCATTAACATGGAACAAGAAGCACTCACTCCTACACTCATAGTTAGGCAGGCAGCAAATCAAATTAAACTCGTCGTCCAGTTCAGGAATCAGGACAGGATAGATGCTGATGAGTCAGGCCTTGTTTCTGCCGACTCTCCTTGGACCTCCACACTTGTACTCCTGCTAGAGAAGTGGTTGGTCAAGCGCGTCATCATCGGTTCCAGGTGACGACAAGTTTATAGCCCGGCCGTTCGGTCGAGGCGGAGCAGAGCGGCAACGGCGGTGGTGGTGTCCGATCCGAGTATCCGACGCCCGCCGTACGTACCAAACGCGGAGACGGGAGGTGGCTTGGCTGGTGAACACACCACGTGGTGGCCAGCTCGTCTGGGTCGGTCTGGCATGGCATGGCCATGGCGGCGGCGGTGGGCATGCAGACAGACGTACGCGGACTCGTTACGGACGCGTCGATCCGGCCAAATAAACACCCAGCTAATATACTCCTGCTTCAAACGCGGAATTAATCAGGCGGTGTATAGTGCTGCGGCTCTTTTTAATTAATTACTAACAACCTGTTAAGATTGCGTTGCGCGCCTGCGCCGATGAACAAACGAACCACTACTAGTCCGCCCGGCCGTCGGAGCGTTGCCTAACTGTCTAGTTCACATGTTCAACGCGCCAGGGTCAGGCGGCCAGCTAGCAGCGTCGCCGTCCCTAGACCCCAGGTTGTTCATCGACGTTTTGGTGGACGGGGAAGAAGGCGAACCTCGTGCCTTCGTGTCCAAAGTCAACGCGCCCGATTGACTTTGTTTTAAAAACAATAGCAATGACATTTTTTTATGTTAGACACAATTCAAATTGCATCTTTTTTCAAGCAAATTAGATGGGCCGGCCTCTCATGCCATTTGGTGCTGGGCTGTTAATACTTAATACACAGAGGGCTTTCGGGCCTGGCGGTCGTGGCTGCATTGGTTCCTCGTCGTAGCCTCTCACCGTCAACTGAGATGATGGGCGGCATGGGCCGGCCTCGCCATCGCGCTCGCTCCGCTGGCTGCTGTTACTCACGTCGCCGTCATCTATCCGACTGTCCATCTCGAAAAGGAACGCAAATATCACGTCGTCCGTCGTCGTCGCCTCTCACTTGTGGAGATACAAATACAAAAATTGATTTATTTTCGTACACAAAAACTAGTCAAATTCAGGAGCATTTGTTTTTTTAAAGAAAAGAATTGAGATATGTCTATTATTCTTGTACAGTATATAGCGGTGCGTCATACATGAATCAATCAGTCGGTCCATCACGTCATCGTCGCTTGATCCATCGTCCGTGCTACCGAGTTGGTTGATCGTTGGAAAATGGCAATTCTAGAAAGAAGAAGAAAATTGATTGAAGAGACGACCTCGCCCAGCCGCGACGTGACCCGTTCCGGGCTTCCGGCCGCACGCCCCGGCCTCAGCGGTGCCGATGCGAAGCACGCACGGGAGTGTCCGTGACCGTGGAGAGTGACCGGGCGGTGGTCGTCGTCTCGTCGCTGAGGCGTGCGGTACTGGCAGTTGGCAGAGCAACAGCTAGCAGGCGACACGGCACACGGCACCGCGGTCTGGTCCAGACTGCACAGTCCCCGCCCGTGCTCGCGGACGGAGACGATAGATGCATGGCAGGGCCGGAAACAAGACGACGACGACTGCGCTGCGTACGTCGTCGTCTCGGCCGGCTCACACATAGTAAGGGGCCAAACCAAACCAAGAAGAAACGGGCGCGTCAGGACAAGCACAAGCAGGACTAGCAGTAGCAGCATTATTGGTGCACCGTGCATATCATCGGCAGTCCGATCGATCCCGAGCCACACCTGCCTGTAGACTGGTTGGGTAGCCTCGCCGTCGGTCGCTGTAGCAGCTAGCTGCCTGGTAAGTGGTAGCCATTCGTCTCCACAGCCACAAGTTCAAGTAGCTACGATGCGAGCCTGCGACTTCGTGCTCCCTCAGTCCCTCTCTTCTCCCGTCCTCTGCACCACCTTCACTTGAGGCTAAATATCATCTCTCTCCCCGTCCGCCCGCACCTGCTTGAGTTGAGACGCCGGCCCTGTCCCCCCTTTGCGATCGAGCGAGCTGAGGAGGAGGACAGGAACAGGAAGGTCGGAGATCGATGGCGAACGCTGGCGGCGGAGCGGCTGGGGAAGGGGAGTGGCTCAAGGTCGCCCAGCTCAGGACCCTCGTCCAAGCGCAGGACCCTCGCGCCAAGGTCAGTGGTCGGTCGCCGACTAGTTCCTTCCTCCGCTTCATTCTGTTTGCGCGGCCACTAGTGCCATCGATCCTAGCTCATCAGTATAGTATAGTAATGGTCCATGCTCTTCAGCTCGATCCTTCATCCTTGAGCACACTAGTGTTTAGAAAAAAAATGTTTGAGTTGACAATTGACATGCATCTGTAGGAGTACTGTACGTGCCGTGTACTATATAACCGTCTATCGTATCATTTTCACGGTCCTATTTTTGCTTTTCTGTTGACGTGAATTATAACCCACGAAAAGAAAAGTACAGACCGTCACACTTCTCTGCGTTGGAGAGATTGTGTGTTACTAGTTTACAGTGTTTATTACTCCTGTCCTATGAAGAATGATTAAAAAAAATACTCGTCAAATATTTGAATCCATGGTAATGTTTTCTATACATCCACACTCAAACCTAATAGTTTTACTTTAACCCGATCTAGACCAATTTTGTTACAAAGATAGTGTCCCGATTTTGCCATCGAGGGGTGGGTGTCCTGTCGCTTTTACAATTATACCAGTCGTCCAAATACCGGTAACTAAGCACATCTTCGTCTATACTAGCTCGAAAACGATGCATGCCCCCATCGTCGTCACATGCTTTCACTGTCTACGTAATATAACTGCTTTAGCTATTACAACTATACCAGTGATCATTCAGCTCCTCCTAAAATATCTGGCTCCTCATGTGTGGTGCCCGAGCAACTTCTCTAGTGAAGTTAGAGCTATTTTATAAAACGTTTGACAATTAAAAACGGCTTCAACGATAGTTTTTTACTTAATTCATCCTAAATTATGAGACATTTGACTTTTTGACACCAAGTTTAACCTCTCGTCTTCTTTAAAAACTTGTGCAAAATCTAATTTATTTTCTCGTGGCTTGGTTTATTAATAAAAGTTCTTCATGAATGACTTAAATTTGACTAAGTTTACACAATTTTTTGAAAAAGATGAGAGGTCAAATTTAGACTAAAAATAGTCAAACGTTTTGTAATTCAGGATGGATGGAGTAATAATTTAAATTAACGCACCCTAACTGACCTTCAAATGCAAATGCAAATTGAAGTGAATTCATATAACTATATAAAAAAAATTGAAGCCAACGAATTGGATTAACGCACGATAGATGGATGGCACTTCTGGCAGGAGGTGGACAACCTGACGCTGCGTCGGTTCCTGCGCGCGCGCGACCACAACGTGGACAAGGCCGGCGCCATGTTGCTCAAGTTCCTCAGGTGGCGGGCGGAGGCGGCGCCCGGCGGCTCCGTGCCGGAGGAGGCCGTGCGCGGCGAGCTGGAGCAGGACAAGGTCCACATGGGCGGCGTCGACAGGACCGGCCGACCCATCATCGTCTGCTTCCTCGCCAAGCACTACTCCGCCAACCGCGACATGGCGGAGTTCAAGAGTACGTCACAATGCATCTCCTCTGCAGTCAGCACTGCACACACACTGCACTATTTTGCCTTGCTTCTTCATCAAAATGCACTGCACGTACATTCATTCATTTCGTGCGTTCGGAGGCTTTTAATTTCTTGGCTGTTCAATGAGCTAGTGCGTGTGTTCTTGTGCAGGTTTTGTGGTCTACTTCTTCGACAAGATCTGTGCCAGGTAAATTAAATTGCAGCGTGTGTATCTCTCTATATGTCCAGCAATGGGGCTTTGCATATTGCTCAGAGTCATAGTCATCAGCGTGAAAAGGAAACACAAATAATGCGAGAGAAAAAGTACTCACGGAAGCGATTTTTCATTTAAGTGAAATGAAATACCGTCATATATACATGCAGGATGCCCAGAGGCCAGGAGAAGTTCCTGGCCATCGTGGATCTCAAGGGCTGGGGCTACGCAAACTGCGACGTCCGGGCCTACATCGCTTCCATTGAGATCATGCAGGTGGGTAGGCTAATTGCTTCTCTTCATGGAAGCTTGCTTGCTTGCACACAATCAGATAACGACGACGGTTGCTCAACTGCCTGAGTATATATGCCAAATCGATCGATGACTGACACCCTCGATCGTCGATGGCGCAGAACTACTACCCGGAGCGGCTGGGCAAGGCGCTGATGATCAACGTGCCCTACATCTTCCTCAAGGTGTGGAAGACCATGATCTACCCCTTCATCGACGCCAACACCAGGGACAAGGTGATATGTCGCTAGGAGCTAGTTTGCTGCTTCTCTGAAAGAAGAAGCTGTATCTGTAATGTATTCAGTACGAGCTGATTATTATTTGCCTAATAGCTGCCCCGTTGCGTGCATTTGCAGTTCGTGTTCGTGGAGGACAAGAGCCTACGGGAGACGCTGCGGCGGGAGATCGACGAGAGCCAGCTCCCGGAGTTCCTGGGTGGGAAGATGCCCCTCGTCTCCCCTCAAGGACTACGCCCAGCAGCAGCCTCAGCCCGTTTGCGAGTGAGTCTGTCAGTTATTAAAGATGGCTTTACCGGTGACGACGTGAGCGAGCCAGCCCAAAGCAGATTCGATCTTGACTAGCCACTACAGCCTATACAAGGGAGAGGAAAGTATAGGCCATCTAGTAGATACTAGTGGGGAGGCGCGCCTTTGCGCGCCGGCCCTTACGTTGATGGAACTGGGTAAAATAAGATTATCATTATTTTGGTAAACAATATAGAGATTTAAGAGAGATGCTGATCTTGGACGAATTAGTAGGGTGTGATATTGTATAAGATATGATAATCCAGATGGTCAGACTTATATTTTACATTACATTAAGTACTATAGGGGTAGGTTTAAGATAGCATGGTTTGTTAACTATACAGGGTAGGAATACTATTACAGTATAATTTTGTAGAGTACTATTTCGAACAGCAGTGAGAGTTATGCTGATCTTGGACGTGGATGCATAATCGATGGTTAGAGCCTTTTGTTGAAGTTGGCAAAGTTGTAGTAGCATTTAACTTGTGGGGAGCCTCTCTTCATCGTTCAGAACCATCGCCTGTACACAAATAGATATGATGTATGGTCTTTAATGCAAGAAAATGTTGTTTCTAGTGCATAGAAGGCACCAAAGTCCATTCAATTTGGATCTGTAGCTAACAGTGATGAATTAAAAGAGATATTGCACTGCTAGGCTGACCAAAACATGAGCAGGGTACCAACCTTGAGTTCCCTATCACCCTATCCCATGGCCTGCAGGCGCAAGTGTTACATCTAGGCGCTTGTGGTGAAATCCGCTTCGACTAATCGGAACCGGTCTTTGCAGTTGGCAGGGGGTTTTCTAGGCAATGTGGATTGGGCTCCTAACCCAGCCTGCTTTGTAAACACAAATACACTCGAGTTGCTCACATGTGGCTCTTGCAATACCTCATTGATGTAAGAACCAAACAACTTGTAGAAGACATCTGCCGAAAAAGTTCAAGTCACTTGTAAAAATAAAAATAAAAGAACAATAGGCAATACAATGAGATATTACTTTGTTATTATATGAGTTACTTAGTTTTTCGTTAAAGAAAAAAAGATGAGACCGTCTAGTTAAACAGAGACTTAGTTATAAATGCCTAACCTCTAATAAAAGAGAATGGAGGTGACACAGACATGCCCTCCTTGAGATATTTGTTCTTGCAATTGCAAAATAACAACTCAGTTTCATGTCTTTTTACCAGTTTCACGGCTCAAATGGGGATAATCACTAAGACCATGTAGTGATAAGGAAAGACCGACATGAGTCCTTGCCGCTGAGAAATGACAACTCAGTTTGATGCCTTCTTACCAGCAACCTTTGCCTGTGTGTTCTTAGTAGGTGTGGCAATGTTGCACATTTGAGAGTTGTCCTAGGCAAATAGTGGCATATGGAAGCTTTCATGGCATGCACTGCCCTAGGGAAAAAAACAAAGGGAAAAAACACTATAAGCAGGGCAGCTACTAATTTAACTGGATGTGCCACCACTTTATAAGAACACCTAAATCCATTTTTGAGTAAACCATTAACCTACACAATCATTGTTGCTTAGTTATCTGTGATCCATAGATCGAGTCATTAACAATCTGTCTTATGCACAGTGGTAGACCAATCATTATTATGTGTATCCTGACCAGAAGCTGTTAGTGCCAGTAGCATGGCACTGTGGTTTACTGAACCAAATTAAGCTACACAAAAATCCTTATGTTTTTGATTGGTGATAGTGGGGCTTACTGAGTAGTGTATATTGGATCTAGATAACAGAAACACACTGTGGTTTTGTCCTATCAATATTAGGTGCAAAAAAAAATCCTATGTGAGCTGTACGGCAGGCGTACTTAATTGTGTGAACTGAATCTATATAACACCAGTTGAAGCAGGCAAAAGCCGAAGCAAGCATTTTGTGTCCTAGAAACTTGAAACGAACCTAATTCACAGGATTCCAGTTCTCTCTAAGAGGCCAAAAAAGATATAAAGAAAGATATGAGCGGTAAAAAGACCCACAAAAATTAGTAACAAACAGAGGCGGTTTGGCCCCATAGATTAACAAAATAAGAGGAAAAAAAGATGAGACCGCTAAGCTACATAAAGGGCTGCAAATGAAACAATTAGGTATAATAAATAGGCCACGTATGAAGGGGAAGCAGAAACAGATGGAGCAAACGATAAACTCACCTAACCAGCGCTGCAAGTAGAAATCAGGAACTGGGAGTTGCACTGTAAAAGAGACATCACTGTCTGATCATCTTGCACTATTGAAGGCCAATTAGAACACTCATTAGATGGAATCTGAACTATTGAATAATAATAAGGTAGAAAAGGAGGCAATAATGACCAGTAAGTAGAGACACACTGATAGGTAAATTCATTATCAAAAAGCAACCTGAACTGAACAGACAACTACATAGCCGACCATATTCAAAGTAATATTTTAGATACCTAACATTTAAGCTGTTAGTTATGTTTTGTTGCAGGGAAATTTGAAAGAAGAGATGGCAGACATGACTAAATGACATAATCTAAAAGCTGATAAGCATACTGCTATCTTGTCAAATATTTGAATCATGAACACTTTATCTTACAGACATAATGCACTGCATGTGTACTCTTATCAAACTCAATTAACAGAAATACCATCTAAACCAGCATGATTATACAAGGAAGGGATAAAAGTATGTAATCAGCACTCTCAGTTTTCAAAAAGTTAAAAGCAGATAAGCATTTTACAGACAATTTGTGCCTACATTAGATGACAATAGAACTTTAAAAATACAGGCATCAGTCCATCCAATCTCGTAGGTAGTCCAAATTCCAAGATGAAAGGAAAGGGCATCACTCCATGAGAGCATCACTATCTTATTTTCTCGCATTTTTTAGAACTACTCATAAGTGCCAATTTATATAAGGTGTTAATTTTTAACATGAAACCTGTCCATCCAAATATGATATTTACTGCCAAACTCTAAGGCCACATAGCAGATTGAATGTGCTTGCATAAGAGATGGGAAGTATCATTGAGCAATGGATATAGATTTTTCATCACAGGCCCAAGACGGGGATAAATAGCAAATGGTATGAGGGACTAAACAGTAATGTGGACACATTCATCTATGTATGGTAGGCAACACCTATGAACCTATTGGTGAGGCGACATAAAGGAGGTGGCCATTGGTGAGGCGACATAAAGAAGGGAGGCCAAATCCAAACAAAGCGAAGTAGCAAGACAAAGAGGGGAAGCAAAACTTAAAATGGAGTGCTAATAAGGCAGGAGATGAATGACGAACAAACAAAAGCAGGGATAACAAGGCAGGAGATGAGTCAAGAACAAAATTTTTGGAATACATTGTTATCACTACTAATTATGAATCTAGAATGAAATATTGTTTTTGTATTTTTCCTCAGTCAACAATCAGAAGACTACGCAACAGATATGATTGTTGTGGCTGTCATAGCGTACCAATTGTGCACATCAGCCTACTGAATTAACTCTGAACTTATATTGTAAGAAATAATTCGACCAACTGCTACAGCCTAGAGCTTCCATCAGATAATGGGGCATCAGGGCCTCAAAATGTGAACTATTGCTGATTCGATTATAGACAAAAAAAAAAATAAATACCTTGATGCATTTTGATGTATGTATTTCATTGCTCATAGGTAGAAATCACCCAATGTAACCTACGCAAGGAAATCTCAAGTTCATTCCTGTAGGATTTTTTAATGAGGCGTAATCTTGGCAGAAGGTTCGCTTCTGTTTCATTAAGGAAGGTAGGTTAAAGTTAATGGAAGCTCAGTATATATTTATAATGAATACAGGGAGGGAACAAAAGGCCCAAATATAATTATCCTCGTAGACTCAGCTATAGCATTACAACGAAGATCAGGAATGGAAACTTCGCAAGACAAGAAAGAGTAGAATACCATGTGCAGAGCCAGAGGTAAGGGCTTTGTCTTCTTGTAAAAAAGATTTAGAACTCACTGACAACCTGCACAAATCGAGGAACAAAGTCATGAATCCTAAAAAGTTAAACCAATATGACCACAACAGCATGAGGGAATAAATTACATTTGAGCACTGATGCTATGAACTGAATTAGCATATGTACATGCACAACATACTAAGCATTCCATTTGAGAATGCACCGATGATTCCAGGGAGAATGAAATTCCTTTATACCGATCTTTACCAAAGAAAACTCAATCATATGGCACAGAAATGTTTCTTAGCTCATACTCTCAATAGAATTGTATAGGCTAAAAACATTATCTATGCTTGCACGAAAAATTAAATTGACATGGAAAATAATTCAGTATGTCATATGTTACATGTTGGCAACTCAGAGAAATACTTATTATGTGAAATCTCTACTCTGGCGCCTCAATTAAATCGGACTTGCTTAATTCAGATGGATACCACAAAGATGACCCAAGGCAGTTTAGGGTACCACAAACCTGAAATGCAATTCTGGGAATTTTGTTGAGCCCAAGACATGCAGACCTATAGATAGCAGCATAAAGCAATGAGAGGTAGGATATATAGGGATGCAGATAAGTTGAAGTATAAGTTTGAAAAAAAAGATAATTTTTTGGCGTAAGTCTTCTAATAGGTCTATCATGTAAGCACATACAACAATCATAAAAAAATAGCCCTCTGAACCTAGTGGCTGCATTTTTCTTTGTTGGATGCATGTAAGAAACCATTAAGTAGAGAAAGTATGAATTGACATTGCACTCTGGCCTTTCAGTTTTACATATAGTAACATGCTATCAAAAGAGTAAACAGGAGTAATAAAGGTGATAAAAATTAACAGTTTGAAAGCTGTGCGAGTCTGTTACTCTGAACCACCCCTTTTCGGCTGATTCCAAGTGGATAGCAACAAAAGATCTAATGAGCAGAATAAAACCCAAACGAAAACTAATGAGACATGTATGTCCATGCTCTAATGACTGGTAGGCAATACCTTGTTTTCTTGTAAAAAAAAGAGAGCAGACCAGAGCAGCATCCACATAAGAAGCAGAGGTAACCTTTGCCTTTACACTGACCTTGCTGCTTTTCAAATAATGTTATGCTATTTTTAAAGCATGCCAATTTCAGCCTTTACACAACTCAGAATATACCAAGTTTAAAGCTGAATTTTGATTCAGCACTGGAGTTCCTATGTGTGTTAAATATTATATGAGCCTAAGTCTGAGCAAGCAGTAAAAAAGGTGGTAAACATGTGGTAAACGAAATACCACAAGCTGCAAAAATTTACCTCTAAAAGGTACACTTTAATGTTTTTACAATCAAGAATAAATTCCCAAAACTAACTCATTCACCTAAACTCTGAGGCAGAAAATTTAGATCCGCCATGATCCCATGATAGAAAAGAATAAACAAATGTTGATCTTGCAATTAAAATCCAGTTTTGGCTGGAAAGTAACTTCTATCGCTCAAAAAAGCACAACAACTGCGAAAGGGAAACCGAAATGTGTCCATTAATCTATAATGAAAGCTCACAACCTAATAAGCTACTTTAGAAGTTTGAGTATGATCCAGAGCAAAAATGGAGCAGTGTAAAAGGAAAGACATGGAGAGGAAGTTGTAACTCAAAATTTTCTGCCCACACTAAATTATGGTGACAAGCAGTACTCAATATACAAAGCATGGATCTTTCATAAACTTTAAGAAAGATGCATTAAATTGTAAGGAAGCTGACTGAAACCGAATAAAGAAAGCATGTAGGTGTTGAGCTCACTGAACTCGGAATAGGTATGACGGCAAATTCTGAATAATTAACCAGAATCTGAACATGCTCTATTAATGATGCCGGTGATTCATCTTGTACAAAATGAGTAGAAAACCATAAGATTTGGGAGGGTATAATAATCCTTTTGGGAGGGTATAATAATCCTTAAAAATGCATGTACTGAACAGGAGAAGTGTGATTGGTTACGCACTGAACCAGTACAACAATGATGGGCTGAATAAATCATCATATACATAGAACAGAGCAGCCAAATTTCAGAACAAACCGTTGCTATTGTGTTTGTAGTTTTGCCCAACCTGTAGATACGACTATTTGCAATTAATTGGCATAACTCGATTAAATGCGGAGAACAGTGGTCGATGAGCTAACAAAAAAATCAAAGGAAGTAGAGAGTCGAACCGAACTGCATCACCATGTAACCTTAGGTACCTGATTTCTATACTGCAGTACTTTTATAACTAATACTTGGAACTCTAGTGTACGTAATGAAAGCAGTTTATATTATAGGATTCCGATGAAACTAAGGTTGTGAACCAAATTGTCTGGATCTACGAAGTCGATAAAGTGTAGTACCTCCTTATTACGATCCGATGCAAGAGGATGATTACCAGGCAGCCGCTGTCGTCTCAACCAGCGAGGAAGAGGCGACGTGCTAGGGTTTTGTAGGCCGACAGGGCAGCGCTACCCGGGACGACGCGACGGGGAGGAGGAAGAGAGGGGGAGAGACGGCCGTGCTCCAGCAGGCCGTCCGCGCCGGCGCTGCGCCCCATCGGCCGCTCCCGGCTGCACCGCCCTGCCCCACCTAGGGTTTCGTCCGAGCATCTGCCGCATGTGGGGAAGGGAGGGGAAAACGGGGGTGAGAGTCTGGCGAGGGAGGGCCGAGGAGGAGGAGAACGGTGGAGGAGGGGAAGGCCACCGCCGCAGACGCTGTTGAAAGCCGGCCGCCGCCGCTCGCGCGGCGTCGGGGTTGGGGTCGGGAGGAGGACGAGAGGAGGAAGTGTGGAGGCCGTTTTTTTTTTTTTTTTTTTTTTTTTTTAGCTGAATGGAGGCAGCGGTAGTACATTGGGTGGGGCGACGTGGGGTTTTTTCGCAAAAGTCACATGCGGGCGGGTATAAAAGTAAAAGAACACGAAACTCGGAATTTCCTCTTCTTCGACTGTAAGATTCTGATAATATAAGGGGTAAAAAGTAAAAACATAAAACACAATTACTGTGTACCAGGGAGCTGGCTGGACTGTAACACGATTCTAGCGAAAGCTAAGGACCTAAGTGCAAAAAAAAAAACCGGACCAATCTAAGATTTAGGGAGACGTGGCCTGACTGCCCTTGGAGGGAGTCTCACCGGATAAGAGGGCCTCGACTAGTGATAACCTACTAGTACGCCTGCAAGCCTGCAACGGTGGTGTAAGTGTAACAGACTAACTGTAACTGCAAAATGCAGCTCTGCTCTACCTGCTCGCATTATTCTCCGCTAGCCGAACTCGGTGATCATCATATTCAGCTGCAGGTGATCGTTTTTAGTATCTAATATGCAGGTGATCGAAGCTTGTGTCTAAGCGATGTAAGAAAGGAACAACGCCATTAGTTCTTGCAATGCAGCATCTGATCATTTTCCGTTTTTTCAGTAAGCCAGAGTACTGCCACTTTGACGCGGAACGCACGGAATAATGAACTCATCTTTTCTTTTTCAAAGAAAAAAAGACTCGTCTCCGGGTCCAAATTTTCTCACTAATTAACCATACCAGCATGTTTGTATATACGAAGTATCATGCAAATCTAAATGATAAGCCACAGCCCGTTTGGATACATCTATCGTTCATGCAACAATAATGTCTTGACCGATGGAGTAACACGACGGCCTTGTTGTGCGTTCATGACCATTTTGAATCAAATGTTCCTCAGGAGGGATCCTCTCTGATCTCCCCTAGTTTACAGTCTTCGGCGAGAATCATAATCCCTCATGTAAAGAGGCGATGCGAGAGATCTTCCGGGATTCACCGAAAGGGGCCGAGACGCTCTAGGCGCCGAGCGAGCCACCACGCCGTTTGATGGTGACGACCGGGTTGTATACCAAATGAGTAATAACATTTGATCGATATCTTTATGCTTTGGGGAGGGCAAATCTTATTGTATAACTGTAATTCCCCTTGTGTGTCATTCGTGGAGCGTCATTATAACTCTCAACATTTCTCGTCTTAATACAAAAGCCGCGCAAACCTTTTGTATATTCGAGAAAAAAAGAAAAATCATAGCCGAACTTTCTGCGTTTCATTACTTTGTGGTGATGCCCCTTGTGGTTATTGTCAAATCAAAACTGTAGATACTGAAACGTCTAGATATCACGTAAATTTCAATTTAATCTTTGGCGTGCTCGTGGCTCATGAGTTATGGAAGGAGCGGAATGCCAGAATGTTAGGTGCTTTCCCAGCACATCGAGTGTAATGTAGGGATGCGTTTGGCATAGCTCGACTTCATAAGTGAAGCTAATTTTTTATAAAATAGCTTTATGAGCAGCTCTAAACATGAAGTTGAGCTGTTTTAAGTGGAGTGTTTGGCATAACAACTTCAAATATCAGACCAAAACAGCTTCATCGGGAACAATTACCATAATGCCCTCAAACCTTTTTCTTTTTTTTTTTCCCTCGTCTTCTTTTCGAATCGCAAGATCACACCATGGCGCCGCCTCGGCGGTCGCACTCACCACGGCACCGCGAGTCCACGACCCACCACGGGCGGCCCCGGCGATCACGCCGCGCCCACGCCCGCTCTCCCGATGGGAGGTGGCGGGAGCCCGACGCCGACGGGGTTCCCGCCCCGTTAGACATCCCCCCGGCCGCTCCCAAGCCCTTGCCGCCTCGGCCATAGGGCCGCGCCCGCCCCCCGCGACCGGCCCGCGCCAACGGCCCCTCCCAAGCCCCAAGACGAGACGAGATCCGGCCGGCGGCGCCCGGGCGAGCCGTGCTCGGTGGCCTCTCCCTCACGCGAGAAGCACTCACCGCAAGCCACGACCACGCCCCGACGGCGAGAGGCGGCGAGCAGTGCTCCGGTGCCTCTCCTCTCGGCGAAGCCCTACAACGTCCACAAGCCGTTCCTCCGTTTATCATTTCCGCACGCCTTGCGACCACGCCGGGGTCCGCACAACCCCGTCGCCGAGCCGAGCCGCGTCCACACCCGCCCCGCCGCCCTCGCCCGATCCAAGGGCGTGCCGAAAGCACGCCGACCTCGCCCTTGCCGCAATGAGCCTCACTAACAACGCCGTGTTCCCGCGGCCAAGCTGCCTCCCTTTCAGGACCGTGACCTCGGCGGCGGGTGCTCGTTCGATGGGAGAAGGGTCCCACTTGTGTCAAATGTGGGGGAGAAATGCGATTTTGCAGCTTCACCGGGCGGGCGCTGTTTTCTCTCTGCGCGATTTCGGGAAGCTGACCGTGAGAGAGCACCGCTTGGCAATTAAAGTTGTGAAGGCGCTCATGAAGCGGTACCAAACAGACTTATAGTTTTACCGTTTTTGGAAACATATGCAAGCATAGTCTAATTTTATTCGAGTCGTCATGTGGAACACAGGAAACACATAGGTGCAAACGACTGTTCAAATTGAAATAAATATTTTATTTTTAACCTTAGTCTGACGCTAGAAATATTTTTTTTTTTTTTAACTTGTGTCAGCGCTGACGTCAGGGCGAGGGGATAGAAATATACACCGCCGATGTTTTATTGGAGTTGGTGTGTAGGAGGATTCCTTTTTCTCCCAGTTGATACACGTAATCGTTCGATTGTAATAAAATTTGTATAAAAACAACAGTCAAACGCTGTGGTCAAACTGCACTAGCAGCCATGGCCCATGGAACCCCGCAGCCGCCGCTGTCACATCATTACTAATAATCTCCTTTATATGATATAAAAACATTGTTAATCTCCTCCCTGTACAGAAGAACACAATTCTAAAAACATAACACCGAAAGCAAAAGTTTTCATTTTAGAGCTTATTGATCCTCGATGCCCCGCTAAACTTGTTGTATTGATTTTTTTTTGCTATCTTAATACAAATACGTGTAAAACTTTACGTGATCGAGAAGAAAAACAAGCTTAGATTTAAAAAATTTATAAAAATATTAATATTCATGATTCATGATACCAAATAAATATTATTATAGGGGATTATAATAAAGTATAGCTTATAATCAATTTATTTTATAGCAACTATTAATATTTTTTTCTTAAAGAATAAACCTTTCATATTTAGCACCATTAAACTTTCATAGTTTTATCAGAGCTCAGTTGCATTGCATCTCTCTTTTAGACAGTGGTTGGCACGTGGTAGTACTCATCACTCGATAAAAAAAAAGTTTTTGAATCTAGACGAACGTGTGTCTAGATTGGTTTTTGGTGAATGGAGTAGCTTCCTCTCTCCAGGACCGCTGTTAACAAAATCCCATGCCCACTCTCGGCGGCACCACTTCGTCGCTCTTCCTCAGCCACCGGCACCGCCTCCTCGCCGTCCGGACCCTCTCCGCCGCCGCCGGATCCTCCTCCATCCCCGTCAAGGTAACCTGGCCTCCTAGCTAGCTGAGCTTCTGCCGTTACGGACTCTGACTTGACGCGTGGATCCTTGCTCTGTTTTTCCTCACGCGCGCGCGTCAGATGGCGCGGTCAGCACTGGACGAGGTCACCAACACCGGCGCCTTCGACAGGTCGCCGTCCACCTTCCGGAGCTCCGTCTCCAGGGACGGCCAGTTCCCTGCCGTGGCCGGGCGGTACCACCTCTACGTCTCGTACGCGTGCCCCTGGGCGTCCAGGTGCCTGGCCTTCCTCAAGCTCAAGGGACTCGACCACGCCATCGGCGTCACGGTAAGTCGCTAACCCTAGCGTCGCTCTCGGCTCTCGCTCGCCGGCGAGCCGGATCTCAGGCTTGGCAGTTCGCTCAGCCATCGATTGATTTCATTTCATTCCCCGTGCCGCGCGGAATTGTAGGCCGTGAAGCCCATCTTCGAGCGGACTAAGGAGACCGACGACCATCTGGGCTGGGTGTTCCCCGCCACCGCCGACGAGGAGCCCGGCGCTGAGCCCGACCCTTTCAACGGCGCTAGGAGCGTCAGGGAGCTCTACGAGATCGCCAGCTCCAACTACGCCGGCAAGCCAACCGTCCCCGTGCGTGAGCCTCCGACTCCAAATCCAAATCCAAATCCACCAAACAAGCAGAGGATCAGAAGAACAGAGCACCCCGAGCTGATTGATTTCACTATTCCATTGCATGTGTTGCAGGTCCTGTGGGACAAGCAGCTAAAGACGGTGGTGAACAACGAGAGCTCCGAGATCATCCGGATGCTCAACACCGAGTTCAACGACATCGCCGGGAACCCCGGGCTGGACCTCTACCCGGCACACCTCCGGGCCGCCATCGACGAGGTCAATGAGCTGGTCTACGACGCCATCAACAACGGCGTCTACAAGTGCGGCTTTGCCAAGAAGCAGGGACCATACGACGAGGTGCACTGCCCTGCCCTGCGTGCTCCTATTACCCGTCTTTGAGACTTGGTTTGGTCAGATGATCAGACAGCATCTATCATGTGCTAACCAGAACCTTGTCTTGTTTGTTCAATGTGTGTAGGCCGTGGCGAGATTATATGAGGCTTTGGACAAATGTGAGGAGATTCTTGGCAAGCAACGCTATATTTGTGGCAACCAGCTGACTGAGGCGGACATTCGCCTATTTGTGACTCTCATTCGATTCGATGAGGTAAACTACTCAGATCTTGCATATCAGTCATCAGAACACAAATCATTTGATTGCCGTTTTCTTTCTGCAAGATTTGTTCCTTTTGAAGCTGTTACCTGCCCTGTTTGTTCCATGCAGAACAACAGTTTGTTTGTTTCTCAACTGATCGAATATCAGCACCCTGTTTAGGGGAAATGAACTACAGTACATCCTTTTAGGCACATGATCCTCAATTTAGTGCAGTTCTGATATGTACTTTTAGGTAAAACAGTAAACCATTACTTGTTCTAGGCACATGAGCTGTGAGAACCTAGTAATAAGAGGTAATTATGCAAAATACTTATACAGTCATTGTCTGTACCATCAAACTCCCATTATACCCTGTGTTTCATATGGAGTTCCTTTTTTTTTCATTATGGTGATTGATAAAATTAATGTGACTGAATTAGAAATGCATTCCTTGGAGCTTAATGTTCCTTGTGCGTGGATTTGACCTGTAATAACCCTGTTAATCGCAGGTCTACGCGGTCCACTTCAAATGCAACAAGAAGCTCCTGAGGGAATACCCAAACCTGTTCAACTACACCAAGGACATCTACCAGATCCCCGGCATTAGCAGCACCGTTAACATGGAGCACATCAGGAAGCACTACTACGGAAGCCATCCGTCTATAAACCCCTACGGGATTATCCCCGCTGGCCCCAACATCGACTACAATGCCCCACATGACAGGGAGAGGTTTGGCGCGTGACTGCATGCGTGAGGGACCTTATACCGATCGTGCTTATTTCTGCAGAAGGGCCGGAGAAGTATTTGTGTTGTGCTTGGCACTTGTCAACATGGATCGTGCTTGTGCAAGTATCCCTAATACTGCTATATATATATTTTTTTGAATTTTGTGTGCGTGTCTTGTTCAAACAGTTGGAGATGGACCACATGTCCATTCGAATGAAGAGATAAAGCTTACGTATTTCGCAAAAAGAAAAGTGTCAAGAATGTTAGTAAATTTTTATGTAATGTCAGTTAAAGTTCATATTGTTTGGCTTTACAGAAAATGAGAATTATATTCTTTTGTGGGCAGATGGAGTACATGTAGTTATGTGAGCAATTTGCTTTAAACTCGCCACAACACATGACATACTTGCTCTGTCCCATAATAAACACGCATCTCAACCATTTAAAGTTTAACAGAGTATATATAAAAATATATTAATATTTACGATGTGCAATGTGTATAATTAGATAGAGTATATATTTTCATAATAAATTTATTTAGAGAGACAAATGTTTATATTATTCTCTATATTTTTAATTATTATTTTTTTTCTTCGAGAACACGTAATATTTTAAAATGTTATTTTTTTATAAGCAAGATACACATTCATTTTGAGAATGGAGTATATATTTTGTGTGTTTTTTTCCCTGAAAGTAGGGCGATCAAGAAATCTCTCTATTGCCTCGTTGGGCACGGCCCTCACAGGAGGAGGTTCTGTCCTTTTCGAGGTCTCCTTCACTGTTTGTGCGACGGGGATTAGATATGGGCCCCTTGTGCCTTAGCACGCGACAGGCCGAAACTATCGAGAAGGACGTCTCGGGCCAGGCCATATCAAAGGTGCGCGCCCACCAGGCCGGCGTCCCTTGGATTCATGGTCCCTGTGTGGCCTGGCGGGTGGTTGCCCGTGGGTAAAGATGGACGAAAAACTCGCTCGTTAACTTTCACTCTAAGTATGTTGGTTTGGTTGATGCTCGACTTCGACCGTTAGGATAACGAGCCGAAACGCCGAAAGTAAAGATTTTAGCTTGTTAGCTATAACGAGCCAGCTTCAAGGAAACCGCCGTGAGCCAAACAAGCTACACGTTTAGGAAAAACAACAAAATCTATATTATTTTTGTATCATTTTATGCGGTGCATTATATATGTTAACACATAGCATGACGGTGAATCGGTGATGACGATGATGGGGCCGGCGGCCATGTCAACAAAACACACCTCAGAAATCATAGCGTGACTCACCGCTACGGCAATGTGACGCCAATCTTCATGATAGTGAGTGAGTAGTGACAAAGTCATGGGTCATACCATCATTTTTGACATAATAATTCAATTGGTTCGTTTAAAAAAAAACAGTTGAGCTTCGTGCTATTTTTATATTCTATTATTTTTTAAAAAAATGGGAAATAAAGAACCACTCAGGTCAATGTCAGATGATTAGGTGGCCCCCGTGCAGGAATGCAGGTTCAAAAAGTCGCCATGACTGACGATGTTTCTTTGTTGGCAAAACACATGGAACGCTGTGTTTTTTTTTCTCGTTAGTGCGGTTTTCTCGTGAACAGTCAGCTGATTTTCAGTGAAATTCCTGTATAAAGATGTCATAAATAATCGAGTGAACTCATCGACGATTAGTCTCCACTCTACAGTACACTCCACAGCTGGGCCAGGAGTTGGGAGTTTGAGGGCGAGTCGGTCAGAGCAGCAGGAGAGGCGAGACAGAGATGTGCTCGTGGCCAATGAGCGGTTGCCACGATGGCACGCGCCGGTCAGCCAGTGCCCGATGGTATCCGGGCCGGAAAATATTCCTCCCATGCTCCCGGCGTCGTGGAGCAGGACGGCGTAGGCCCGTCACACTCACATCGGATCATCGGCATCTGACTTCCAATGAAGGGATCACAAATAAAAAAAAAAACAAAACAAAACAAGAACAAAAAAACGAAATAGTACAAGTCCAGGCCATGCGATCCACGCTGCTTCCCTTGCTTATAGCGACTGTACGTATTGTTTATGTGTTTGTAATAACCACCACAACAAGAATATGAAGATATTCGAGTCTCGATCTCTCTACTATCTCTCTCTATATAATTGGGGCTCATGACCGCCACCAGCTGCATCGCCAACGAACCACCACACCACCAGGCACCAGCTGCCTTCATCCTCCTCGGTCAGAGCTCGTCGGAGGAGGAGGAGGAGGAGCGAGGAATCGAAGGAGATCGATGGCGAGCGCGGGTGGAGCTGGAGGCGGAGCGGCCGGGGAAGGGGAGTGGCTCAAGGTCGCCCAGCTCAGGTCCATGGTGCAAGCGCAGGACCCCCAAGCCAAGGTGACCTGCTCATCGATCCAATCCTCTTGCCTGTCGTCGTCTCTCTGATCAGTAGATCTCTCACCCAGCCTGCAGCGCAAGCTGATGCATCATTATCATTGCTCGTTTCTTTTCTTGTCCTGCACTGTTCTTGTTCTTCTTCCCGGCTTTGGAGGCAGTGTTCCTTTTTAGCGTTTAACATAATATTAATACCTCAATTTAATTAAACAAGAGCTGGGTTGGATGCTCCGAGCTTGATGATGATGGTCTTGTCGTCGTCCTAGAATTGAAGAAATCACCGCTATGGAGTAGAATATTGGTTTGAATTTACATTACATGATTAATTTTCCGTGGAACTAGTAAATTTCTAATTTCTAATTATAATATAATAATCCTCCTCCGTTTCTCATCTATACCTAATAATAAAACAAAAAATTTCTGCCAATCTGCCCTCAAAAATCTGTCCGCCACCGAGCGAGTCCGACGCATGTACGCCTCTATTCGCTCCTTCCCTTCCCGCTGCAAGAGATCGCCTCGTCCGCGACCCGGGCTTTCTCCTCCGCTTTCGGGAATTCCATTGAACGCCCCGGGCTCTTCTTCCACCACTCCGCTCGCTTTGTTGCCGGACAGGGCCCGGCCAGCCGGTATCCGCATCGCAAGGCACATCCGCATTGGGGCTGCCAGTGCTAGGCAAGGACCAGGTGCTTATTCGGATGATCGCTGATCGGATCTAGCCTCGCTACAAAGACGTCCAGACAAAACAGGCTCTCTCTTGAATGAATCTACACAAGGTGAATATAACAACTCACTTGCCAAAAATATGATGAATGTATCTACAAAAACAACAGCTTGTTCGTTCCTTGATGGATTTCGTAAGGCAAGGAGTCCCCTCAAGAGGAGGACTGAGAGCTAGAATGCTACAGGCAGCTTTCAAACCACTGCAAGGCTCAACTCAAACGCACATCAAGAGAATCATGGTGTCCCACGTTGTGACCAACACGCTGGAGCTAGAATATGGCGGCCGCCAGCCGAGGGTTGGAGAACTTGGAGTTGGAGTATCGAACAAAAGCTTCAATTGATGGATTTGGAGGACGGCCGCCGGACTCCGTGTGGACTATAGGCTCGTGGCTACGACGCTGTCCAAGTACTGCGCCTACCTGGTATTCTACAAGCCTAAGCTGCTCCCCGTCGCCGGCAACTCCGTGCGGTAATGTCCTCCTCGACGAAGCAAAAGCGATCGACAGGAAAGAAGCAAGTGGCGGTGGCGGCGGCCAACAGAAGGAGGGCAGAGGCCGACACATGGCAGCCAGCAAGCAGAGGCCGGCATATAGTCTCGAAAGCTAGAAGCTTGCCAAAGATCTAAAGAGCGCTGGGCTCCTTTTGAAAAAAACACAGAAAAAATTAATCACGCCGAACTAATCGATTTTCCAAAGAGTGCATGACGGCGCGAACGGCGAAGACGACGGCCTGTGGGAGGCACTGGCCGAGCTGTAGTGCAAGCTCATCGTGTAGATGGTGCCGCACGGGGAGCATACCCAAGACCAAAAGGAGCTCGGCAAGGGCGGCGAGTTCATCACGCACCTCACCACCGGCCGATGCGAGATCGCCGTCCCCCAAGGTGCGGGAGAGCGCGTCCGACTGCAACGCCGCGGCCCACGGTCCTCGGCAAACTCCTTGAATTGCCATTGACACAGCCTCAAGTCTGTTCCGTTTCTGTTTGGATAAGTAGAATGGGTGAGAATGGCAATGTAGTGTTTCTACGGATTATGGTTGGCATATCTGTGGTTTGGCCAGAGAGTGAGAGACTATGCGGTTGGTTCAAGATGATCACTAACCATGTACTCATTAAGACGGTTATGCTAGCTTTTATTTTCTAGGAGGTAATAACAACTATTCATTGTTACTTGCTCTGAAGTACAGTATGTTTTTTTCAAAAAAAAAAGTACAATATGTTTTTCCCTAAAATTCTAAGATATTGTATTGCACATTTATTATTGAAAAGATTTCCTATTCTACACACATGCCACAACATATTTAATAAAAATAAATAGTTCAATCAAGCAAAAAATTAAGTTACTCAGTTGGAAACAACAAGAGAGATATAAATTATAAAGTTTAAAATGTATTTTTCACCCGTAACAACGTACGGGCATATTTCCTAGTTATACTAATTAAGTCAAACTTCCGTAGTTTGTACCGTTTTTAACATACACAAGATTAAATTAGTCTCTTCAAATTATACCTTTTCAAAAAGTTTCTTCAAATTAGTTACAAAGTATCTTGACAATCCATTTATATTATTTAAGAAGTTTAACTTAGGACGACAAAGGCCAAACGAACTACAGTATTATATAACTTGACAATTTTAATACACTAGTATGTCGCATTCTATCGCTTTTACCACTACCTACCACCAATAGGCAGCAAGCCAGTAGTAAAATAAAGGTTTGGAAGTTGTCTACTATGCGGTTGAGATAACGGCATGGGTATAAATTAAGCTATCTTGTAGGCTTCGTCAAAAGATTGT
Organism: Hyparrhenia diplandra; assembly: GCA_015847255.1. Classification (NCBI taxonomy): domain Eukaryota; kingdom Viridiplantae; phylum Streptophyta; class Magnoliopsida; order Poales; family Poaceae; genus Hyparrhenia; species Hyparrhenia diplandra. The sequence goes on along the minus strand of JADLZK010008778.1, from coordinate 34,616 downwards.
GTGTTGGAACAATCAAGACACAGTGGAACAATTACAGCTGAACAGGGTGTGTCATGCACTTGGGCACTTCGCTCGCATCCATATGAATAAAAAAATGCTCTGCGCGCCAAGCATTGTCCTACTACAGATATTGGGTGTGTTTAGTTCCTAGTCACATCAACCAAAAAATCAAAAAGTTTCTAAAATTTCCATCACATCCCATCACATCGAATATTAAATGCACCAAAAAAAACGTTTGCCGGCCACTATAAAATTTAGGTAATTAAAAAAACTAATTGCACAGTTTAGATGTACATAGCGAGGCGATTCTTTTGAGCCTAGTTACGCCATGGTAGGATAATATTTACCACTAACAAACGAAACGTCTTTTACGATTAATGCGATGTGACAGCCTACGAATGGAATTTTGCATCCAAATTTTAGGATCTAAACACACCCATTGCAGATTTGCAGTAGTAAAGTATCCTCAACCGGAAGCATTATGTTGAAAAAGAAAGTTCATAACGTACAGACACACGGATCATGCCAACCATGCATTCTGCCCGTCAATCAGAAACCTGACGCTGCGTTGTCGCGTGCAGGAGGTGGACAACCTGACGTTGCGTCGCTTCCTGCGGGCGCGCGATCACGACGTGGACAAGGCCTCCGCCATGTTGCTCAAGTTCCTCAAGTGGCGGAGGGAGGCGGTGCCCGGCGGCTCCGTGCCGGAGGAGCAGGTGAGGAGGGGAGCTGGCGCAGGACAAGGTGTGCATGGGCGGCGTCGACAGGGCCGGCCGCCCCATCCTCGTCGCCTTCGCGGCCAGGCACTTGTCCGCCGGCCGTGACATGCCAGAGTTCAAGAGTACGTACGCACGCACCTCTTGTCTTGTGGTTGGTCACCACCATGCTGGACCTGGACTGTGCTCCCTCACAATTGTGACACCAAATTAGCCCAATAAAAATGAACCTGGCATCCGACCTGAACCGTACATGCTGCCTGAACACGGTTAGCTGTTCTTGTGCAGGTTTTATTGTCTACCTCTTGGACAAGATCTGTGCCAGGTACTGTGATCATCAGTGAATAATATAATCTGCAGATTCTACTGAGTTTCTGGTTAATTCGATCTGCCACGCACTGTAAGACATCATCTCGTATATAAGTAATTTATTCATCACGGATATATAAATGCAGAATCCCCAGAGGGCAGGAGAAATTCTTCTGCATTGTTGATATCAAGGGCTTTGGGTATTCAAACATTGACGTCCGGGCATACATTGCGGCTATAGAGATCATGCAGGTACTTACATACATCTGTCGTCAGTGTAAAGCCACACAAATTAAAGTTTCCTTCCCTTTAACACAAATTAAAGCACAGTAACCAAACAGCTGACGATTAATTCCCCTCCTGCTGCCTCGATGGTGCAGAACTACTACCCGGAGCGGCTCGGCAAGGCGCTGATGATCCACGTGCCTTACCTCTTCATGAAGGCGTGGAAGATGGTCTACCCCTTCATCGACGCCAACACCAGGGAGAAGGTGACGTACCGTACCGCCATCGTCGTTGATCTCCGATCCGATCCGTACCTGCTGTAGCTGTAGTGTGCACATTAGCGTAGATTGATCCATAGATATCGCTTCATCTTCATCCTCGTCAGATATCGCTTCATCTTCATCCTCGTCACCTGACTGACTGTTTTGAGGCGATGCAGTTCGTGTTCGTGGAGGACAAGAACCTACAGGAGACGCTACGACGGGAGGTCGACGAGACCCAGCTCCCGGAGTTCCTCGGCGGGAAGATGGACGTGGTCCCACTCAGGGACTATGGCGTGCAGCCGCAGCAGCAGCTTCAGGCCGTGTGACCGTTGGTGGCTAGCTAGGAACAGCCATGCTGCTTATATGATGACAGAGATCGATGAATCCAAATCCAACTTCCACAGTAACTGTGTAGCTGCTGTAAAACAAAGCTCTTCTGTCCGCCTTATTGCGCGTGGTTTAACGAGCTGCAGTTGATGCCCGGGTCAATTGATGCTGCAGAGTGCAGACATACTATTATAACTTTGAATCAACAGGAAGGCACCTACCAAGCCCAACACGACTCTTCGCTCCCGTTCCCGTTATCGTTTTTGTCTGAATAACTAATCCAATAGAAAAAGTAACTTTTTCTTGCAACCCTGCCGTCCTAGCTCAGTGGTAGAGCGCGTGGCTTTTAACCACGTGGTCGTGGGTTCGATCCCCACGGACGGCGCTATATGGCGTTTCAGTTTTTTGCCTTCTATTAAAAAAACAATCCAAGACTGCAACATATCTAGCGCTTTGCTAGCCAACAATGAAGAGCGGGAAAGGAACATTTTCGTGTTATAGAAAACATTATTTCTCGGTCTTAGAAATTATTTTATCGATAAGTGGATATTTCCCCATTGTGAAAAGTATTTCTCAAACCTACAAAATATACTTGATGTTCTTTTGGTATGTGCTTACCTTTTGTAGTCTACCTTGCTATAATTTAGTTGACTGCATTATTTCTCGCTCTTAGAAATTATTTTATCGATAAGTGGATATTTTCCCATTGTGAAAAATATTTCTCAAACCTACAAAATATACTTGATGTTCTTTTGGTATGTGCTTACCTTTTGTAGTCTACCTTGCTATAATTTAGTTGACTGCATTGGAAAAATTAGGTACAGTAGAAAAATAATAATCTCACTATTTACGATTAAGCAAATTGGTAAGCTAGCACGTCCGGTCGCAGGCGTGCAGCGCGTGGGAGCTGATAAGAGCAGGTATTATAAGCATGTTTGAGCCGGCGAAAAGGATCCACGTCAGGAAGAAAACTGCCATGTCAGGAGAGAGAACCCGGAGCGGGCGATAAGCTTCTCGCCGGCTGTAGCACATGACCCGAGGAAAAAGCATCTTTTTCTCGCTCCTACCCAATCCCCTGCTCCATTCAATCGCGGAGCACCGCTCGCCTTGGCCAGCACAAATGATTATTATACGCCTGTGGTTGATTCCATAATACGAGTCGGCTATATAACCGGCTATATCTGACATGGCAAGCGCTTGCCGCCGGCAGCCGGCTAAATTACTAAACTTGCTCTAAGCCGGAGCCCCAGTGGGGGGGGGCCGGAGTAGTTAAAGTGACATAATAATACATCTCGGTTGGTTATAAATTATTTTATCACGTCATAAATGACATGCGGATGTGAGAGGAATGAGGTGAGAGACGCTGCTTGGCGACGCAGCCAGCGCCGGGCGCTTGCACAGTTCCCAGTGGCCATGGGACCCGCCACTACTCTTTTCTCCTGTGAGACATGCACCCATCCCCCGCCACAGTGACCTCGAAGTCTGGGAAGAATAAGAGTTGGTGAGGTCCACGTAAATAAATAAATCTTATTTGGAATAGAGAAGAGATTGTATTGTTATGCGAACTTTGTATGTTTATTATTATTGACGTGGCTTGACTTATAGCCGCAAACATTGAACCTCTTCTTAGGCCATTAGGGTTACGGAAGGGGCCTGGTTGGTTGATGGGCTATTTTGAATTCTTTTTTTTTAGAAGTGCGGTTGATGGCCTGGTAGCACGCTGCATCGGCCCGGTGCTATTTATCATCGGGTTGTGTCGTGCCGCCCGGCAAAGTAGCGGACCAAGAACGGCTGGTGGACCGTGCACCGCGCACGGACCGCCATTCTTGGGCCGGGTCGAATTCCTGTGCCGGGCCGTGCCGTTGGCCTCGGGCCGCATGCTCAACTTTGCAACCGCCACCGCGCTCCGCCGCACCCGCCATCGCTTCCGGCGCTACGCCTTCAACTTCGCCTTCGCCGCGTCTGCCCGACGTCGCCGACGGGGAGGCGGCACCGGCGGTGCCTACCCGAGATCGACGGCGTGGTGGATTGTCCCTGTAACACCCTAAATATTAAAAAGTAATTAAAATTTTAAATATGATCATTATCATGTGTGATTATCAAGTATCATGGCAATAATGCATTTCGTGTTTACATATTGCATGTATATGTTTCAAATACTGTGTTTTGTTCACTAATTAAGTTGGCTAATTAATTATTTTATTAATCCTAAATTCAAAATCCTACTTTCTAAACTACTTGGAATTTGGAGATGGTCCTAAAAGAAAATGTGGAGATTTTGAGAAGCTGAACATCTTTTATTTTGGAAGATTTTCTAGTTGCTATATAATTTTGAGAGTAATTTGAAGAAGAAGGAAGCAAGACATACTAGTACACTATTTTGAGAAACAGCCGTAGCTGCCACCTACGTGCCTGCCTGCCTGCCTGCTCACTGCCACCGCTTCCAGAGAATTGCCACCTCCTGCTTCGTCGTGGCAGCACCAAGTCGAAGCTGGACATCCTGAAGCTTATCCATCATGCTATAAGCCAGAGCCGGTCGTCGTCTTCTTCTTTCCTTCCCTTGCTATCTGTCTTCTTGGTTGAAAAAAAAAAAAATAGAGCAGAGCAGCCGTGTAGGGGCAGCAGCGCTGGCGCAGCCCCTCTCTCCGAGTCTCCCTCTCCTTCATCTCCAAACCGGCGCCCCTTCCTCCTCCCTTCTCTCTCCAAGCAGCAGCTGCCGGCCACTCCCTCTCTTTCTTACTATGCCAAGCAGCAGTGGCAGTGCAGCAGCGGCTGCCATGGCTGGCTGCCGGGCTGCCACCATGTCAGGATATGTACATGGAGGGGCTGCCAGGTGGGGCCAGGCTGTCATGCAAGTAGGGGCGATACTTAAAAGGTCAACCGGTCAGGAGGAGAGGGGATCGATCAATTATTCAGAAACAGAAATTCTCTTTCCCCATTCTACTGTTCTTCTTCCTCCTCAAGTCTTCCCTCCCTGTACCCAGATCTTCTAGGGTCTTCTAGAACCTTCTAGCATCTTCCTGCTTGCTGATTCCGGCCTCCCTTCCCTGAGGTCTTGTATCCATCTGCTTCCAATCGAGGTACCTGATAGTGAGTTGTTAACAAGTGGTATTCAGAGCCACCGTTCCTCGGACGAGCAATCACCATGGACCCCGAGATGAAGATCTTCCTCGATGAGATGAACAAGCACTTCGACGCGATGGACGCCCGCTTCGACAGATTGATGCGCAAGCTGGACGCGCACGTCGCCTCCACCGACCCCAACTCGCCGCTCGACGTTGTCCAGAAGGTCGCCTTCGACTCCGTGGACGCGCACGTCGCCTCCACCGACCCCGACGCGCCGCTCGACGCCGTCGAGAAGGTCGCCATCGCGCTGCCCGACGACGCCCACAAGCTCGCCCCCGTGCTCGACGCCACCACCACCGACTCCGTCACCCTTCCTGTCGATGCGGCGGTTTCCGAGTTCGCCTCCACCGCCATGTTCGAGGAGTCTCTTCCCGACGAGTACCTGCTCCGGATTCAGGAGCGCGAGAACCTGGAGGAGGTGGATGTGGACGCGATGGTCCTCTCTGTTTCGCGTCCGATGCGGCGACCTCCTCTGCGTCGGCGCCGGTTCAGCCGACTGCGGCATGCTCTTCCACTTCGTCCTCCGCTGCATCCTCCGCGTCCACCTCGGCGTGCTCCAACGCGCCCGATTCGGCTTCAACGACTGCGGCGAGCTGGTCCGCGTCAACGCGGACAGCCTCCATGGTCCCTGGTTCGAGTCCGACGCCAGCGTCCGCGACTTCGAGCCCGCGTGCAGCTCCGACCTCGTCCTCCGGGAGCCCGGCGAGGCCGCCTCCGCCGTCCTCGTCTACGGATGCGCGTCTTCCTCGGGGAAGTCGGACCCGCGCGGAAGGCGCCACATCAGGCTTCACGATGCCCCTTCCTCCACCGACGACCGCAACAACGACCGCCTCAGCCTTCTTCCCGACGCGCTCCTCCGCAACATCGTCTCCCGTCTCCCCGTCAAGGACGCCGCGCGCATGGCGGTGCTCTCCGTCGCTGGAGGCCTCTCTGGCGCGCTGCTCCATTCGTGTCGCTGGTGCGCACCGACCAGCAGCTAGTTTACCATGGGACGCCTCAACGCCGCCCACAAGGTGTTCGACACTCGGTGGAAACCGTGTCGAGTGCGCCCCGGAGGAGAAGCAGTTCGTGCAAGTGTACGCCGCAGACACCGGAGGCGCACGAGCTCGACCTGGGCGTGCTCGTCTCCGCCACGGGAATGGTGCCCTTCGTACTCGACTCCGACCGAGACGTGCTCGTTTTCGTCTCCGCCACCAGCTGCGTCGCGCTGCGCACGCGCGAGAGGAAGGTGCACGGGCGTCCGCGGTCACCACAACAAGCTGAAGACGAACATGTAGAGCGCCACCCCGCGGACCTCGACGACGCCAACGCCCCCGCGCGACACCAGCAGGCCACGCTCCTAGCGGCCCAGCACGTCGTCGAGCTCGCGTCGGACTCCATCGAGCTGGTCCCCTTCCACGCTAGGCTGCTCTTCATCGACATACTACCGACGGCGCAAGTCAGCAAGGAGCACGCCAGCCCGGGTGCACGCCATCTGTTTGAGGTATTGTCCCTGCATGCCGACCTCCTCTGCAACATCTGTATTGGCTTGGAGCTGCTGAGTCATATGTCCATGGGAGTCAATCAACACCAACCATGGCCACCCCCAGCTCATCAATATCTCAGAACTATGCATGCTGAAATTGTGGAAAGTTGGAAACCCAGGATGGTGATAGTACAGTTGAGTCTCCCTGTTCTCATTCAGGAAGAAATGCAACAACAACGTGGTGGTAATTTTAGCCTTGCTTGGCATAAGGATAGATTAATGGTGCCCAAGTGGTTTGCTGACACGGTGATGGCATTTCTAATATTATATGGTGAAGCCATTACAGTTCTTCTCTGTTGTGCGACCACTATTGTGCTGCTGTTGCTAGAATTACTCAAGTTCAAGGGGTATTGGCAGTGTGCTGATTGCTGGAAGCCAACATCTTGGTGTCACTAGAGCTTGCTTCCCAGATGGATTGTTCATTGCCGATCTATGCTGTTGTGTAGTTCTGAAAGGATGTGTCCATATGGACAGTGATATAAATGTGCCAGTTCTGTTGCTAGCTAGTGAGCTAATTAAAGGGCAAAAGCAGAATAATCATCATGGATGCAGTAGCAATACAAATCTCATATTTACAAATCTGCGAGACTCAGTTCAGTTCTGTGGTCGCCTTTGGGAGCCTGCTAGTTTTGCAATATGTTTCAGTTCAGATCAGCTTGTCCGAGGAAGATGCTGGAGCTTGCCTACAACTCAAGGCCGGATTGATAGAAACTCATTATGGTTGGAGCTCGGAGTTGGGCAGCTCATGTGCTTCGAGAGGCCATACAAGTTCAGTTCCAGTTGCTCTATTATGCTCGTTGCAAGTTTCCTTGTTGTCCAACTGCAATGGCAACCGGAGGAGCATCCCAGGCCGCCTACATGGCCTCATTTCGACCGAGAGCAGGATGTGCAGCGGTTCAGCCCAGCACCAACTTTTGCCATGGGTGCTCAAGCATTGGAGAGCTTTTGGACGTGCCTGCAAGTTGACAGTCGGCATGAGTTCTCTGTTGTTCCTTGGTGCTATCAACATCTACAAGGGCCATAAGATATTTGTGGAGATGATCGGTCCTAATCCAGTCGTGCTAGAGCTACTACTTGTAGTTCACAAACCACAATGGCCACCCCTTTGGTTGGATTGCAACACTAAGCTGGTGAATTCTAGTCCACTCTATGTCGGTCTCTGGTCATGGTTCTATTTAGGCTGGACTGTTGTGCAGTACAGGCCTTCATGGCCACCACCTCATCAGCTTGAGATGTTGAGTGATGGTGTTCAACTCAGACCTGCACCTTGGCCATCCTTTACTTGTCTGATACAGCTTTTCTATGGCACATTTACTCGGAGGCTTACTGAGTTTGATTCTCTATCTTATGGGTTTGTCATCGGTTTGGTGGGACTAATTATGCGGAGATGAGATTGTTCGAACTACAGCTACTACGGAAGGGAGTCATCGGTGCCTTGGAATCCTCGCTGGTTTGCAATTCCTGATATCAAGATTGGCAGGGTTGTGCGCCCGATTAAACAACGAGTGCAGCCGAAGTGTGGTGGCAATTATCGGTGTTTCTTGCTAGAAGTGGCCAGACAGAACTTGCAAGTTGCAACATGTACCAAGTGCAAGGACTGTCGACGGAATACCAACAAGGAAGTGCAAAGCAACCTTGATTGCTTCAGCTCGACCTATTCAGAAGAAGAGTCTCTTTTTTTTTCCCTTGGAACCTAGTGGTCCTAAACTTCTCCATCGGCTTGGGGCAAGCCGAATTTTAAGAAGGGGGAATGTCAGGATATGTACATGGAGGGGCTGCGGTGTGGGGCGGGAGCCGTCATGCAAGTAGGGGCGATACTTAAAAAAGGCCAACCGGTCAGGGAGGAGGGGATCGATCAATTATTCGAAATGTAAATTCTCTTTCCCCATTCTACTGTTCTTCTTCCTCCTCAAGTCTTCCCTCCCCGTACCCGGATCTTCTAGGGTCTTCTAGAACCTTCTAGCATCTTCCCGCTTGTCTGATTCCGGCCTCCCTTCCCGAGGTCTTGTATCCATCTGCTTCCAATCGAGGTACCTCGATAGTGAGTTGTTAACACACCCGGCCAGGAGCCGCGGCCAAGGCCGGGGGCGGTGCTTTGGCGGTCCGAGCCCACCGGACGGCTGTTAGACGCATCAAGCCCGGTGCCCTCTCCCGGCTTTCGAGCACGGCCGATAAGTACAGCAGCGTGCCATGGATGTGCGGTGCCGCTGCCCTCACGCGTACCACGCCTCCACGGCCCATCCCGAGCCAAACCAAGACCACCATCGTGTTCGCCTCATCTCCGTGATGTTTTCCCCGCTCTGGTTCGTCAGCCGGCGACCCGTCGCCGGAATCGCCGTCCCCCAGCCTCCTCTGTTCTTCATTCGCGACCAGGGACTCAGTGTGAGAAGAGAAGCTTTCCCAAGGGGTTTTCTGCGAAGCCAGTGACTCAGGTGAATAGTGCTAAACAGTGCAGTTTCTCCTTTTCTATTTCAGGATATGTGTTGAATTTGTGAATTTCATAGCTAATTATTGGTGCATGCTAAATTCATGAAACTTTTGTGTAGCTTCTTTTACGATGATATCTATGTAGGAAAGATATGAAACCTGGAAAATGGATTGTTTTGGCATGAGTTAAAATTACCTCTTTTAATTAAGAAATGCTTATTCCATGGTTTTTGTAGGCCAAAATAAATATCCAATGATCATGAACCTTCTTGTGTATCTGTTTTAGGCTCGTATCAACCTTCATAGAAAGTTTAGGATAATTTGATGATGTTTAAGTATATCCTTAATTATATGCCTTAATTATTAGTTAATGATTATCAAATTGATTAGTATAAATCATTATATGATTTCGTTGGATTTTTTTTTGGAGTTGATTGTAGACCTGGGAACATGATCACCTCTGCTGTTCCTTGGCACTGGCTTAGTTGTCCGTGATGCTCATAATCAACTTGTGCTAAATAACTAAAGTGTTTTATGCTCATTACTTGTTATTGCCTCCTCACTAAGGAGTTGTACTCAACTTGTATAAGTTGTTTAAATTTCTTTTATGCACTTGTATGCTTTTCATCATGCATTGTGGCATGCATTCCGTTATGTTAAGCAATGCATCATTTATTACGTAGTAAACGAAAAGAGAAAGGTTAGAAGCTACAAGTGCCAAGCGTGTGATGTTTTGGTCTCGTCGAATTAAGGCAAGTGCATGACGAATCTTTTGCTTCGCTTTACGCCTATTATTCGAAGTTTTTTCTTTGCTTTCCAATGTTCAAGTATTATATTTCTCGTTCAAGTTCAAGTTTCTTGTTCATGAGATTCAAGTTTCAAGTTTCCATTTAAATTCAATTCGTGCGGTTTATCCGGAGGTGCAATTTGGTTCTTATATTCAGGTGCCTGTGAGTAAGTGCTTTGGCCCCACTTGCTTTCGGCTTTACGGTAAATGCTAAGGAGTATTCAAGTCTTTGTCCGTTTCGACGGAAACTACTATTTAGTTGGAGTTTCCGTAATTCATTCATGAATTTTGATGAGTTGATTGTTCTTTTGGTTCTAATTGTACTTGGCGAGTGTTTTTTTCACTCACCCTTGTGTTCATTTGGTTTTTAGGTGCTAAACCCTCTCGACTTGCATGGGAACCGGGAGTAGCACCATCATCACAAGTACTCACTTTTTTGTTTACAAACGCGTAATTGTTTTGCATAGCAGTTGCTACTGTAATAGTTAAGTACAGGTTAATTGATTTAGTCCTAGTATACATGTGTTGAGGGTAGCCCCCTGTGGTGTTTCTAGCTGGGGCGTTACAGTCCCACTCCGCTCTTCCTCTTGCTCAGTCAGATCTTCTCCCTGCGCTCGACGATCCTCTCCGCCATCCTCGTCTTGGAGGCGGGCGGGCGGCAGCGTGGCGGCAGGCCTCGGCTTCCATCTCCTCCATGCCATGAGCACCACCAGGTGTGCCAATCCCTTCTTTTCCATTCCTGCTGTGTGAAACTAATCGCCCAAACCCTACCTTAGATTTGCTATTTGTATTCGGATATGAACTAATTACATGTGTGTACATATACCAACTTATGCAATTCCTAGACAGTGCCTGAATTAGGGGACCCTGAAAAGAACCTTCAGCAACACCAAGCCAATTCACTAACGTGCCCAATATGAACATTTTAAGCCTTTTGAACTACACAGCATGAGTTTTTATCTTTTAAAACATCTTGTGTAATATTTCTTCCTCCAATTATTGCAACCAGTATCAATTCCCATCTTGATGTTGGGCATTAACAGTCCTAGCTGCACTTCTTTGGAATATAATTACTTTTAGGCTGAACTAATGACTAAAGGTGCCTCCGTGTCCTACAAAGCTCCCCGAGACATGCTTTGCGAGTTCTTAGTCTTGGTGTGTAAGACATGACCTACAAGGCTACAAACATGCTTTTAGCTTATGGCTTCATGTTACTTGATGTGTAAGTGAAGGAACAAAACGGCGGGGTGGGGGTGGGGGTTGAATGAGAGCCATAAATTTTTCTTTCGAAATATCTAGACCACTGTCCCAATTTCATCTCCAAGCACACAAACCAAACACGGAGATGGCCACGACCCAAATGATTGGGTGGATGTTCCCTAAGAAGAGAGAGGGACACCTCAAAAGACATACACAACCGGCGAGAAGTATTTCCGAATTAATAAACGAAAAAGAGTTACTCAACTCTTGTTGAGAAGAAGTGGGTTCTCGAATCTAAAATATTCAAATCAATTTGTGACAAGAATATTTAGATAAAAATCCCTAAAAGGTAGAGACACTACGAGAGAAAGTTGGGTTTGCATGGCACTAGTGCACAGCCTACTAACAAAATTATTTTCCTAAACCGAGCACGGTACTGTTCTCAAACAGCTGGTGCAACAAAGCCTTCAGATGACCATCGGTGCTTGTCCTGCATAAAGTGAACTCGCACTATACCTACTCAAATCACAGCAAGCATACACGGCAAACCAGCTCAAGCAAGCACTGCATGCCAACCGAATCAGAGAAGCACGCAGCAAGAAAAGAACGAACTGACAAGCAACCTTTGCCATACGTGAAGTGAATGCTAGTCAAGTGTTCAAGACAAATCAAAGTAAATTAGTACTTCAATATGATTAAGCAATGATAGAAAGGTGTAGCTCACGGATGCAAGAGAAAGTAAATAACACTCAACCTTGTTGCTTCACTTGCGGATCCAAGAGCCAACAAAAGACGAATCAGAGATATATGCAGTTGGAGGTGTTGCACTCTGCACTGCTGAAAAGCCTGAAATCACCGAGCACGAGACTGAAAATGATCCTGCAGATTTCTCCAACTTGCTTAGAACTGACACACGGACAGAACAAGCACAGCTTAAGAACTCGGTGGGGCAAATCCGGTCAGGGGCAAGCGCCGCTCATAGAGCTCGCTGGATGCCAGAGCACCAGCGTTGGTAGCGTTGCTACTGAAAAATACTTGAATTTACCCCGACAAAATCGAACGAGCCAAGAACAACTAGACTGGAGCTCAGAACAGAAAACGAATCAACCCCAAAATCGACAAGAACTGAACACAGACTCCATGATTCGATTCCAAAATTTGCACAGGTAAAATTCACCTAGCTACGAGCATATCCCAAAAAGTCACAGCCTAAGATCAACCCGAACTCTAGAAAAATCAAATCACAGCCATGAACGAGAAAGGGGAAAAGAGGAACAAGAACACAGCTCTGGGGCAAAACAAAAATCACAGCTATAATTGAGGAATCCCGAGGTGACTAGCAGGTTTGGTGCTGCTCTTGACACTTAAGGGTTTGTTTTTCCTCAACTTTTCTTTAAAATTTTTAAAATTTTCATCACATCAAAGCATTAAATACATTAAAAGACGATATCCGAGAAAGTATGAAATGTAAGTAAACAAAATAACTAATTGCACAGTTTATATATACATTGCGAGATGATTCTTTTGAGCCTATTTACCTTATGATAGAATAATATTTACCACAAACAAACGAAAAGTGCTACAATGCTTTTCGGTTATTTATAGTGCCGATTTTCGGTATCTAAACACACTAAATCACAGGTTCACAATCTCTAATTTTTAGCTACGAATTTCACATGTGGACCTCTCTCACAGGAACCCTAAAGGGAAAGGGGGAAATGCATTAAAAAAACGGGAATAAGAGAGGCAAGGGAGTTTAGGGTCACCCTCTACCTATTTAATTAGGCTATTACACATCCCCATTTTGCCCCTAAACCTAATTTGAGTCAAACCAAATAGTCGAGGCGATATGGTCCGACTCGAATAAAGTTGATCCGACGGCCACCGCGCCTTCTCACGGTAGCTTCGCCGACATGAACTCTCCGATGCCGCCACGCCTCGTCCTTCCGCATCGAACCTCCTCCCGGGTTTTAAGGCCCAAACCCGCGAAACCCGCCACCAATGGCTCGAGACTCAAACCACCAAACCAGGCCGCGAGTAGCGGGACCGCATATACACATCCCTCGCGCTCCAACACGTGTCATCACCGCCCCGACCGCCCGACCCGCCTAGTTATCCTAAGCCGCCCGCTCGACTTGCACGTTCGCCGTCTTGACCCGATCAATATGGTCCCGCCACATCATCTTGCATTCATCGATGTTCTAGATGTCGGGCTACCATGGCTAGCCACCCAAATGATTCGGTCCCTCGGTCCAAGCCTCACGCTCGTCCTTCACCTCCATGGTCCGCCGGCCCCAAGACGTATTCCTTGGCCTCTTCACCTTGTTGCCGCCTACCATCTTCGAGCTCCACACCCGCACAACACGAACCAAGAGATACGTCTTCGACACACTCCACGTGTGCTATTGAACATAGCCGAAGCATAAAGGATAAAAAGAAAATAGAAGTAAAATGTTGATTGTTGACAATCACTAATCACACAACTAAACACACTTGATCTAAATCAACCATGTGTTCGCAATAAGACATGACCTACATACTTATGGATCACTTATAAATACATGGAATTTTCTTTTTATACCGTCATGTCGTTCAAATATTCGCTTTAAACTTTCAACATTATTAATGTACCTTGAAGTTTCTACCCGCCTTGATTGAAAAAGGAAACATTTTATATTGTCATGTCGCCTAAATATTCAGTTTAAACTTTCAACATTATTAATGTAGCCGCAGTTTGTACCCGCCTTGATTGAAGAAGTAGGCAGCAACACATTTGCACACATTGGGGGTGGTCGCGATCTTATAATAGAAGAACAAAGACAATTGTATGACATGACGGTTAGAGTATCTGGGTTCTTAAGTTCGAAACGGATCAGACAAACGTGTTGCCGCTAAACTTTGTATCGATAATATGGGTTACATTCTTACAACGCCATGTGTAATTGGGAAAACTAAAGATACAATTTTTTTGGTCGAAGTTAATGTTAATAATAGTTTTCAGCAGCTGAAGATAATTAAGCGTGGTGACCCAATGCTGTTATTTAGGATGACTCTATGCAAAGTCAGCGAATGCCAAGAGGTATATTGCCTTGGCCACATAGGTTTTGGAGTATATTCTTTTGTTGTTGGCGAAGTATCACACCTTAGACGAGTGATTGATGGTATTGTGCACCTTCAGGTGGTAAATATTCACACAATTGGTCATTCTGACATTGTATTTTCCTACTAGACATTTGTTGGGGATTGTGATACGTAAGTTATCTAATGAGGGAAGGAGGGAAGTTTCTGATTGTAGAATAATAGAATTGGTGTATAATGCGATGGATGGGTTAGCTTAAGCCTTGGGGACGAATATATAGGAGTACATGACAAGGGCAAGGGGCCTCCCCCTACAGATATGGTAGGATACGGATGGAATCCTAATCTACCTAATATAGAGATATTTCTAATATACTCTAACATCCCCCCACACCACGGGATTGACGATGGAGCTCTCGGCGGCCGCCGCCCTCCGCCATCTCCCCGTGCCCCCCGCCACCACCAACAACTCCGTGACCCTCTCCCTCCCCCTTGCGCACTCCGCTCAAGCCGGCATCGAGATTGTCGAGGCGGGGGCCTCTTCCGCCTTCAAGGCCAAGACCGGGCCCCTATGGTCGGCGCTAGCAAATCGCCGGTGAGGCTCCTACCAAGTCGCGTCTCCGCCCTTTGTACGATTGAGGATGAAGAGGGTGTCAACGCACTTTTTGTTTCACTCTCGCCTCGTGGTTTTTGGTGTACAAGGCTAGAGAGAAGGTGTTTCTAGATATGGGCTTAGTTGATTTAGAGAAAAGATTAGGGTCCTCTGCATAAAAGTGTTCGCTATATGCATAGCCCTTTCGAGAGGGCAGCCGTTGGAGAGGGTGAGTTATGGGTGCTCGATCCTTTACCGTGGGTATCTCAAAAATTGAATAAGTGTCATATTTAGGTCTCCCTTATTGGAGACAATCTTAGCCCAACAAAAATGGACATCCTAAGTATGTTTGTTAGGGCATCCTCAACAACTAGCTATTTAGCTATTAGCTAGATGTGACGTGGTAAGAGAAAAGTAAGAGAAAGAGTAGTCATTGACGACAAGCAAATAACTAGTCTATTTTACGTAGTCCAAGAACCTGAGGGAGGAGCATGTGCATCCAATAGTATAAGAATATATAAAATAATAGTTATTTTTGTATCTCATCTCCACGCCGCCTAACTAAGTAATCCCTCCATCCAAAAAGAGCGCCGCTTTAGTTTTTTCAAACCTCATATTTGATCGTTCTGCCTTATTCAAAAAATTTATGCAAATTGTAAAATAAACAAATTATTATTAAAGTATCTCTAGTGACAAAATAAGTCATAACAAAATAAATAATATTTATATAAATAATTTTAATAAGACAGATGGTCAAACAAGAAGTCAATAAAGCCTAAAACGACACTCTTTTGGGGACAGAGGAAGTACCAAGACTAATGTTCCAAGGCCTTACCGCACACCGCCCAAAAGCTAAGTCACCTCCTCGAGCTGCCTTCCACTTCAGACTTGCCCTCGTATGACGGATTATTTTGTGTATCCGTAGACTTGGATTTGCTTACTACTAAAAACCTATTGGACAAAACTCTATATCAACCATACATCGAGCAACCACAATGTATATGGACTCATTAGTCCATATGGTTAACTTTTGTGTAATTGGACCATAGTTATCGTTGTTGCCATTAATGTTTCAGCCAACAAGTGGCTTATAAAGGTAGGTCTTATCTAAGATTAAAAATATCGTCTATCTCTAGTCCTGTGCAAGATCAAGAGAGAGAGAGAGGGAAAGAGTAAGAAAAAGTAACATTTCTAATTCTCTATGGACAGTCCATAAGCTTATGAGTACCTTTTTGCTATGTGTCACTCTATGGACCGGTCTTGTCGTATGGGCTGCCTTTTGATTAGAGCAACCACATATATATATGAGTGGGACTGGTGATAGTTGTCCATAGTTATTGTCATTGTCACAATGTTGTAGCTAAATAGATCAAGATATATCGCCTCTTGACACATAAAAAATCAACTAGAAGCTAACCGCTTATTTGGTTATGGATCAATGGGTTGGGTTGAATCCAACAAATTTTTGGGACGGAGCCGACCTCCATTGATTGCAGCCTTTTGATTTTGGGACTGAATCAACCCATCACATGTTTGGTTGAAAGAACTAGGAATACGGGTTGATAACAAGATAACACCATTCTCTAGCATTTTTGCATAAGGACCCCGAACTATTTAGAAATCAGCTAAGCCTATATCGACAAATCTTTTTCTAGCGTTTTTGCACCGTAACACCTAAAAAGAGCTTCTAATTAATTTTGCCCTTGCCTTCTTCTTCCACCACACGGTAACCCCGGCAGATCCATCCCTCGAGTGGGAGGCGCCGCCAGCTTGGGCCGCGCACAACACGGTTGAGGTCGAAGTTTACCGTAGGCCCGCGCCCGCGTGCCGCGGCCCGCCGGAGCCGCGCGCGCTCATGGCTAGAGCCGCAGGCCCATCCACGGGAGCCAAGCCGCTGCCGCCGCACTCATGGCCGGGCCGGGAGCCGCGTGTCGCGCCAGCGTGTGGGCCGCTAAGGCCGCATGCTGGGGCCGAGCCTGCATGTCGAGGGTGCTATGACGGGCCGAGCTCGGTGTCGAGGGTGCCCCTAGTGAAGAACTTGAGTCTCTCTGGAGGAGGAGCGCCGCCGCGGCCGACGGAGAATGCGCTTCCGCGAAGAACTTCGAGCCGCGGCATGGGGCCGCTCGATCGCGGCATGGCGGTCCACCATCGACGCGGCGCCGCCCGTCACGGGCGCCAGCCCCGGATGCACAAGGCACGCCAACCAACCCCGCCCGACCGCCGGTCCTAATGCACGTGGCGAATGAGAGGAAAACAAAACCCGCGACGAGAAACGAGGGATGGCCCCGGCCCGCCCGATTTCAAATAACGGGCCAACCCGATAATGTGCGAATATTCCCTAGTGGGTCGAACCCAACCCCTCCGCTCCCCATCCAAACAATCCAAAAGGGGTTGAACCCATCCGGGTTGGACCCGTAACCCCAAACCAAACACACAAGAAACGAGTGTACCCAGCAAAGCAACAACCAATCAATGATGACAGGAAAAGATGAGAGAGAAATATTAATATTTTTCTATTCTTCACGGGTACGCTATAAGCATATGGGTAGCTAATTTTATGGATTTCTCTATAAGCTACTTGCACAATGTTTCGAACATACCCAACTTCATTCATACATACAAACCATGTATATTTGTGTTTCCTTTCACATGAACAATGGATTGATGAATTTTTAGTGAAAAAAAATTGTGTATTGTTTATTGTTAATTTCTTTCTTTTTCCCTCTAGCTTGTGAGCCAAATGAGCCCGTTCGAAGCTAGCTCAAGTATTCAGCCCAATGCCAAACGAAAAATAAAGTTATAACCATGTTTCAATAGCCAACTAGCTATTCTCAGGTTGTGTGCTTGCAAGCTTTGCCAAGATTTTGTAGAGCTGGCAAGCTAAGCGGATACACTTAAGTCCATTGTTGCATTGACCTATCATAACTTCCTTTGTTGCAAAACCCACTTTACTCGTTGGTCAAGGTTGGTATAAGGTGGGTTTAGGTATGTGAGGGATACTTATATGCGACCATTAAATAAATGTTTTTCGACAAAGATTTCCTACCAAAGGGTGACAACACCACTATATTGATGTGGCCCACATATAACACAATTTAATGTACACTCGCTTCTTCCTGATAGGTGCGTATCTGTCACATAATCTAAAAGAGCACAAGAGCTCTATCCTATAGGAAAACGACAACAAAACAGTGAGGCAATATGTCACACCGTACTACGTGATGTAACTGACTGTACACCCTGTCCTTTGGTCACAGTCAAACAGCTGTTTTGAATTTCAAAAATTTGAAACTAGACAACTCATGCATCTCTGTAATCCAGGAAAAGCCCAGACCCACACCTAGTTTTACCCTTTTTAGCTCCTATAGACAGACAATACGAAAGGTATGTAAGCAAACGCCCCGCATTGGGCCGTTGCCCGTTGGCGATTCACACCACTGGCGCAGCAGCGATTTGACATGTCTGGTTCAAACACCGCATCCCCGATCCGACGGTGCCGCGGGCGCCTGCGATTCGAATCGCCAATCCTCAGCCGCCCAATGTGCGCCTCGCCCAAAATTCAAACTCGCCCGGGCAAACACGCGACATCCCGCCGGACACGCTCGAGCCCATCCCGCCGTGACAGTGCCCGTGAATACGCCCCAACATCAGGGGCAGTATAGTCATTTGTGCCACGCAGCCAGAAAGGGCAGAGGACGCGCAGCGCGTGAGAACACCCCACCCCTGCCTTATTTTGCTCTGCTCCCGACGCTTCGCTCCCTCTGCTCTCCCCTTCGTCTTCCCCATTCCCATCATCGCTGAGCCTAGGGTGAGCTCCTCGTCTTCTGCCGGCAGCATCGGAACGGTGAGCTCCTCGTCTCTCTGTCTGCTGATGCGATGCGCCTGCTGCGAAGGCGATTGCTGCGCCTGTTTAAGTGGGGGTTTTTCGGTTCCTCTGTTCTGACATTGTTGAGGGTTTTTGTTGGGGCTGGTTGGGTGTAGCCGGTGGATGGCGAAGGTGGATTCGGTGGCGCCGGTGCCAAGCCCGACGTTCATGGACGCCGCTCCTCTGAACCCGCCGCCCCGCCGCCGGTGGTGGAGGAGCCGCTCGTGCTGCGCCGCAGTGCTCGTTGCCTCAATAGGCCAACCCGACCCAGCTACGCGAACGAGGAGCCTCCGAAAAGCCCGGCGGCCGGGGACGCCCCAAGCGGAAGAGGGATGAGGAGAAGCCGGCGCCGGCGCAGCAGGGTGCCAAGAGCCCGGCCAGGAAGTACGCCAAGGTGGGAGGTGGGCGAGAGGAAGCCGATGCCCGTGATTGCAGCAGAGCCGATCTCTTGTGCTGGCGTTGCTGCGGAAGACGATGCCACGGGGACTGGGAAGAGCGCCAAGCTGAGGGTGAAGGAGACACTAAGGGCGTTCAACAGCCATTATCTTCACTTTGTGCAGGTACTTTTGTGTGTCTGAATGCTCAGGAATTATTCAGTTTAGTGCATGTTTTTCGCTGAATTTGTAAACATGTTGATACAGGAGGAACAAAAGAGAGCTCAGGCTGCCATACAAGAGATTGAGGCTAAAGGTGGCCTCAAACGCCAGACCAAAGGAGATAAAAAAGGTGCGAATCTTAAGGGTATCTTCAAATTTATGCAACACCGATTTCTGCGTTTGTGTTTGTTAATCTTGTCATGCTAAAATTGTATTTTCCTTTTGCCCTTATAAATACAGAAGAGCAGCAAAGCAAGAGGCTGAAGCTGAGGAGAAAGAGAAACGCCCATCAAGGCGTGCCTGACCTAAAAGGCAATCACCAAAAGGTAGCATGTTAATCTTTGCCATTCTTCTCTGTTACCATGCTGGTACCCTGTATGAGTTTGCTATGCTTCCTAGTCTTATTGTTATTGTTGAAATTTCAGATGCAAGACACTAATGCCGTGCTTTTATCCAGAGAAGAGGATTGGGCAGCTACCAGGTTAACCTTCTACTTCTCTCCAAGCAAAAAAAAAAAAAAACATTATAAAGTTTGAGGCGTATGAATTCAGTTATATATTGCTCCATATTTCCATTTACTATATGGATGTGCAAATTGATGCTCTTATCTAATCGCATGAATTTAGTTATATATTTTCTCCTATTTACATTTTAATATATAGATGTGTAAATTGATACTCTTATCTAATCAAGCTCAGAATTGATGTTGGTGATCAATTTTATTCTCGTGCTGAAATGGTAGTATTGGGCATTCATAGCCATTGGCTAAATGGAATTGATTACATGGGGATGAAATATCAAGGAAAGGTAACAAAAAAACATTTATGTATAAAGTGTAGACATGTTTTTTTAAAAAAATAGATGGAGAGATTTTTGGATTGGGGAAAATTGCAAGTCCATTCTGAACATGCCACAAAACATCTCTTTTGTTCATTTGACACGGAAATTACACCTTGATCCAATATGTTTTTTTTTTTTAAAAAAAACTTGACCCACGGAAGTAAAAATTGATCATGCTTTTTATCCCTGTATGTAATTATTCAATACCCACAGCATTTCCCTTTCAACACCCCCAAGTGTCCACTCCTTCCGATGAGATATATATAAGGCTATCTAGGTGTGTCTTTAGTTAAACTATTTTTACCTTTGACTATCAATATCTGAATTTTATGTTGATCGACAAGATTTGAATTACTAGATTCATTATGAATCAAACCATTGCTGTACTGCTGATTGCCGCCTTGCAAACCCCACCCTCAGTTTGTCCCTTTGTGTGATGAGGCTAATGAAATAATATAACATATCCTGATTGCTTGTTTGTGTTTTTCCAAGGCAGGCTTGGACAGCTATTCTTTTGTGTTGGGGTTGCTTCCTTTTTTTGCATCACAACCAAAGGACTCTCGCTTTAGTAGAGGGTCGAGCAAGACAATTCATTTGCTTTCTTTAAGATAATAAATTTTATTACATATTGTTTGTTGAAGTGTCATATTGAGATGGTGTCAATGTCCTCATGGACTTATATTTATGATAGGAGGAAGTAATTCCTTGTTGCAGACTTGCAGCATACTGTAGCTGTTTCTTTTTTATTTTTCTAAATGTTGAGCAAGTGATTGGCTATTCGCCTATTCTATTTACACCTTCTAAACCAAAGCAGAAATGACTCCTAAAGGGGTGATCATGTACCTTAACTAATAATTTTGAATTTAATTATGCAGAAGGAGTATGAAAAGTTAACTTTCCCATTGGCCACCTGTATCGTAATGTCTGGCATATATGAAGATGATTTGGATAAAGCTGATGAGATTATTTACACCGGTCAAGAGGAAACGATTTACTTGGTAACCATCACAAATTGGTTCTCAACAGTTGAAACGTGGGAATTTAGCATTGAAGGTTGGTTTCAATGATTCTTATTTTTTACTTAGTTATATAAATTGCATCTAATATTACTGTGTTCCAGTTTTTTGGTTATGCTTATGTTCTATCTTATAGTTCGCTTTGGGTTTGTTACGATTGTGTCTGTAGTAGGCTAGTCTTTGTTGGTCCCTATGTTTTGATTGGTTGCCTAACTAAGCTCTAATGCAGGCTTGCTCTTTTATGTAGACTTGCACATTGCTCAAAGCCGCTCCAATTTGAATTGCATGTACGCCAAATTTATTACTTTTAGACGGTCGCAGGTTTGCACAAGCCAATGCACATACAAGAATGAAATATTCTCATCCTTCATACCTTTACTAAAACATGGCACCTAGACCACATGCAAACAAAATTTAAACAATCAAACACAATTTTTTTCAAATGTGTCTTGTCTCTGTAGTAACTACTAAACACCAATAAACTGCATACATTATTTTTTTTTAAAAAAGAAATATGTTTCTCAGTTTATGCTGGCTTATGTTATGTTGCATAAGGTCTAGACCTAGTTCAAGCTTATGGCTGATGCAAACAACCAATTAGATAGTATGGTTTTCCTAAGCATCGCAAGTCATGGCGTTGGGCATCTCGATACACCAATTGGACATTATGGTTTTTCTGTTGCTGAAGCCATGTTGCGTGGCATGTCCGATACATTTAACATTGCAGAATCTAAGTTAATTTATATACTCAAAAAGGTTTAGAGCAGTGGTAGTCCTCCTGGTTGGGAGGTCAGGGGGCTGAAAGGCACGAAAGAAAGGTCCCTTTGTTGTGTAACATGGCACCTAGACCACATGCAACAAAATTTAATCAATCAAACACAATTTTTTTCAAATGTGTCTTGTCTGTGTATAACTACTAAACACCAATAAACTGCATACATTTTTTAAAAAGAAACCGCATGTTTATGCCGCTTATGTTATGTTGCATAAGGTCTAGTTCAAGCTATGGGCTGATGCAACCAATTAGACAAGATGGTTTTCCTCGTTGTTGAAGCCATGGCAGTGGGCATATCCGATACACCAATTAGACATTATGTTTTTTTTTCGGTATGAAGCCATGGCGCAGGGCATGTCCGATACATTTAACATTGGAGAATCTGAGTTAATTTATATACTCAACAAGGTTTAGAGCAGTGGTAGTCCTTGGTTGGGAGGTCAGGGGCTGAGCAGGTTCAAATCCTCGGTTGCATGAAAGAAAGGTCCCTTTCTTGAAGCCATGGCGTTACAGGGCATGTCCGATACACCAATTAGACATTATGGTTCTTTTTTTGCTGAAGCCATGGCACCGGGCATGTCTCGATACAAAATCTGAGTTAATTTATATACTCAACAAGGTTTAGAGCAGTGGTAGTTCTCCCGGTTGGGAGGTCAGGTCACGCTGAGCAGGGTTCAAATCCTGGGTTGCCCGAAAGAAAGGTCCTTGTTGTGTAAGTGCCCACAGAGATATACGTGCTGCATGAGCATCCTGACAGCCTGCTTTGGGGGCCTTTTCTCGACCTCCGCAGCTAAAGGGAATTTCTTTCTTCAAGGATATAATACCTTGGGGAGGTCAATCACCTGGGTCCGAGTTTTTTTTCCCTTTGTCGATCACGGATGTTTTGGTTTACACTTTCGAATGAATTGATCTTATTCTTATATATGATCTCAGCTTGTTTTTACTGATCTAATTTTATGGTACCGCTGCGTAATAGCAGGGCCAATGGTAATCCTGTTCGAAGTTATTCGAGGCCATTCGCCAAAAACAGCTATACTGGAAAGGTCTACACCTATGATGGACTTTACAAGGTATTTTATGTTTTTCTGAATTCGCTTGAATAATGTAAACAAAAATGTTCTTGTCTTGTTATTGGAGTTTTGGCCTTTTAATCTGCAATCCCATGGCCATGGACATACATCTTGGCTAAATCATTACAGAAATATGCTTTTTTGAGAATACACCAGAAATAAATTTGCGTATCTAGTTCTGTTGCATTATTTGACCAATTCTATATTTGTTATTTCATACGGATATTCGGTAGGTTGTGGATGACTGGGTGCAGACTGGAGTGCAAGGCCATGTCGCTTTTCAAATTCAAGTTGAAACGGCTTGAGGGTCAGCCATCATTGACAACTTCTCAGGTATGTTTAAACAAAGACAGCAAACTGAGTTGCCGAGTTGGCTGTACCGATAGTACCCACTGTTTTCTTTTATGGCTTGGATGGGAGGACTTCACTTATTCTATATTATATCCTGTCATTTGGTAGAGAAGGAATGTGAAAATAACATGACACTCCGGATTTGCTAATTCAGTCAGTGTAACATTTGCTAGTTCTAGTGCAAGCAGCTTTTTTCTTTCAGAAATATGCTTGTGACTTTTTTTAAAAAGAAATATGCTTGTGATTACTAATAATACAAACACCTAGTTGTACTTTTACCAGGTGACCTTTTGAATCAAATTTTTATTCGCTTGAATAAATTTAACTTGCAGTTTTGTATATGCTGGAAATGTTATGTGTTTGTGTGATCACATATCTGTGTATACAGGTGCTGTTTACTCGTGCAGAAGCTCCAACAACTATTTCTGAATTACCTGGGTAAATGATTCAAACACCTGAAGTTTTTTTTTTTTTTTTTTTTTGTACATGTGGATCTGAAGTGTCTATTTTACCATTCACGATTTCATGTTTTTTCCTCCATAAGTTATGTGTTCTAAAATAAAGTAGCTCATATTAGTTATAAACACGGATGATAGAAGTGGAAGTCTATCGCTTGTTGTATTGCCTTAACCTGAAGTGCGAGTATGTATTCTCCCTCGGTTCCAAAGTTCAACTTTGACCAAGTTAATAGAGAAATGCATAATGTAAAAGATTAAATTAGTTTCATTAAAATGTACCATGAATTATGTCTTGATAATGTGTTTATTTGGTTTTGTAGATCTTAATACTATTTAAACTCAGCTAAAACTTAGAGAGATTTAACTATTAACAAAATTAAAATGACCTGCATTTTGAAACAGTAGCAGTTTAGTTCAAGTATCTATAGAATCTAAGCTAAATATATCTTTACAACATCAATGGCTGTGGTTGTTTCAGGACTGTGCTATGCAAACATCCATGCATGTATTCTGTTATCACCTTAATCTTAGTGATATAGAGATTATGTTTCCCCTGAATGAAACTAATCATGTCACATTTTAAATTGATAGGCTGACTAGTAGTTAGTTCAAGTATATGTATAAACAATTAAACATGCCAATCTACTAGAGATAAGGAAGGATTTGTAATCTTAGCTAAATATATCTTTATAGATTTGCAGTACGCATCTATCAACATCAATGGTTGTGGTAGTTTCAGGACTGTGCTATGATAATATCCATGCATGTATTCTGTATCACCTTAGCCTTAGTGATACGGAGATTATGTTTCCTTGAATGAAACTAATCATGTCACATACTCCCCATTTTAATTTGATAGGCTGAGTAGTATTATTTAGTTCAAGTATGTGTATAAACATGCCAATCTACTAGAGACAAGGAAAGATCTGTACCATATAAAAAAAATCTTAACTAAATATATGTTTACAGATTTGTGGTACTAGACAGTACTCTATCAACATCAATGGTTGTGGTAGTTTCACGAATGTGCTATGCTAACATCCATGCTTGTATTCTGTTATCACCTTAGTCTTAGTGATACGGGAAATTATGTTTCCTTGAATGAAGCTAATCGTCATATTTTAATTTGATAGACTGGTTTGTGGTGACATCTCTGGAGGGCAAGAAAATATTCCAATTCCTGCTACCAACTTGGTTGACGATCCGCCTGTTCCTCCATCGGGTATGTTCAAAATATCCAGTTGTTTGTTTTCATATTTTCTTCGGCTACAAAGCTATTTGCATTGTTCCAATAAACTAGAGCAAATTTCTGCAGTGTGTGATTTCTAAAATTTGAATCGGCTACATCCTGAATACGTCAAATAGCAGTTTGGTTTACAAACAAAAAGTTGCCTAAGCTGCCTAAATTTTTGTTTGGGAGTTGTGTAGCAACAAACAAGATAATACAATGAGGTGTGCTCTATGAAACTTTTTTAAACAAAATATTGCCTAAGCTGCCTAAATTCTGTGCTAAATGTTTCTTGTTTTTATGAGAATTTCTCGTGTTGCTTCTAACAGATCTGCTTTCTTGTCATCTTGTTCTACTGTTGTTTATAGTGCCTGCTTGCTTACTGTCACCTTTGGCAACATTTTAGGTTTCACATACTGGAAGTCTCTAAAATTCCAAAGGACATCAAGATCCCGCCTAGTATTATTGGCTGTGATTGTGAAGGAGATTGTGCTACCAACAAAAACTGTTCATGTGCAAAGCGCTATGGTTCTGATCTGCCTTATGTATCGTATAAGAACATTGGCAGGCAAGTAACGTTTAAATGCTTCAGCACTTGGGATGCATTTTGCAACTATTGTTTTTCCATATTTTTACTTCTAATTCTATAGGTTGGTGGAGCCCAAAGCAGTTGTATTTGAATGTGGGGCCCCAACTGCAGCTGTAACCATGGTTGTGTAAACAGAACATCTCAACAGGGTTTGCAATATCGCCTAGAGGTTGGTATTTCTCTTTCAAAGAGATTTCTATTTTAGACCTTTTCCTATCAAAACCATAGGAGCTCTGTGTTTTGTATCATTAAGAGAACAGAATAAAGTACAAAAAGAGGGGTCAGTCGCCCTCCCAATTCTGCACACATATGCTCCAAGTGGACACCCAAATGTAGTTTTCATTACCTACTGTTTTGCATGACTACTGAAACATATGGGTTGCAAACAGTGAAAAGACATTCTTTATTGTGCTTCTCCAATATGTTTCCTTCCACAATTCTTCTGTTTGAGTGGCACCTCTTACTAGCATGTATATCTAGCTATATTTTGCTTAAAAAGGCTGAATTTTGCAGGTATTTAAGACAGCTTCAAAAAGGTTGGGGAGTCAGGACTTGGGACACTATCTCCCTGGGGCTCCCATCTGTGAGTACACAGGGTGTTGAGGAGGACTGAAGATTTGGATGGTTCACAGAACAACTACTGTTTTGACATTGACTGTCTTCAAACCATGAAGGGTTTTGGATGGAAGAGAGGTAATAGTTTTTCCACCATTACTGTAACATGAAATATTGCCAAATTGTGGTCCTATATATCACTTGTCTTTGCCAAAGTTTACAGATGCTTTTAGAGCATTTGTTCTTAAACACTCATGCTATGTACCTGTCCTGCAGAAAAGAGCTGGATCTGAAATGCACCTGCCCAATCTTCATCCTGAGAATGATTCACAGATGCACCACCTGCACCTGAGTACTGTATAGATGCTAGTTCTATTGGCAATTTTGCCAGGTTTATAAATCACAGCTGTGAACCCAATCTTTTTTTTTTTAGGCAGTGCCTTGGAGCTCACACCATGATGTTAAACTGGCAAAGTGACTCTTTTGCTGCTGACACTATACTTCCTCTTCAGGTGAGAATTGTTTGGGTTCTCTCAACAAAACTGCAGACTCTAAAAAAGAAAATTTCTGACTATCTTGTACTTTTCAGGAGCTATCCTATGATTATGGTTATCGTTTGGACAGCGTTGTTGGGCCTGATGGAGAAATTGTGAAGCTGCCTTGCCACTGTGGTGTTGCTTCTGATTGTCGGAGCGGCCTCTTACTAGATCTGCAAGTATTTGGATTTTGGAGTAAACAACTTATATTGTAGAAAAACCATTCATGGTAGCTATGTAGTTGACATGCTCTGATATATAGCAAAAAGAGAATCTTAATCTCCTTTCAGAGCTTTTTTATTTTGTGGGAATTAGAGGACATGCTCTGATATATAGCGAAAGTGGATCTTACTCTCTTAGCTTTTCTGTGAGAGAGAGAACAAGCTAGTTATGATAGCGTATTTTGCTGACAGCCAATTTGGTCCTGGAATAGTTAACCTCTAAGATAAATATATAGATTAAGTACCTGTTTTCTCAGTGTCTTAGATCTGTGTTTTTTCATCAAAGTGCCGTATTGTGTGTTTTTAATCGATGGATATATGGACTATGCCTTTTTTTCAATGGCAGCTGAATTATCAAATAGCGACAAATAGAATTATCAATGGCAGCTGAATTTTTGATATCTCAGTATTGCTTCAGTAGCTGGAAAGGCATCGGGTGTTGGTGTCGCCGCATGTGTATGCCAAATTATGAAAATATGCCATGCCTTCGTTCATTCATTTTTTTTTTGAACCGGAGAGCCCCAGGCAGTGCCTTCGTTCATCTATAACCGAAGGAGCTACCTTCAGGAGTTCTTCTGCGCATGCAGAGCGTACACGTAGGCAGTCATCGGTTTCCCTCCGCACGCACCGCGACGCATCCCTTCCTCCTCCGCGACGCTCCGCCCTCCTCGAGGGAAAACGCGCGGCGGCCCGTTCCACCTCCTCGATGATTGAATGCGCGGAGGCCTGATCCCCTTCCTGCCCGTCACCGCGGCGGCCTATTCGTCTTCCTCCCCTCGATATATGTCTTGACGGTCGGACCTGCGGCCTATTCGTGTTCTTCCTCCTCGATGGCGTCCCCCGACGGTCGGTCTCGCCGCGTCATCGACCGGCCACATTCCTCGATCCCCATCTCCGTCCCCCGTCTTCGATCCAATCCAATGAGTAGCGGGTCGTCGCCATCTCCGACCATCGGTCGCCCGTGCCTGAGGTGCCCATCCCATCCCCTCCTCTAGCGTTTCGATTCAGAAGCGCCGCTGCCCCATGTCCACATCCTTCAGTTTCACCAACACCTAGTTAATCGTATTCATGGTCGATTAAACTTACATGGCGTCGTCGAGGGGTCATCTCGCCGCGCTGCTCCTTGCTGGCTCCGTGGCCGTTGCCGCCGCCGCCGGCACGCCGGACGGGTACGAGGAGTGGGGCTACGCTGAGGTCCGACCCAGGTAACACTACAAGCTCATCTAATCTGCTTCCCGCTAGCTGCTCGCTATTGACTGCTGATGAACGTTCCCGCTGCTGATGCTTCCAGAGGCGCACCTGTTCTGGAGGTTGTACCTACCTCGTCCCGCAGCGCGTGGACAACGGCAGACGCCATGGCCGACCGTGCTGTGCACAGTGGAGGCCCGGTGGAGCGATCGAGTAACTACATAACAACTAAGATAATGCCCAAAACGCTTACGGGTTAAAACAAAAACAATATATTCATTCAAAAAGAGATTCATGCTATATTAATGGGTAACTCAGGATAAATTTCATGCCAAAAAAGTTTTCAATATAGTATTTACTTGAGACATATAATTTTTTTAATGTAGGATCACTAATCATTGTCAAGCCTTGTTCATAAATAATAAACCGTATACCCTGTTTGTACCCATATCTAGGCTACTCACAACACTTATTCTCACCCAAAATTACATTGATTCACAAAAATACTCTCTTCATGCATTAAATGGAATACTGAGATTGATAGCCATAAGAAGCTCTTGACTTGTGTGTTATTTTAAAGCATCAGTAGGGTTGCTTAAACTGCTGGAGCAGACAAGGCTCGTTAAATTGCTGAGTAGGGAATAGCAAGTGCTTAACCCCATGAAAGATCTGTTAAAAGGGCAAATAACAAATTAGCAATATTAACCATTGTTGGAAACATATAGGATGAGAACACCATAACTTGGGTAATTAAAACTTCTTTTGAAACTGTACTATGTACATATGAAAACTGTGCTCTGGTCATTCTCCAGATTAATGTGAAAGCTTTAAAGATCCCCCTCAGCCTAAAAATTGGAATGAACTAAACTTCAGGACCTGCTAATGGTTTCACTACTTGATATACATTTGTAAGGGGAAGTAAATTAGCAGGCTCTCACACCTGCACAGCCGCTGCAGGAACCACTTTGACAAATGTTGGGAACAACCCAACACCTCATCCCTGAGCCAGAGAGCGAATATGCAATTGAAATTAAAACCATTCTTATGGTTGAACAAACCAAGATCTCCAATTTAGAATGTAATGGAAATTAACTTTGTTCCAAATGAAACTAACGATATAACACAAACACCGGTCAAGATTGAGCTCCATATCTCTAACTTATCCATAAACACCGTCAAGATTGAGCTCCATATCTAACTTTTCCATCTTTATTGCTCGATTATCTTTTTTCTCCAAGTAAATTGAGCAGCTCAATTTCATTGACTCAAAAACTAATTGCAAATTTTTCACCCAGAGCTTGCACTCATAAATAGGCTGCCTTTGGTTCTAGAAATGAAATGAAAGGGAAGCAAAGAAAGGCTATTTGGTTCTAGAAATAAAATGAAAATTGAAGAAGACAGTGCAACATCCAACATGAAGCTTGCAGTATAAAAAATGGTCACCCACCCCATGGATCCAGATCAAATAAAGTAGAAATTTTGTGCCCCCCATAAGTACCCTTCATGAGATCTGTAATGAAATTAGCACCATTAGCAAAAATAAAAGTAGAAGGATCATTGCCCGCATGTGTGTGTGTGCAAACCACCTGTGAAACTATAATAAAAAGCATTGAACTTATCAAGTCCATGTGCATAACTTTTTGCTTGGGTATTTGCAAAACAACCTACAAACATAAAAAGTTACATGGAAAATATCAGCATGAGATAAATTTAGCCATGTTTTTTCGCTAACCAAATTATAGCCTTGTTTTTTCACAGGAAGAAACATGAGTATTAAAGTAAACTGCACCCTTTGGAACAACATGCAAGACTATACAAGGCAAAGGGACTTAAAAAGTGAATATTTATGCTGCATGAAAGAAACACTGCATGGCATGGTATGGCATGGAAGCAACCTTGTCACCCCTAAAATAGTACTGTATCTTACCAACCAAGAGGACCGATATCTTAATGTTGTAAGGGCTTTGTTTTGAACCCACAGAAATTTCAAGTAAAGAATCAGTTCAATCTTGCATGACTCAGAAACATCTTGTGTTAGATCATTATAGTATATACCTCGTGTCGGATCCCTGTTTTCAGCGAGGAGGCAGTCATTGGGCAAAAACTTCAGAAACATTCTTGCAGAAGAGAAGAAACGAATAAGCAGCAGAACATTTTGAGTTAGCGCTCAGCCCTGAAGCCATCCCCACACTGGTAGAGCGTTCCTTGTTTCTTGAGTAACATCCCCCTGCAGGTGGTACCCCGAGGCTTTCGTCCAGGCACACACGGGCGCCCCTGCGTCGCGAGCGGGAAGTAAGGCCCCGCGTGGAGCCTCCACAGAAACAATGCCCAAAAACCTCAGATCAGATCAGTAACAATGGGCCTTCCAAGCCTCAAACTACCAACCGAGAGGAGATCCGACGCCGCATTGCCTGGCGAATCATGCCGACTCCCAGAACCGGAAGGGCATGATCGTCTGATCTGTGGCTGACTGATTGTCGCCGCAGTGGAGGGCATCTCTGACCAGGAATCGGATCGAGAAAACGAAAAGCCAGTTTAGGGATTGGAGAAGACGGATCGAGGAGAGATCGATGGGAGGGGCTTGTCCAGTGGAGGTTAGACTCGCCTGACATGTGCTTTTATATTTCACCGTCCAATTAATAAGCATGACAAGTTTGCTACTTTCACTTTTAGTTCAAATTTCGAAACAAAACAACTTTGCTGGAGCGCTGACTCTCACCCCAGGTCATCGTCGCAGGAGTGGTGCCATGCAGCGCTGCGCACGCGCCCCACCGCCAGGCAGCAGCGCGCATACTCCCAAGCACGGACGGTTTGCCCAGTCTGCGCAGCCGCGTGGGTTGAGGTGCGGAGCGTCCCCGGCAGCCCTCGCCGCTCGGCGCGCGGCAGTCAAGGCGTCCGCAGCTCTCACCGCGAACTGCGCCACCAGCACCGTCTCGTTCCCCACAGCCTGCGCAGCGCCTTCCTTTACCGCACTCCGGCCGCGCCTTCCCCACCAACCGTCGCCGCCGACCCGGCCGCCAGCCCGCAGACGGCAGAACGCCGCCGCGGTGGTTCCGCGCAGGCGCCGGCTGTCGCATCGCACCGTGCGGTGGTGGCGTCGCGTCGTCGCCGGGTGGCGATGCAGGCCGCACCTGACGTCGCCGGCGAAACGCAAGAGCCCCTGAGCGCTCCTACGCCCTCGGCCGCCACGCGCTCCAGCCGCCCGTGAAGTCTCAGCCGGCTCCCACCAGCTTTCCTCCTCTCCCTCGCCGACGGCCTCGCGCTCACGCCGCCGGAGGATCTCGCCGGTGATGCGGGCTGTACTCGGACACGCCGCTCGTACCGCCGTCCCTAACGCGCGCGGGCAGCTCGTCGACCTGTGCCGCCGCAGCGGCCTTCGCTCTGCGCGCCAGCGGTGGCGTGGGCGGGCTTCGACGTTTTGCGGCATCCGCGCGAAACTCCGCACCGCCGCCGAGGCCGGCGAGCTTGACGGGATTACACGAACAGTAGGCACTGCATGCGCGCACAGCCGCCGGACCTCAAGGTGCGGGCGCTCGTACGCACGAGTGACCGCCGAGCCCTCCTACGCATGGAGGAAACCGCCGCCGCCAAAAGTTCTTTCTGCCAAACCCTAGGCGCGGGCGCTCCTTAGGCATGGAGTGGAACCGCCGCCTCCAGTTTTCAGAGCCCGCCTCGCTTTCGACTTCGGCCGCGGAGCGCTCTCGATGATACGGAGCAGCCGGAGTTGCGATCCTCCCGGCCGCACCGCGATCGTGGTGCGGGCGCGGACTGCAAGCGGGCGTGAG
Source organism: Hyparrhenia diplandra (assembly GCA_015847255.1). NCBI lineage: Eukaryota > Viridiplantae > Streptophyta > Magnoliopsida > Poales > Poaceae > Hyparrhenia > Hyparrhenia diplandra. Next base: position 2,968 of record JADLZK010008778.1, on the reverse strand, counting down.
ATCGAGATGTAAACGACATGCGCTTACGAAACTCTCAATCCGCAAATTTCCACAAGGCGTAGATCCAATCCGGGACGTACGTACTGCCATGGTTCTATGAAAGTCAGTTCGCTGCCATTACTAAAGCTGTGATTACGTAGCCGATTTTATTTCTGGATTTGATGGAAACGCTTCGCTCGGGCAGCCAAATGCAATCAACTTTCAGCTTGAATCTTGCTGCAAATCTCTCAGCAACGGATGGATGCAATGGTTGGATGAATCATCACCGTACTTTACCGCGTCCGCGCGCGAGTACGGCAACTCAGCGAAGATCGCCGCCAGACGCGACCGCCTCGCCACCAGCCTGGCTCGCTATGGCCGACCTCCCTCTGTGGCTGTCAGTAGTGTAATCCAAACTCCCAATCCCAAATCCACCGCGAAACACATCATGATCATATGCCCATGTTCGGGCGGATGAACGGCAACAAATGGCAGGACAACTCGGTGGCACGCGGTTCCAAATGGAGAGCGGCAACAGGAGCTTGATGGCGCACACGGGCGGCGACGCGGGCGCGGGACCTGGTGACGCTGCCGCGCGCCTCTACCGCGACAGCCCGCGGCCCGTGCCAGCCCGCTCTACATCGCGTCGCCGAGTCCTACGGCGTGCCCGCGTCGCGGGTCACCACGGCGCTGGCGGCGCTCACTGCCGTCGACCAGGGCCGCCCTCCGTGTGCCCCTCGCCGGCGTCGCGCTCGGGGATAGTTGGATCTCGCCGCTCGACTTCGTGGTGAGTTCGTTGTCCAGTGTGATGATGTCATCGCTAAAATAGTCAACGTACGCAATGTTGCCGTGTACTACATACATACACCAGTGCAATCAGTAGCAGCAGGAGTAGTAAATTAATGGCGCTGGACCGATGGATCTGTTGTGTTGCAGTTGTCGGGGGGCGTCGCTGTACCAGGTGTCCCGGTGGACGAGAAGGGGCTGCAGCAGTGAAAATGCAGCGTGGCGGCCAAGATCGCAGGAGCAGCTGAGAAGAAGCAGTGCCCAGACGCCGAGGCATCGAGGCCGGAGCTGGAGAACGTCGCAGCCGCCAACTCCACCCCGCCGTACCTCACGCTTTCAACCCGCAACAAGCGCCTCTCGCCATTGCTGCATCCTGCTAATTAAGCACTGAAAATGCAGGACTTCTACAACTTCCTCGACGATGAGTCGCTCGATCTCGAGCTACCGCGGCGGCGGCGGTCTCGACGCTGGCGTCTTCCCCTCAGGCGCCGGAACGTCCGGCTACTGCGCCACCTATAGAGTCCGGCGGCGACCAGCCACGTATTTTAAAGGTGCTGGGTCTCGAAGGTACCCTCAGGGAGAGACAACAAGTATACTACGTGTCACGCAGCTTTTTACTCAAGTGCGAGGTGAAAGCAATCTCACCTTCTCTCTCTTTTTCAAATTTCATTTCTAGTTTTCTTCCTCTTCTACTTAAGTTTCGGATGATGTAGTCACATGCCCACTTTCTTTGATCAAAGATCTAGACCTTAATCTTGGTTTCTGTGAGCGTGAACCTGATTTCATTTATGTGAAAATTGTATGGAACCCTACCACTGTAGAATTCCGGTAATGCAAACATCCAATATTCCTGCCGAAAAAATTTAGGTTGAGCTTAGGCTTGTTGGGTTGACTCTGTTAGTGTTATGATATTTGCATATAGTCACATAACATTCAAACTGAATGGAAGGGGTCCATCATATTCAAAAAAATCATCCGTAGTTTTTTTTTTCTCCCTATATGTGCCTTCCTCACTTTGCCTAACCTTAATTGCATGTTATGATATGTGCCTTTTATCTCTACAGGTCTTGAAAACTCCTGTCTCACTTGGATATGTTGACGCATTTTTAATGGTTCTGGCAAACCCATTGATACTTGGTCCTCCAATATTGCCTGAGGCTTACTTGGACATTTCTGGTGAGCTATTTTGCATTATGTGTAAACCTTGACTGAGAACTCTGTAGCATGTGTATTTTAAAGGACACAAGTCACTAATGGACCCTGGTACTCACATTAGAAGGACCTGAAGAGGTGCTGAACCATTCATGGGAAATTCTCCTGTTTATACTTATAAGGTCTGGATACTGTTCCAGGAAGTTCTATCAATCCTACCAGGAAGAGATGATTCAAACAGGAATATCCACCATTGATGATGATGAACTCTAGCAAAGAGAGGGCAAAGAAATTCCTCTCTTTTCTGCTGCTGCTGGTCTCTCTCTCACAGCATGAAATTGCTGCTCAGATAGCTGCTCTATCAATACATGCTTTCATGTTAGGACAATTGTCAATTGTTCAATTTGCATTGAGATAGAGTTTGCATTCAGATGGTCAACTATTGTGTAAGCTGTTATTGCAAAAATACAGTGACCATCTGTTTATATATATCACTGTTTTACAAGTCAATTTTATATAGGCTCTTTTCTTTGCAGCTTCTACGTTCATACTCAAAACAGCATTGGACATATGTTTGTTTTGTGTTTTACAAGTTTTATCATGTTTTGGTATTTCAAGGAGGCAAAGGAAGTGAAAAATTTCCTCGGTGAGTGATTCATCATGTGCTCCTGGTCCATTGATTCAGAAGCAAAAGCATGGTGAGTTGGTTCTTTTCTCTCACGAGTAGTGCATAATGAAAATGGGTAGCATTTAGGCTAGCTTTCCATATATATATATATATTTGGACAGCAATTATTTGGGTTCTTGGTATCTATTTTGTAGATGACACCACCACACACACATAATGTTGTTGGTCATTTGGTCCTTACGGCAACAAGGCCAGGAGACATGTTTTTGACAAAATTTAAGGCACCTTTTTGCTGTCATTTTTAGCGTTCTCTTAACCCTTTGCTTCGGTAAGTTCCAGTGTTAAGACCATGACTCTACAAAAATTGTGAGGCACTATATTCAAGAAGGAGGGACTCTGAGACACTATATAGCTCAGGTGTTA
>JADLZK010008776.1:0-20319 GCA_015847255.1 Hyparrhenia diplandra | reverse complement strand
GTAAATAAAAGCAGCCACGCAGTTGTGAATTATATACACGAGACTAACATTTATCAACAGTTGTGAATTATACACCAGACTTAACATTTATCCAGCACAAGATTTGCAGTACAATTTATCTATACTCAGCACGCTTCTCACAACACAATTTATCTTTTACTTAGCACACTTCTCACAACACATCTACAAATATGTATCTCCACGGTCATCTGATAACTCATGATGCAAAGCAATACATGCCTTGCCTGCCTTTCCTTATAGTTCCCCAAAAGTTCACTGAATTCTCAAGCAGATAAGATCATCATTCCATTGACAATGCAGCCTACTGTAAAGCCTCACTCTGTTACAGCACAGAACAGCAATGGGGGAGGTAATCAGCCACTCAACGAGACTCACATATCTTCTCACCATCAACCCCACAACAACATGGTGACCATCGCTGGGGATTACAGTTACAGATCACAAGGCCACCTTCAGCACCTCAGCTCAACACATCATTTCACTTTGATCACAACTTGGAGCCAGAAAGCAGGTAACTGTACAAACACGATTCATATATACAAATGGACAATCTATTCCAGGGTTACAATGCAAGTCACTCGACAACATTCCTTCATTCATGCAGGCCAATACTAACCCCACCTAGCTCTATATTAGCTGGACAAAATGCATCTATCTAATCAACAACATCTGTGAGCAGACATGTGCAACCATTCTACCTGGACCCATATGCACAAACCCCACTTGCCCAGGCAGCAGCCCTACCAAGCCCTGTTTCATCGCCATCAAGCATCTTCACGACCTTTTACGCTTGAAAAAGGAATAATGCTGACAAAAGAAGTACAACCGAATCTTTGACTAGCTATTTACATTTTGGTTAACCTAGGTATGATTAGTAGAGCCTCGAGGTTTCAATGGCAGAATCAGGGTAGGGTCCACAAAACCTGCTGCAAGGAGGCTAATGAATCTTGACTGTATCTTACAAATTGCACCGCGCCCGTCAGGCGAAGCGAATATGCACAGAAAAGCCATGGCGCCCGTCCGCTACCGTCTCTGTGACAAGGCTTACCGTCATCTTGGATCTTGAAAGCTGGACCCATGCTGTGGAGCATCACTTGGTCAAAAGATGGAAGACTACTGATTGCACTGTGGCTGCATTGTCAGAGATATAGGCCTCGTCTTACTTGCTGTTTTCCTCAGAGCATGGAGAATAGAGACACAGAGCGGCCCATCACCAGCACCAGCTGGGAGTGCCAGCCCATGGGCATGGGTGAAAAAGAAAGGCGAATTTACACTGCCTATTCTGCTGACCCATAGCAAAAGATGGCACAGTAACGAGCCATGCCGTCAGCATGACACTCTCCTTCAAAGACTAAAGCACTTTAATCATCTGCTCGCTGAGAGCCACCTGCGCGACAACTGGAGCATGCCGATGAACTTCTACGCCTAATGCTGTAAGTGAATCCCTGTGTATTGCCTCAATAGTCTAAGGTAGGGTTCTGCAACGCCCTTCTAACATCAAGAAACTGAATGATGCTCCAGCTTGAAGATGCACTTACAATCTGTGATACCATAAATAATACAGAAGGGAGCGCATTGTGCAAAGTTTAAGCCGACAAAACTATAGGAATTGCTTAGCAGGTTGCTTCAGCAATGAAAAGGCCAGTGCAATGTAAAGTGGAAGTGATATTTTACCTTGTACAGCGGATCAGACCCAGAGCTGAAACCCTACTGACACCACAGCTTTTCTGTTCTTGGGGCATCTTTGCGGACTGGCCACATAGACAAGCCTCTGCGGTATAGAAAAAGAAGAATATTCCAGGAGTAAAAAGCATTAAGTTGGCAGAAAAGAACACGAGGACATTTCGCCCAGGCACATAGTGCACGAAGTGCAAGGACATGCTAACACTTACCTATCATCACGGCGCTTGAGAGCATCATATATCCTGACACAGAGAACCATCAGCAAAAACCAGCAGCAAAGTATCCCAGAGGCGGACCACAGAGATGCAGACTGAAACAGAAAGCATATAGCTTAACAACATCAACAACAGATGAAGCATAAAACCAAGATTAACATAAAACTTTTGCTGCAGCAGGGAATCAAATACGCATAAAGAAACAGCTAGAAGCCATTACACTGGACTACTGGAGGACGAGGTACACATATTTACTGGTGAGTAGCAGGTTATAGTTTAAAGACAACCACGGAGGCAAATCCTTTTGCCAAATTCACCTCATGTTCACATGGTTCAGCCAACCCCAAGACAAGCACAGCTTTTCCTGCAGAAAGCAGCCAACGAAATGACACTACCATGCATCTTAACCATATGGTGCACTGCACATAATCAGAAGTAGGAGTCCTAGCAGGATGCATGTATGCAATCATTATTCATGAAAAGGAATAGTGTGACTCCATTTTATCTCTACTAGCAACTCACATGCAGATGTACACAGATCCCTTTCAACCATAGTGTACTATGGCTGGACAATTTCATTATCAAATACTTAATGACTGGCGGTGTTGAAGTGCAGGGATTTATTGATTTATGACAAGGAAGATCAAGTATACAGCATGAACACGCATAATAAGAAAACACAGAATCACATAACTATGATTATTTAGTGGCAATGTAAGACATAAGAAGCAATTCAATAACAAAAGCGAAGTGTATGAATATTCCACTTTCGTAGACAGCCATGGCAACAGGATTCACCAGAGAAGAAATGGCACACTATCACAGCAGTTGACTGAATGGTGCTGAAAAGTTGTTCCTTGTCAAGATCCCGAAACCAAGATGGAAGACATGTCACCCAGATGCGCTACTATTATGGACAACAGGGAGAGAGCAAAATGTATTAAATGAAATGCATAAAACAAAATATACGACTACAGAGATTGGATGTTACCAGATAACCAGATTGCTGCTGCCAATCAATCACAATACTGCGACCAGCAGCCCGATGTCCCTGAACTGATGAGAAAGCAGTTACAAGTTTCTGTCACTCCCTTTTTGAGCAAAATTTTCCATATACGTACATTTCCATCACCTGTAACATAGTGTAGACGAAAGCGCCAAAAGGCAAAGTAGAAAGTATATAGAGAGAGAGAGGCATGCCAAAGGGCAGGCAAAAGCAAGCTCTCATCAAGCTCATTGATAAGCTTAAAAGTTTTAGATAGCCCTCTGTCGGATAACTTATGGTTTTTGAAAAGAGTTCACTGGTAGTGCATCATTGTAGTTCCACACTCTGGAATAAGACAAGAACTTCAGCACAATTCTAGCACTGCATATTAGGCATTCCAGGCACTAGCATTTTTTAGTACAATAATAATTTTCACCTTATTTGTTCATTTTCATCAGCTGCAACAACTGATGGGAGAAAAATGGCAATAAAAGCTTTTTGTTCCCAACTCAAACCTTGTGTCCCCGGCAACTAGCAATTTGGCTTGTCTTGCTTGCAACTGCTATTCCCAGGGTGAACCACCAAGAAAAACAGCAGGTAAATAATCAAGAAAAGTAACAACAATAATGTAATGCAGACAAATGTACATCCGTTACAGGGCTGGCACTTAGTGATGTAATCTAAGAGTGCAATTCGTTCTCTCTCTTCTCTTCTAGCATTGGTTTCTTCATTATCATCAGAGACGGTTAAGAAGCCTAGAGACCCGACCACAACTCAGTTGTAAATTGTTGATTGGGGAAGTGGTTCTGCATTGCACAGGACCTGCAGCAGAGCTTAAAAAGCGTCCAGCTAAGCCATCAGGTAATTTATAGGATGCTGTCCAAACTCCATAGAACACACACTTTCGGTAATCCCGCATAAGATAATCATGCTGAGGGGGGCTAGCAGGAGAGGGTCATAAATTTCATCAAATTTGCTTCCTAAAAAAAACATAAGGAAAAACTTCGATTCAATAATTCTTTGTATTTCCCTGAACGCGAGGATGAAACAAGGTGTTCCAACTAAACAATAAAAGCGGTCATAACTTACCAGAATTCATATCCGCGCCAGGAAGAAGCGTGCCATTCCAAAGTTTGGCACAGATGTCTCTCACACTACGTGTGAGCCTCGTTAAATCTGGTATTTTTTCGCTGACCGCGGTCCAGCACCAGCAGGGAACGGTGCACTCCGTGCGACCAATAGTTAGCGTTCTTGGGTCCGGGATCTTTAGAAACGAGAGCACATAGTTGATATAAATTGAGAATAAATTGCATTATCAACAGGCCTGCGATGACGCTGGGGCATGCATTACTGCATTCTCCACTCACATTAATGAAAAATACCCTGAATCAGGGGAAGGTGTTTGGGAAAGAATCATCTGACTGGGGAGCCATGCATGATACTACTTGTTGCAGTGGGCTTGCTTGGAAGTACTTTTCCATCCACGACCAAAAGCACCCGGTATCACTACCACCAACCTCAGCACAGGACCAATGCTTCCTTACTTGTAGAATACTATTAGGACTGTAAACATTGATTGGTTACTTATATTTTGCCAATGATGGTAGTGACTTCCCGTAATGAATTGGATTGAGGTTTTAATACTCCGCGGCAACAGATTTACGAGATATTTATTTGTGACCCAATAAAAGCGAATAAGCGCTGGGGAAAAACATCAGTTCAACAAAATCATTGTCATAAAGGTTAAAAAGAAATTTCTATCTTCAAAGACACTAAAAACAACCTAAATTTTCCAATGCACATACCTATAGCAACCCCTCAGATCTAACAAAGGGGACACCACCATCTGAAAGATCTGCAGAAGGCTTTACGAACTACACATTTATTTCAGCTTTCACCCCCTTTTCATCATCATCAGAATCCTCATCAAACCATTTAACGTATTATCCAAGGGATTCCCAAATGCAAAAACAGCAGCAGCTCTCTGACCTGCTTAAAGACCAAATGTTTTAATATGTATCTTGGGAAGTAGGCGAAAAGAAAGAGTACACAGAATATGAAACGCATCATACCTCAGGTTGAGGCTCCAGACAATAAAAGCGTGTTAAATTTCTTGTGCATTTGGTTGCAGACCAGACTAACTGAGCCTCAGGGAAATCTTCCCAGAGTTTTTCCAAGAGCATAAACAAAAGCCACTGCAAAAAGCAAAAGGTTACTCTTTGTTGATGAAAGCATTATCAGGATGCGCATGTCTCAACAAACCTCTATAAGCCCTGCATTCATACGAAACCTCTTGACCTGTCCTATACCCCATCCCACAATGACTGCTATAACAAAAGCGCACGGCCATTGCGCTGTTCCGGGGAAAAACATCCAAACTGTCAAGAAACCTAATAAAAATATCCATGTCACTCCATCTTTTAACCAAGTCAACCTGACACTGACTGCCCATTTTAGAAAATATTTACGGGTTAAACACCAGAATCCCATCTAAAAACAACAAAAAGGACCTTAAAAAGATTACAATGAAGAGTGCATACCTTATCAAGAGAATTTGTCATATAAACACTAGAATTTGGCGTAACTCCATTGCACTTGTTTGAAGTAGTTTTGAGTACATAAGGAAATATTCCGACAGACGGGGGCCTACAACAATGAAGTGCCAGAGGTTTGTAGACTAAACAAAGAAAAAAGCAACAGATATTTCATAAAAAGGTACGCTGCATAGAGGGTAAGCTACAAACCAAATCAACTGCCCATGGTCCCATGTCAGAAATCTTCCAAGTAGAACAGAAAGTGCTCTCCAAATCTATGTGATTGACTAAGCAGGACCTGCAAAAATATAGATGTAAGGAAAGTAAAACGCATAAAATATGATCTCAGTCATAAAATAATTGCATTTTTACAGCATTGACACAATCACAAGACATAACAGCCCAGTAATTTGTACAACAACAATTTATAGGGAATAGTAAAAATTATATGATTATGGGTATATGTTTTTGGACAAAATCTACCCATAACATTTTTCAAATAATCCCAAATCTCCAATGTATCAGGCAAAATAACATCAAATTTTTTGATTGGCTGGCTGCACACAACCCAAAAGTGGGGTCTTTTTGTGATTGAATAAAAATATGAATATATATAAAAAACATAACTTAGTAAAAAGAAAGTGTAATGAGGATACAAAAGTTACACTGGGTTTTACACACACACACAAAAAGACTTACAGCCTTATGTGGTGTAAAGCAAAATGCCTTACCTGAAGAACTTACATGGGTAGCCTGTTCAGGAGGTTTCTTGTCCTCCAGAGCCATGATCCAGAAGCCACACTTGAAAGCCATCAGTTGTTCCGTAAAAATGGACTTGGCTGATTTGAAGGGGAGACACAGAAATTATGAAAATAACGCTACAGAAAAACTATTGATGTGTTTTCTTTAAGTGCTAAATGATGAGTAGAAACCTGAGAAACTCATTTGGATAAAACAGTGCTGAGCTTGGAAGGCAAGGAAATCTCAGCAGCCATGTCCCATGCATCCCATGAGATTTGGCAAGTTACAAAATGCACAAAAGTAGTTGAAAGCTTAAAGAGAAGGATGAGTCGGGTTAGTTTACCACATATGAGATTGTTGATGTGTTGGAGTAGCGGCGGATAAGAAACTGGAGGACCCAGTTTGCGTGCACTTGCATTCTCTCAGCAAGCAAACAGAAGTTCTGACCCGGAAGAGACTAGCAACAAGAAGGTCTTGCCTGAAAAGCCCTTTTGAGGAAACAGATCACGCAGTGAAACTTATATCATATACCAAATATGACTAGCTTACATTCATTTTTGAACTTTAATAATCTTCTCTAGTTTTCTTGTTCCAAAACAGCGGTTTCTCTTTGTTTTAAAAGCAAGAGCACTTCAGCTTCTCTCTCCTAAACACACCATACCATGAGGAGAGCATTCCATGCGATAGTATCTGTTATAGCAGGTGAAAATCCAATTGGGAGCTCTCGAAGTGTTTACTACTTGGTCATTTTGCCTTCCAGGAATTTTGAGTCCAATAAGAATGATCAGGGAACCACAGGAGTAAAGTTAAACTTACAAAACCTGCATGGTTTATGGGCATGCTCATGCAAGAAGGCACACAACATGCTAAGAAGGAGAGAGGAGACCAGGGAGACTATACACACCAATAAGCATGTGTACACACAAAGAGAGAGAAGTGTGTGAGAGAGAGAGAGAGAACCAGTGCAAAAGCTACATTTTGATGGGCGTTGTGAGGCAAGCCGTAATAACACATCAGCAGGAAATTCTGCACTCTGGGGAAGCATTTGATGTGCTTAGCGAGGCAGCAAGAAAAGAGTGCAATCCTTCTGTGAAGATGCAGAGGAGGTAGAACTCCAATCTAAGCGCTGAAATAAACAAGTCACTATGAATATTAGACAGTCCAGGAAGTAAAACAACACAAATCATGATGACCTTCAACTTCAAGCACAAGAGAAAGCAAATGAAAATAGAAACATGTACCAATTAACATACCTCTAGAAAAGGCTTTCACAATAATTCCAGCTGCTGAGCAATCAAAAACATAAATGGAAGGTGTCTTCAGCCATGAATCAAGATCAGTAGTGGAAGTGGAATATACGTGGCAACTCTGCAACAAATGCAAAACAACCATTTTTTCTTAGAGACACCTACAGTAAAAATAAAGCATGCAGCAAATATTTCCACAGTATCTTCGCCAATATTACCTTGTTAAACACCCAAATCTCACCATTAGATGTGGGCTTTGGTACCACCATGTCCCATTATAATGGAAAAGGACTCTCTCTGATCTGGCATATTTCGGCAAAAATATTACAAAGCTTCTTAGCTTCCTCCCACTGTTGGATCCAGCTGAAGCTTATCTATGTCGAGCCTTCAAGTGCCATTAGGAATAGAGGGCATGAAAGATGCAAATAATCCTCCTCACCAAAACAGCATTGAAGTTAAGAGGAAGCAGTTATTTACCTTAGGTTGCTTAGCGGCTCATACTGAGAATGCAAAGTTTTCCAATACTTTCAAGAGCTTTAGGAGGTACCATAGAATGGATCTGAAAGAAAGAATAGTCCTATGAACATACTTGACATGTCACATATCACAAAACTCAGCTGCAACAAGCGCCAATAACAGTAATGAAGTACAAACCTATCAACAAATAAATAAGTTTATATATACATGACCACGGCCAATAGATGCAGTATCTTTACATTAGTAGAATTTCACTTCCTTTACAATGAAATGCCAATTCGTAACTTTAAATTAAAAGGTGAATAGATTCATCTAAAACTATGGAAACATAACAATCTCATTTTCAGAATATAGGTTTTAACGTTGTCTTTTTAGAAAAACAGGTGCAGATAGTTTCCTTGTTTACAGATTTACTTCAAATTAGCAATATACTAAAGAAAAGTTACTTGGAAGGACTGATAGACGCAAGGATTGTCCTTGGATGGAACTATGGAAGCACATGGAAACCAGCTATCTACAAAGAATGAACCATGAACAAGGCTCTAAATTATTAAAATTTTTACTATATACTGGTTGGCGCCTTGTATATTTATTTCTTTTCCCTTTTCTTTTACTTCTTGTTGGTGCTCATGTTGGGTTTCATTTTCCAACCTACCCCAATGCTTGGGACTAAGACTGTGTGCTTCTAATTAACAATAAGCTCTCATCTGGCATTCAAAAATGCAATCCACAAAAAGAAAAAAGACACAGTTTCACTCAAATGGAGAAAAAGCAGTTGATTTACTGTATCTTTTCAACTAATTTAAATTTGGAGATATACCAGTCAACTAAAGCTTACTATCCAGCACTCCATTCTTGCACAAGGTGAAATTTTAATTACATCAGGTTGATCAACACTTATGTTTTAAACATAATACAAGTGCAACACATCCAGTCTTCATCTACACTACAAAATCCATAATTAGCAAAAATCATGTAAAGATGCGCCAAAATTTACTATAAAAGAACTGGCGGAAACCATCAATGGCCAAATAGAAACAATAGAAGGAATGGCTATAAGCTCTATAATGACTAAATCAGTAATATATGGTGCAAATCGAGGGAATTAAAATAGTAAATAGAAGAAATAAGTTCAAGATGTGTATTGTTTAAAGTCAACAGTATCCTCAGACAAATTGAACATAAGCTGCAAACCCGAAGTGACTTTGCCTCAAGTGTGAAAGGACAACTTAATTTACATGGTTATAGAAAATCCAAAAAGAAAAGGATCCAATGTTTGGATAGGTTGAACATTAGGAGGTTGCACAGATAGAAACATTTTCTTTTTCCAATAGCATCTATAGTCTCTAATGTTTTTCACAGGGGAACTTCAAGGCTCATAATGTTCAACCTCATATTTATCATCAAAACCCTATCTGGCAATAATATACCAATTGGTGCACTTGAACTGGGAGACACCCTATTTCATATGGTGCTTCATGTCATTGCAACATGTACAATATGGCAGTGGTGACCCTGAGATAACCATGCTTTTCATGCCAAGTTTGTTGCTGGAATGTCTTAAGCCTCCAATGGCATCTCTTAACCAGTGTCTATTAACTTGACATGATCAAGGCTTTGTCTATGTTTTAACTTCGGCAGTAAAGAGGGTGGGATGTTAGCAAAATGGTTCATTGAGAGTAGTTCTATTGGCCTTAAATTTGCCTGTAACTTACAGCAACACAGTGAAACTAGATATGATACCAACAAATTAAGCTGATAGTAGTAGTATCACTAGGGACTTGGAACTACATATGCCACCATGACCATCAAAATATTTACAGGACCAGTTAGGTATCCAGAATAATGATGTTTACTTTTCATCAAAACAAACTAGTTCAAATACCGGTGATCATCATGCCACATTTAAGCGGTTGATGAAATTAAAAAATTTGCATGACTGATGCTACAGCCAACTGCAACACACAGTGGGTACAATATTTTAATTTTGTATCAATTTTTGTTATGAACAAAGAAATGGTCAGTGTTATACAGTAAAAGAGTAATACAGCAGCATGTAATTAGACAAGTCCCTAGCCCCAACAAAATTTCAAAACACTTAAGAAACGAAGATCATTATTCCACCATATCACTATTGTCACTGCTGCTTAAGGAAGTAGCGAGCAGAAGCGTTACATGTTCCGTGACTTCAGGGGGTCATTTTAGCTAACTGCTTGCGTATTCCGTAATGGAAATTGATAAATAGTGCTCAGTTTGCAGGTACCATAATCAATTCACATGACCATAGCTGCACTAATTTGCCATTTTTAAGCTCAAAAAGTCCAGCTAATTTGCTATCCTAAGAATGTCCCGCCCCATTCCAGCGATGTGCCAAATCCAGCAAACAGTCTAGTATAACATCAGTGCAAGCAGTAGGAACAGCATCTGCAAAAATGGCATCACATCCAGTACCGGTCCTTGGGTCGCCACTTGGAACAAGGCCGCTGGTGGAAAGGCGCTGCAGCGGCAGCGGTAGCCTCATCGATCCCTGGTGGCGCTGCTTTCGCAAAACACGACCACCTGGGGCAGGTATGCCGCGAGGCACCGCTTCTCCCACCTCAAGCGACCTCTAGCCCATTCCGGGCTCCAGCCTGTTGTGGCGAGCGGGGAGGGTCATCAGCGATGTCGTTCTGGTGGTTGTGGTGCTGATGGGGACTCTGGCGGCAAAAATTACCAAATAAGAACTGATACCTGCTATCAATGTGTTTGTCCATATCTTCTGCACAAGCTCTCTCTATATTCTCATGTTCGCTTGATGACCCTTCATGCGAGTCAAATGAAACTTATCTGAAGGAGGATATTCTTCTTCTATGAAATCTACCAACTGTGAGATTTAAATCTAGGACACCTTGAATGCTTTCTAATGGTATCCCTCAAACAATAACTTGACAACCCTCCGGTCGGTTCAACAGCACCTGGGAGGGACCCCAATTCAAGCGACCTCCTGTAGGTTTAACAGGTGCTCAATACCACCATCGAGCGATTCGGCTATGGTTCTTTCCTCTATGGGCATTGAAACAAAGCTTGAGCCTTTGAAGATTGGGCATGGTTCCTGCCTGAAAAAGTCAAACACATCACACCACATGTGAATTTCAAATACTTGAGAGCGGGAATGCCATAGTGCTGAAGGCGATGGTTCCAGTCAAGGCTGTCCGCGCATACAGTGAGCAAACTATGAGGGGAAGGTAATCCAGAGTGTTACTGATATCATTTCCTGCAGTTCTTTAACCACAATTTTCAAAATACAGGATTTGTGCAGTTCACTAATCTGACTGGGCAGTCTGTGAAAAACAAATTGGTGGCAACAACTCAAGTTTCTGGAGAAACATGGGAGGAGAGGAGATACTGCTCCAGATATCCAAAAGAAAATATCTGTTCTTAACGCATCAGGAGTCAGGGTGAGAGATTTAAGATTGCCAAAGTTTCCCCAGAGAAAAAAAACTAGCCGTACCAGCTTTCTCTTCAGATGGTCACTGGATAAAGCTGCAGAACAGGTTAGATATGAAGATGCTGAAGGTTTGTCCGGCTTGCTTAGGCTCATATATGTCTTCAGAGTTACATCTGAGGTCAAATACCATAATGGCGTTACTTAAGAGATTTGATGTGGCCAATCCCATCTGGTAACTTTGTTGCAGCTCGGAGACCAAGATGCAACAAATTGGGAAGAAAGAATGGACAATATCCAATGGAACTGCAGATAGTATTGCATCAATTTCTAGTGTTTTTCCAAATAATGTAACCAGCCTTGCATCTGGGCTGTTAGTTCAACCATGACATCACCTGAAATCTTCAAATATCTTAGCTGAAATAATATGCAAATCCTTGAGAAGTCCAAATGATGTGTCCGTCATGATTGCCCAAAAATCGAGGACTAGAACTCGGAGATACTTAAATTCCACAATTGGAGGCATACACTTAAAGGAATCCAAAGAAGCCCAGCGATCGCAATTGTAACATTGTTATTCTTGCTGGTTGCTTTGCATACTTTAACACTACTAATCGAAAGGACAGTCGATGGGCCTTTGTAGAAAGTCCTGTTATTCGTTGAGGTAATCTATTGCAGCAATAAATTCCTCTTCCTTGGAATTATGATTAATGAGATCAAATATAATTTGGTGCACTGTACATGACAACGCACCTCATCATTGTAGTCAATTTTTCATAGGTTGGACCATTCCCCTATTGACAAGCTCCTCAAATAGCCCTCTGCTGTTTCCTCTCTGTCTTTTCACTCCTGCTGCATTAATAAAACCTTCAGCTATCCATTGCTTCACCAGATGACCCTTCCACATTATGTAACCCTCTGGGTACATACTGAAATACAAGGCATGTCTTCAAATGGCGAGGTAGACTATTGTAACTAAAGGTTTAGTATTTTTTTTCTGGATCTCTTCCAGCTGTATGACTTCTATTAAGCATGGGAGCATAAACAATCATGTACATGGCACCATAGCTCTGAGTAGTCTATGCTTGCTAAAGACCAGCTACATGGATGAGGACAGTGGAGGGCGAAGCATTTTCTTATAATATCATATGAAACTTCTTTTCAGTTCATGGGGGCATTGTTGTTCCAGACCAAAAAACTTCGATTGAAAAAATAGTATCCAACATCTTGAATGCCAGAGGTTCATATTCAAAAATATTATCTGTCCTATGACCGCAACACTTAAGAGCTACATTCATGTTTTTCAGTAGTTGCTACAACTCTACTGCAATTATTGCCCTCTGGAAAAGCACCTCTTACAATGTCCCATGCTGTTTCTTCACATAAATCATCAATTACAATGAAGTACCTGTAAAAAATAATAATATTACAAGTATGCTATATCAGGTAAACGTCTATAACAACCAGATGAAGATAATAAAGTATCCAATAAGTATCATGTTCCAAATTTGAATAAATGAGAGAACAAAACAAGTTTGCTATGTCACTCACATTCATTCATGAATCTATAACACTTAAGAACTAATAACTTGAGGCAGAGCATAAAAGTTGGACCAGTAGAAAAAAATCAAGATCTACACCTTAGATTACACATAGGGTGTGATGCGTGTTCCCAAAAGCGGTTCCTGCATATCTCAGACCATATGTAGTAGAAACTACAAACTAGTAATCGCAGTAAAATTTCACATAAAAAAAGTTGGTTCAGTTGTAATTAAGGTAGTTGAGTGCACCATTCTAAATTGGATCAACATGCTTCTGGTAAGAGTCAAAACCACAAGTATTAGATAGTAAAGATCTGAGAGGCTTCCTCTTAGCAAAACTATTTAACCTGCTTAATACTATCAGAAATGAGTCCACTAAGCCATTATGTAATAACCGACGCCTGGGGAAAGCTAAAAATAAAGTGGCAGACAAATACCTCGTATCTCGGAGTTGTTCTGAATACTGTCAATGAGGCTCTGCACTGTACCAGCAACAGAGGGTAGTTGGCGGTGCGGCTGAACTTAGGAAAAGAATGCCCACAAGAAACCTTCACTCATGTCAATCTTTCGTAAAGCATGTACAAATGCCCACAACTGAAATTGGCCTCTATAAGTTCACGGAAGATTTCTTTTTTTGCCAGGTGGTCTTTGCCAACACCTGCAGGTCCGACAATGGATACCACTTTCAGCTCACCTGCTCGAGCTACCCCAGTAAGCATTTCAATCAGATTGGTCCTGGAGGCGTCGATTCCGATAAGATTGGCCGCATCTCCATACAACCCGGAGCCGGCGGTGCTGAGTGATCATATTCATATGGTTCGGGCCGGAACAAGCTTCAAGCTGGTACCTTTCGAGCCGCTCGGTCGCCTGCCGCAGTAGAAGCCCTCAATTGGGCAATCTTGGCCCACCTTGTGCTCGGCCTCGGCGGCGCCGGGAACCTGAGCAATCTTCCGCGACCAACCCTATGCCTGCTGGCGGCTCTTATCTTGGAACCGGCATCTGTGCGCATCGAAAGCATCAATTCGTCGATGAAGTCTTCAGCATGATAAAGACAGTTCCCGCGCCTCGCATCCAGCACTTGGCCCTGAGGTTTTGGGAGTTTCCAGCATCGATAGATCCAAGAGGGCGGAGCTTACTTCTTCAAGATCTTTGCCCAAGAGTCTGATTCCCCGTCGCTTACCCTCTTCCACGGCCTTGATTCAGGAGCTACCAGCAGATCCGAGCTTCCTGAGAACAGGGCCCATGGCATGAGGAAGAACTTACTGCAGCCTCCATTTCTTTCTTTCCGAGGTAAAGTTAGGCGAGATGCGGGGATGTTTTACTCCATTATTATCATCTCCAACTCAAGCCCAGTAGCCCCTCTGAGTGCGGGAATAAGAATAATGGGAATAAAATAATAATACCAGCGCCGCCAAGAATCAAGATAGCTAGCGGCCAACTCTGAGTGCGGGAATAAGAATAATGGAATAATAATATCAGCCCTGCGAGAATCAAGATAATGGACAACTTTTGCCTAACTAGCCATCATCGATCAAAGAAAGAAGAAAGAGTAAAGTAAAGTAAAAAAAAATTCTCTATTGAGGCCAGTCCCTATGGGTACTTTTTACTATATATATATGAACCTGTCTCACATTGTTTTTTAGTTAGCATTTCTCACTCAAAAGGGTTGTGAGAGTTTGTATTCGTGCCATCTTTTTTTTTTTATGCTTCGTCTTATTTAATATTTTTGTACAAATATAATTTATTTATTACGACTTATTTTTATCAATAAAGATACTTGAATATTGATTAATTTATTTTAGATTTGCATAAATATTTTTGAATAAAGCGGATGGTCAAACATGAAGTTCAAAGTCAAAAGCGACAACTGTAGGAGGCACGAGGAAGAAGGAAATCTTGCTTTTCGTTTCAAATTTTCTCGAATACGCAAAAGCTTTGCACATCTTTTATATTAAAACAAAAATAATAAACTTTACAACGATGTGTCATAAATTACACCCTAGGGGACTTGAGTTATACAATCAATTCATCCCTCCCCTACGGAAGGAGATCCAAGCGCTATTTATTAGAAGCGGCTCCGAGCAGTTAAGATTTTGCAGGTTTGACAATTGCCCCTTGTTTACCAACTCCCAAATCTAAATGAAGTCAAAAAAGAGTTCATCTCCCTACAGGTTTGGTGTAATTCACTTGCCAAACTCATATCCCCAACTTTATTTTAGAACCACGAGAGAGAAACAAATTTTATGCCTTCCACCTCTTGAAAACTTACATCGAGAACTTCTGAGATAGAAACAAAAAATTATGTTTATGGCCACCTCTTCTGTCACATTATGCCCAACCTGATAGAAGTAGCAACGCGCATAAATACTGGCATAACGGCCTCTTTTGCCAACTCCGCCCAATTGCCAAACCTTAATGCAAAGCGTTGGAGACTTGTTTTTTTATCTTTTTGCCAAAATAAAGAATGTCAAACATAAATATAGCCAGCGTTTGGGTTTCTCTTGCTAAGCTAGCCATCTTGCCTTTAGCTTGGAGTCATCAGCGATCAAATCGCGGTGCGGCTTGCGTGATGGCAGTCTCGATTACGCCTCAGGCCTCACCAATCATGATCTCATCGCGAGGCCTCTTTCAATAGTAGAAGGGTTGTAATTCGTCATGCGAATAACTACTCGTGGGCCTCCTTTGCTGGCCAGTAGAGAGTTTGTGTGGAGATCAGGTGTCGATGAACCCCATCCATTTGCATCTCGCACCTCCTGTTTAGAAAACGGGGGACACGTGATAGAGGCAGCGGCGATCCTAACTGGCTAACGACGGTGTGGCATGCGCATGTGTTAACATCACCTATCGCAGGTAGGGGGCAACTTTCGCGGCTGCGAGCATCTTCTGCCGAATCCTACCGGCAGAGCCGCCCGGTCTTCAACTTACCGTCAGTGGAGGCGCCAGCAAACCAACTGCGGTAGTGGTGCTCAGCGGCGCACGCGGCATCCCGCATTACAACGGCGTGTTGCCCTCCGGGAGAAGCGATGGCGTGCGTATTACGTTTGACTTTTTAACCATAAGTTTTGACCACTCATCTTCTTCAAAATAAAAATCGATAAAAACATAGTTAAATTTAAGTCATTTTTTAAGGATCTTTTGTTGATAAAAGCATGCCACAACAAAAGAAATGATTTTTGCACAAAATTTTTGAATAAGACAAGTGGTCAAACTTTTAGGTAAAAAAAAGTCAAATAACTATAATTTGGAATGATTAGTAGGTACTAACTCGGTTCCAAATTATAGTTCAGATGAGCCACTACGCTAATTTTGACTACTTGATTTAATATATCACTTCTTTTTGTGTGCCTTATTTTATTAATAAAATGTTTATTTGCATAAATTTTTTGGAATAAGACAAATTGTCCAAACTTAGGGGTAAAAAACAAATAATTTAATAATTTAATTTAAAATGGATTTATTTTACTCGCTATGGACTGCTTTTGAGCAACAATGTGGCTGCTCGTACCTAACTGGCCATCATGAACCAATTTTTGTTTACATAGAAAAAGAATCAAGATAATGGACAACTTGACATTTGCCTAACTAGCCGTCATCGATCTCATGTCGGGGCACCCAGATCTCCCCAAACCAAACCAGTTTCCCTTTCTTGCTATTGTCATCTCCGGTAAGCTCTCAAATAGCATAAGCTTGACCTCCTCAAGAACTTTCGTGTCTTTCCAGTTATGTGCTTTCTGAAACATTAAGTTTTTCTCACTTGTTATCCATTTGATCTAACCATGAAGTCTTGCTGGTCTTGTAGCTAGGTATCTCAATTCTCCCATCCTTGCAGAAACTCGTGCCTCTTTTCTTGTGGACAGAGTAAAATCCATCTCTGTAGCATGGTTGCCAGATTCAAAGGTAAGAGATCTCATGTCTTTCAAGCTATACTCTGAAAACAAAAGCTTATTCCTTTGCTTCCAAAGCCTCCACACAACACAAAACATACTGCAACTTAAGATTCCAGACCCCCTCTCACCCCTTTTTAGCAATTGGAGATGCTTTCACACAAGAATGTTAGATAAAAGGCAGCGTAAGAGGCACTATTAGAGGTGTGCTAAATGACTTTAGGACAAATGGTATCATATCTCTGCAATATGCAGATGATACAATCTTATTTAGTAGTGCTGAACCATTACATTTACTAAACCTGGAAACAAAAACAATTATGTGGTTTGAGCAAAATTCAGCATGAGGGTGAATTTCCATAAACTTAGACGATGAAGGAAGCTTCCTGCAGCCAACACTTTTTAATTGCCCTATAAGTTCCTTCCTATATGAAATATTTAGGAGTACCTTTACATTATGAGAAGTTTTTTTTTTTTTTTGAAACTGTTACATTATGAGAATTGACTAGAAGACCTTCAACCTTTAGTTGATAAGTTACTTTCTAGGATTGCTAGGTGGAAGGCAAGTTATTGTCTTTGGCTACTAGAGCACTCCTGATCAATCATGTTATTTAGCTAGTATACCAATTTATCTTCTCTCCCTTTTTAAAAAATTTCCAAAATGGGCTATTAAAATTCTCAATACTCACATGAGGTAATTGTCTGGAATGACCGGGGAGAATGCCCATAAGTATCATCGACTAGCGGGAATTAGTATCTATAGCTAAACACTTAGGTGGCTTTAGTCTTCCTAATTTGAGGACTTAAACATTTGTCTTCTTGCCTCTTGGATCAAGAGGTATAAGATAATGAGCAAGCTACGGAGAAACTCATTAAACTGAATATTTTTGCATACTAAAAAGGCGTAGGGGCTTCTACTTTCCTTCGGGGTTTATTATGGGCTGTTTAGGCTGACTAAATTAGGTTACAAATGGCACATTGGTAATGGTCATATTGTAATCAAGCAATCTCTAAAGGTTTTTCCTTATAGATTGGAATACATTTACAAAAAATCCTATTTATTTCCTAATAAAAGATTTCATTATAGAGTTGGGGCATATCCCATGCACACAAAAGTCCTAAGATAACCCTAACCAAACTTACTTTATTTATCGCATTAATTCCCGAAGAAGTCGAGCGGAGCGGCGATGGCGGCGTGCGTGCTGGCCCCACAGTGGGCGCCGCCCGGCTCCCTCGTGGGCCCCTCTTGGGCTTTGCCATCACAGCCCCTATCTCGGCATGTGATAAAGAGGGCAATTTGGATCTAATTACAAAACTTTAGCCACGCCCTTAGTTCTTTTTTTTTTTTTGGGTAGGAAGGGCTAAAGTGAGCAAATGACTAAAATTTTTGCTTCTTAAGAGGCCCTAAGCGGGCTAAAACATTGAGGGCATGAATGACCCACATTTTTGCACCTTTTCTTACCATGGATCCAAACACCCAAATAAGGACTAAAGTTTACTTGACAAAAATATGACTCTAAAGTTTTTGCCATTACCAAATGGACATTAAAGTTTTCGGTAACATATTAATTGTGTATAATAGCATTTGCCTTAGAAAATATGACGAGGAGGGCCCGCTCTGTATTTCATTAAGAAAGCGATTCTTCCCAATCACCGGAAAAAACCCAAACGGCTACACTAGCGAAGGGATTTTTTTTATTACCTCAACCTAAATTCGTTCCACATGGTGAAATAAAAGCCAGAGGATGACATCCCGGAAAAACTCTACCATTTGGGCTAGAGATTTTTTGGCATCCATAAAGATACTTTTGCACAAGAATCACAGTACTCTCAAAACATATGGCGCACGCGTTTCTCCCGTTCTGGGATTGTTGGTGGCGGATCATTCATTCATTCCACTCTAATTTGGAGAGACGGAGATGGAGGCTGCCCTGTTGAAGGCGCCCTGTTGAGCGGGTTCATCAAACCATCCTGCCGAGGCTCTTCTCACTGGTAGAAGGGAAATACAAGCTTCACAAAGGACCTCCAAGAGCGACATCAAATCCCTGGAGAAAAAGGCTCCATATGATCGTTGCTACAATCGATGAGCATGAATCTCGCCGGGGAGGAAGGATCAGGGGAGCTGTGCTGAGCCTGTCGATTGACGAAGCTTCGTGAACTGGCTCACCAAATCGAGGACTGCGTAGATCGCTTCCTGTACCATGTTACCCGGGGCAGCAAGCATCGCGCTCGCCGGACCGTCGGTCGCCGAAGACTCTGCTGTCCCGTCAGCGGCTGGCTGCGCCGAGGTCCAGCTCCTCAAGAAGATACCGGAGGGGGCGCACCAGAGGGGAGAAGAGGTACAGGGTCTTCGCCGCCGCCTGCCTTTCCTCCTCCTCTACCCGGCACGCTGAATCGTCTTCCTGTTCGTCTGGATCTGATCCGCACACTTCAGGCCGACATCGTCGGCATCGACGATCCCAGGGATGAGCTTGTGCAGCAGTTGACCGAGGAGGCAGAGGGCCTAGTAAAAAGCAGCTCAAGGTGATCTCCATCGTCAGGATCCATGGCTCCGGCAAAGACCGTCCTTGCCAGGGAGGTCTACGAGAGCGACGTCGGCCGGCAGTTCAGTCTGCGGGCGTGGGTTTCTGCTACTGACAGGGGTCGAGGAGGTGCTCATGGAGATCCTCCAAAATTTGGCCGGCCAGTGGTGGATAAGTCTAGTGTTGACCTGCTTACAGTAGATCTCAGGAAACACTTGAGCGAGAAAAGGTAAAAAATCTTCTTTTTTTTCTTTTATCTTAGTTGTTCATGAACCAAGTACTGGTTTTTCATGTCCAAATTGCCTCTGTGAACTCTGAACACCTGATAAACTGATGTAATACCAATTGAATTCAGGATCTTAGCTTGAGTAGCACTGAACACTTTTGGGGTTGAAAAAAGCAGTAGTCTTTTTGAGGTGATCAACGCCACATTTCTCACTGTTATATTATTCACTTCTAATTTAGAGTTTAGAACAGTATTTATCTTGAAATTTATGAGATTCATGTTCACTGCACACCTACTTCCATGTACCAAAACATAAGGCATTCAAACTATCTGATCTGATTGAGAACAGGGTTAATTTTTGTCTGAACTTTGAACCGAAAGAGCAGACCATAGTACAGATTGGGTAGTAACAAGAAACAAGTGTTCACCAACTCATTGAGAAATAAATCCATGCTTACACAACATACTGATTGTTGAGGATAGAGACTGTTTGGTCTGCACATTTTGATTATGCCCATGTCGGGCGGTTGGTGGTAACTCTCTGTTGGCAATTTCTCTTGTAGGTATTTCATTGTAATTGATGACATACAAACTGATCAGTGGAGTACCATTGAAGCTGCCTTCCCAGAAGATAATGTTGTTAGCAGCAGAGTAATGGTGACAACAAACTACTTACATGGAATGGGGTGGCTGGGCATGGCACGGCTGACACCTGTGGGGTTGTTGCGTGAAAAAGACTTGGTGATAAACACTCAGGTAATTGTTGTTTTATCAAAGAAAGCTTGCTTAACGAAATATTCAGGTTATACTCGACCAGAA
>JADLZK010008775.1:600000-921091 GCA_015847255.1 Hyparrhenia diplandra | reverse complement strand
CATGTACATTAACTAGCTCAAGGCTCACATACTTATAGATCTAAAAAGGACATAACAGTCACCTTATCCATGTATACAACCAAACATTATTGAGAACAAAATTTTGAATTGTTTTAAATGCACATTCAGATTTTGTTCTTTTTTTTTGCATCCCTTCCAAATACATAAGTTTGCAGGTTGACAATATTGTATGATGACGGGTAAAGGTTACCAACCACACATGCTAGATCAAACTACATATTGTCACTATTACATTAAAATAACAATTAAGTCTTTAATTAACTGATACTACCACTTGAGTTGTGGAGTAACAACTTTCCAAAATAGGTACACAACCGTCATTCTGTACGTCAGCCTAGAGCAATACTCGAGTATCGCCAACACGACTCCACGATTCATATGACACCCCACCAAGATATCTTCACCTTCAGCTCATAAGATTCTTGCTTGGCAATCTGTTCATTAATGCCAAACCCTAGAGTGAGCTGAAAACATTTGCCCCGTTCATGCTTTCGGACTTTTTGTGAAATTTTTGCCCTTTTTAAAAAGAAATTTCAAATCCGTCCCTAGTTTAAAACAATTTGCACCAGGTATCCTTTTTTGTCGCGCCAGTCCCGGTGGCGTGATTTTTACACATGTCGCGCCACCGCATGTGGCGCGACCGGTGCATCCACGCTGGCGGGGTGGCGTTGACCGGGGCTCGCCACGTCGCGCCAGTGCATGGGGCGCGACGGGAGCTTGGATCCCATGCATATAGTGGTACAAGTCCTATTCAGCTTTAGGAAAAAAATGTCATGAGACACTGTAGCACTTTTCGTTTGTTTGTGAAATTATTGTCCTACCATGACCTAACTAGGCTTAAAAAGATTGCCTCATCCTGTACATCAAAATTATATAACTAATTTTTTTATTTACTTACATTTAGTATTCCATGCATGTGACAAAAGATTTGATATGATAGGTCAATAGTGAATTTTGGAGAGAATTGAGAAACTAAACAGAGGGATGGGCAGGAATCGCGTGCACTAAAGGTGTGTACAGCGCTCACTCCGTACAAAAGCCTGGATAGAATCTTGAAAAAAAAAATGGCAAGGACCGGAGTACGCAGAGCAGCGATGCAGGGACGAGCCATGTGGCCAATCTGACCAAAGGCTGTCGTGCTGTGGTGTTATGCTTGCGTTCCCTAATTGAGTGGATGGACGTGCACGGCCACCAGTCAAGTGAGTGGTGACAGGGTCATGCCATGCCATGCCGGCTACTTTGACAAGCGACGTATCATGAGCAGAGCCACGCTCGCTTCAGAGAAGAAAAACGATGGATGGCTTACGTAGGAAAAACCACCATGCTGTGTACTGCTGCCTCTATCTCATGGAATTCGCCGTTTTTTACTTTTTGAACTTCAGGTTTAACCATCTATTTTATTTAAAATATTTATGTAAATTATAAAAATAAATTAATCAATATTCAAGTATCTTCATTGATAAAATAAGTCATAAAAATAAATTATATTTGTGCAAAAAAATTTTAAATAAGACGAAGCATCGAAGAAGATGGCATTTAATCTAAAGTGACAAACTCAAATGAGGCGGAGAGAGTACCTTCGTTGGTGGTCACAAGTACAGTAGCCAGTAGGAGTCGTCACACTGAGTTTCCACAGTACTAGTAGTAGAGTCAACTCTGTATATTCTCTCAGCGCCTCAACCTCTCCGTAGAATATACGTACTACTCCGTACTCCTAGTAGAGAGGTCGTGGAGCTGTACCGGGCAGTTGGACAGGCCTTCGTACGCAGATGAGCAGATCTTGCTAGGATTGATTTGACCCATCGCGTGAAAAAAAAAAGTGCCCTGCAGTCTGCAATCTGTTCATCTAAAGCATCAGCATGTCCCAACAGTCCACGACATTGAAAAGCTACTAGACAGGGCTACTGTGTGTGATGGACGTGCACAGTTCATCTATTGTAAAAGCTACGCATGGGATCCCAGCTGCGTCCGTCGCGCCCCCATGCACCGGCGCGACGTGGCGGGCCCTACGCCAGCCACGTCAGCACCGGTCAACGCCACCCGCCACCGTGGATGCGATGTCGTCGCGCCACATCACGGTGGCGCCGACATGTAAAAATCACGCCACCGGACCGGGCGCGACAAAAAGCGATACCCTGGTGCAAATTGTTTTAAAACTAGGGACGGATTTGAAATTTCTTTTAAAAAGGGCAAAATTTCACAAAAAGTCCTCCATGCTCATAGTGTTCAAAAACACAAACACAGAGTACCGTTCTTCATCCTCTGGGACAGCTACTGAACCATGACCGACAGATCCACCAGGCCCAATGACGGCCACGTTCTTGTTGTACACAACGATTTTGTTTTCTTCATTTCTAGTAATCCAAGCAGTGACCTCTTGGTGGCGAAGCATTTGAAGAATATTCACCACCTTGTGCTCCCATGTGAGCCTAGGATGCAGAAGATTATGGATTTCGATCATCCTCAATCCTATCCAGCTCCGCCATTTTTTCTCAATTAGTTTTCTTCTTGGTAATAGCCAGCTTATTAGACTCTTCCTTCTTCTTCTTGGTAAAAAAAGCCATCTTAGCTGCCTCTTCCTTCTAATTAGCTGCACTTACATCAGCCATTTGAACCGGTGAAGACAGACACCAAACCGGTCGAGGGCATCGAGGCGCGGCGTCGGCATCGCCCGGTATAGACGTCGTAGGGGTGGTCCGAGTGGAGCTCCTGCATGGCGCACACCGCGCACCAGAGCACACGCTCCCCACCACCATCGTCGTTGGTGTATGGGTGGAAGAACCCGGTAGCGTATGCGCGGGATTAGGAGGCGTCGAGGCGTGGCGGAGGGGGCGGAGAGAACGGCGATGAGGCGACATGATCGCCATGGGCACCACGCAGCAGCGTGCCGCCTCGTCTCCGCTCTCCAGCGACCGGCGCGACGAGGCTCTGGCGGAGAGAAGCGGATAGTGTCGAGGCTTGCACTACTAACGAATTGATTTTGCGAGACACCCCAAATATTAACCATGGCGGACACTTCTTTTGCCGCCCACGGTTAATGCCATGATTAACCGTGGCGGGCACTTTTTATTTACCGTGATGGGCAAGAGTGCCCGCCACGTAAAATAGATTTTTCGTGTCGAGCAACATAAAAGGCCCGCCACGGAAAATGACACGGCCCAATGGATATGGGCTAAGCCCAATAAAACAGTCTCAATATAAAAAAGCACTAGGGTTTTCCAACTCCCACCCTCTGCCTCCCGAACCCTCTCGCGATCCCCCTCTCTACCTCCTCCTCACTTCTCTCACCCTCGATCCCCTCTCTCCGCCCGTCTGCCGCGAGCACCCAGTGCCGCCAAATCCTCCCGCAAACTCCTCTGCCCTTCCTTCCCTCTCCTGCCGGTGCCCCTTCCCTTTCTCCCTTCTCCCACTTGCGCCCTCTCCGAAGGTGGATCCGGTGAATCAGAGGCGCACCGACCAGTCCACGACGGATCCATGGCGGACGGCGGCGGGGGACCGGGGGCTCTTCATCTGGCGCGAGGCGGGCGGATCTATGGCGACCGAACGGTATGACCCTCTTCCTCGATCTCCTCTTGCATATCCATGGAGAATCCATCCCTCACCCTCCCTCACATGCTCTCACGCTTGATGCATCCATGGCGGATTGGTGGCATGGGCTCAATTGGTGGTGGATCCGGCATGGATCCTCGAGCTTACGGCCATCAAGCGGCGAATCCGCCACCTGCGGCGAATCCGGCCCGGCGGCGGATCCGCCACCAAGTAGCGAATCCGGCGCGGTGGCGGCGGCAGCGGCGGCGAGTTCGGTGGGCTATCGGGCCGACGGGCTCGGTGGCCTACCCGGCTTTTATTTTTAAATTCATTTTCCTTGACATGCAAAGTGTCCACCACGAAAAATCCGCCATTAACCGTGACCTTTAGTAGGTGACGGCGCATGTGCCCGCCATGCAAAATCAAAATCGCCCGTCACCGCGTGTGTCCAAAGAAGATTAGCGAGGGTTCGCCCGAGCCCCTAGGACCTGGCGCTCAAACTCGATCACGCATGGCATTGAGCTCAGCGATACAGGTCGTTTTCCCTCGGGGGCGCCCTCGAGATGGCCTCGAGCGCATCCCAACACCTAGCACAATAACGAACTATGTTGACCTTGACTTCTTTTACCATCTCGGCCTGGCAAAAGGATGAGGATGCAGCTTTAGAATCAGGCGGACCTTGCCATGGACCGATGGGTACGACTGTCGCCATACCCAATAGTATGGCAAGGACTGCCGCACAATATTTACGACATGGTAAGCATCCTGTAAATATCATATTGATGGCAGTAAAAGATGGGCCCCCGATTTCCTCCGCGGAAAATCCAGGTACGAACGCCACGCCTCCTCAACGGAGAGGCGGCAAAGGATGATAGCCATCACCGGCTTCATCCTTTCTCTCTTTATTTGTTTACGCCTACCTCGTCCTCCATCTCGGTCACCGCCTACCTTCCCTTTCGATCTATAAAAGGGGAGGCAGAGACCCTTTCAAGGGTCGAGGTTGAAGCATTCGAGACATACTCCACCGAAGAACACCTGAGAGGTGTCAACCTTTATCCTCTTAGGCCCCTCCTCTTCCACCCCTAGGTAGTAGAGTAGGACTTAGCCGTAGGGACTTTGGAACCGTTCCTTCACTCACTGGCCTTGTAATTCTCTTGTAACACCACCGAGGTGACCAACGAAGAAATGCACACACCACCACTAGACATAGAGACGATTTGAACTTAAACCAATATAAGTCTCGTGTTCCCCATGATTTTCTCCCACTACTCCACGAACCCGAAGCAGTTTGCAACACACCTACGATTTCACTTATCCGGTGTGTCGAGGACCCCGCTTCAACAAACCGACACTAATGCAACTAACAAAAATAACAATCATCTTCAATATAAGAAAATAGAAACAAGACAAACAATGGTTCAAATATGAAAAATAAAATAAGCGTAGAGCATGCTTACTTAGAATCCATCCATATAGCAATGATTTTATACTACAATACAACTAATGTTTCAGTCTGGTCGAAGAACAGCAGCGGTAAGTATCTTTTTTGCTTTAACCGCTTCTCTAATTAACTCAATATTGGTAGGGTTGGCCTTAGCTACAGCTAGAGCCAAGTTGTACGCTATCTCTAGCTGCTCGACACCCTCAATATATCGAAATCATCGGTCTCCTATCAAATGTAAAAAAAGAAGCAATTAATAGTTTATAAAGAAATGACTTGGTCTATAGAAACATTAATGAAATAAAAATTATAATACTACCTAAGTCTAAAAAGAGATTTTTTTTTTGCTCATCAATAGTACAACAGAGTCTTCTCACATCACCTATTAGTTCGGCCTCTACATCTTTAATATGTTCAATCTTTTTGTTGCTTGGAAAAAAGTGTATATTAGAGAATGAGACCAATTGCACATTTAAATTTCTATATTCAAGAAAACTACAATACAGAAGATATACATTTCTCTTACATTTCAGCTAGTAGCGATATGGATATTTTCCAAAATTCTTAACTTTGAAAACAAATAGACTACAAAATGAAAGGTTATAAAATTACATAATCAAGAATATTATATCTCATTTAGACTTTCTTCCAATTTGCATGTTACTTTTTTATCATCCAACTCATTATATCTTGCAAAACGTGCAAGCAAGCCCAACCAAAGCTACATACAGGGAAGGATCTGAAGGAACTAATAGTTGTGTACATAGAGTATGACAAAAGAAAATAGAGAGTTCTAAAAGCCTCCCCCTCCCCCTTTTATAGGGAGGTGAGAGGAGGGTTCTTCATGTCCCCAGTAGGGCTTAAGTTTATAGAAACGCCATCAAAGAGTTGTAAATGAACCCATTGGGTATTTGTATTTACAAAAATTCCACTAAAGCCCATAAAAGGCTCCTAAATATGTTTGTGCTTGCTACCGATTTTCTTCAGTCAATGATTAATAAGGACAAAAACATGGGCCTTCTCATATTGCCGGTTTCAACAGGGCTGACAAATGACTTTCGAGTGGTGCAATATGGAGAGGACACATTGATAATCATTGAAGGGGACACTAGACAACTCTTCTTTCTCAAATATCTGTCGAACATCTTTTCCATAAGCACTGGCCTCAAAGTGAACTTTAGCAAATCCATGATGATCCCCATAAATGTGTAAGATGAATAGTTAAATATTCTTGCTATGACCTTTGGGTGTTCTAAAAAGCTAGCCTACCCTTCACTTATTTAGGCCTGCCTTTAAGCATTGCTATAGGCCAAGGACAATTGATTTTGTGCCAATGATCAACAGATGTGAAAAAAGGATGTCAGGAATGTCAAACTTCCTAAATCAAGCAGGTAGATTGTAAATGGCTAATGATGTATTATCATCTATACCTACCTACTATATGTGCACTCTTCTATTCCTAAAGCTATCATTAACCAAATTAATAAATTCAGAAGACATTGTTTATGGAGAGGATTTGATACTAATGCTAAGAACCCCCCCCCACCCCTCAAAAAAGCAGTATGGAAAATGGTGTGCAAACCCAAAATTGAGGTGGGATTGTGTGTAATTAATTTGGAAAAGCAGAACAAGGCCCTATTGATCAATAACTTCCTCAAGTTATTTAATAAATGCAATTTAACTTGGGTAAACTTAGGAAAGTACTATAGAAATGAGAAGTTGCCTAGCCACGTAAAAAGTTCTTTTTGATGGAGGGATGTTTTAAAAAGTTCCTCCCTGATTTTAAGGACACAACCAATGTTCATATTGAGGATGACATATCCACTCTATTTTAGCATGACCATAGGAGTAGCCAGAGTCTTACCCTTCTTGCTTTGATAACGTTTTTTTTTTTTTTTTTTTTTTTTTTGCTAAGAATAAACTGATCATTCTTCAGGATGCTTTTAACCATGATGAGCTCTCTGATCTTTTTTTTCATCTTTCTTTTATCCCAAGCGGCATATTCTCAAATGCAGGGTGAATCTCTTCTTTTAGTCGTGCATTGTGTAACAGTCTAGTTGAAGAATCGATGAATCATCTCTTTGTAGACTATGCTTTTGCGTGGATGTGTTGGGATGCTATCAATGTTGATATCCCTTTGAATAGTATTTTTTTTTTCCCGAGATTACTTTACAGATAAAGTCATATCTCAACCCACAGTTCTTCATGGAAACCATAATTCATCTATGTTGGTCAATCTAGTCGGCAAGAAATGACACCATATTTAGGGAGTTAGTCCAAACCTTGCAGGCTGCAGAAATGTGATGTTTAAAGAACTCAAGCTTATTCGGCATCGGGTTAAAGCTGGTCAGGAAAAATCAATTATTTATGTTCATTCAGAGCCTAGAACAATTAGCTATTATGCTCATCTTTTGTGTTTCTTTATTTGTGTCTTAATTTTAGCTTTTGTAGCATTACCTTTTTGTCTTGCTTTCCTCCCCTGATTTACTTTCTTTTACTTTTTTAAATAAATCACTATAGGGGATCCTGCCTCTCCAGATCCTAAAAAAAATGGTCTACTTGATTTCCTCAAGTGATGTAGTTGATCTGTCAATAAAGATGATATCAAAGAGTCTGACTAGGGCCATAATAAATTTCAGAGCTAGTGCTATTGGATGACTTGTTACACTTCTAAATGGAGAAACGAAACCTACCGATCGAAATGCGTCTATCTATTAAAGTACACACGTTGTCGTGGTCGAATATGCCGACTACTATTGTGGTCAAATAAGGCTGCGACCAAGCAAGACTTGATGGTGCGAGGCTTAAAGGATCGTGGCGTGCATTGGGTGAGGGCCAGGCGTCACCGACCTCTAGTCGCCGAGACGGAACGGTCTGTCGCGCCGACCTTTGACCTGAGCATTTTTCGAGGCGGGTCGGGTTCGGGCGGGCCGAAAAAACCCGCTTATTTCGGCCCAAAAATCCTGCCCATGACGTCCCCAATGGGCAAGTCGGGCCTAGCCTTTTTCGGCGGGCTCGGTCGGGCCCGGCTTAGGCGGGCTACCCGCGCATTTTACACTACAAAATAGCTGAAAATGTATCTCGGGCTGAGTTCGGGCCAAGAAAAATTTTAACAACGGGCTTCAAAATCTCGCCTAGGCCGTGTCCACTAAGGTTCGTGGGTGGGCCAAAACCCGTCGGGCTGTGCCGGGCTTGCGGGCGGGGTCGGGCCGGGCTGGTTTTGCTCAGGCTCCGCCGACCTCCCCAGTCGGCAGACGTCCGCCAACCTTAGTCGTGCTATCGCGCCGACCTCAAGTCGGCATCGCCCGCCGAGCTCTAGTAGCTCGAGACGGAACAACCGCTCACGACTTCTAGTCGGCGAGGGCGGCGGCCGCGAGCTCCACGCGACCAAGTCGCAAGGGCGGCCGCGAGGTCCGCGCGACCAAGTCGTGCGGACGGAGGCTGGCACGCCGACTTCTAGGCGGGCGTCCCGGTCAGGCGGTCGGCGCGACCTCAAGTCGCGGCGGGACGGAGGCTGGCACGCGACTTCTAGTCGGGCGGCGCTGACGCACGAGGTCGGGCGCGACCTCTTGTCGCGCGCGAGGTCGGCCGCGACCTGAAGTCATGTGGGTTGGCGGCCAGCGGTCTTTCCGCCTAGTCGCCTGGCGCAAGCCATGTGATATGTTGGGCCGGCCTGTCCTTGGTGCCGCGCTTGGTCGTTCCGTTTTATAGACCTCGTTGGGCCGCAATCGCTCGTTCGCGAGCCTCAGTCGATTCAAGCTCGGTTTGTTGGGCCTTTGACTCCGAATTCTTGTTGACCCGGGTATCTCTTTTTTTTTTTGCGAAAAGGAAACTTTATTAAATATTAAGCAGTATCAGTACAAGCAAACGACTCAACAAAGTTTGGAAAAGAAGAAAAAAAGACCTCACTACTACTAGAACTAAAAGCATGATGAGCTAGACGATGAGCTGCAACGTTCTGATCGCGGCTGATCTTGGCAATTCGAACTTCGCACAACTCCCTCATTAGCAGCCTTGCCTCCTGGATTGTAGACCAATGTAAATATCGATCTTGAGTGTCACCCCGCAACTTCTCTGCCACCACCGAGCAATCAGTTTCAAGCACCATCGGCACATCCGGCCATCGTGCAGCAAGGGACAAACCCTCACGGCACGCCACAGCCTCTGCCTCCTCCGCATCCCAGCAGTGATGAAGAAGTCGCCAGGCAGCAAGCTGAACATGCCCTTCATGATTCCTGATGATGACGCCAATCGCTGCAGCCCCTGAAGGTAGGAAAGCACCATCAACATTGATTTTCATCCACCCCTGATCTGGTGGCGTCCATCTCTTCATCTGTGCTCGGCCAGCACCTCTCTTCCTGCTGTGTCCTATCACCAAACATTCTTTCCCTTTACAGTCAGCTTTGAGATTATTTTGTCGACATTGTAAAAAAGAATCCATATAACGGGTGAGGAAAATCACTGAGCCATCAATTGAGATTTTCTGGCCTGCCCTCAGCACACCATTACGAGTGCTCCAAGCATGCCAAAGAACCATACATAAGTTGGCCATAACTTCAGAAGAATACTTACGCATCAAGATTAGAAGCCACTGAGGACCCGTGTAGCACAAGTCTTCCTCCACTGGGAGAGCCCAATGACCTCTCATAGCCAAACAAAGAGCAGCAGCATGAGGGCAGGTTACACAGGCATGAAAGCAGTCTTCTCTCCCAATTCCACACAGCTCACAAACATCAAGAGGGGCAATGTGTCTATAACATTTGTTGGCTTGAGTCGGGATGCCGTTATTTGCTAATTTCCATATAAAGACTTTAATTTTTTCAGGCACCTGCAGAGCCCACAGATTCTTCCACACTTTCCTACCGTCAGCCGGGGTCGAGCTGGAGCCAACTACTCCTTCCTCATGTTCTATTCTCATTGCTAATCTGTAAGCACTCTTGACTGAAAACAGACCCGATTTCTCAAAATGCCAAGCAACCTGGTCCTCCTGGCTATTGTAGGGAATTTTAATCTTCAAGATCTCCTCGGCATCACAAGGGTAGAAGTATCTCCGAACTAAGGTCTCATCCCATGATCTGGCCTCCTCATCAATCAAGTGAGATACCCGTCGAAGTCTACACTGCCAAGTGCTGCCCACAGGCTTCATGAAATGTCCACGGGGAATCCAGTTGTCACGCCATAAACGAATACTATGGCCATCGCCCACTCTGTAAACCACACCTTTTTTTAATAATGACAACCCATGTTCAATTCCACGCCAAGTGGGGGAGGCGTCACCTGCTGCGACCGTGTCCAAAAGGTTACCATTAGGGAAGTATTTGGCCTTCAGAACTCTTGCACAAAGACTATCTGGATAGAAAACCAGCCGCCATGCCTGTCTCGCGAGTAGAGCTTGGTTGACAAGTCTGAGATCTCTGAATCCCATACCACCAAAACCCTTCGGCATGATCATTTTCTCCCAAGGCACCCACTGTACCTTTCTTCGACCATTTTCAGAGCCCCACCAATATGCTCGAATGTGCCGCATCATATCATCACATAATGTAAGAGAGAGTTTAAACACACTCATCACATAATTAGGAAGTGCTTGAGCCACAGATTTAATGAGGATTTCTTTTGTTGCAGCCGACAAGTCTCTTTCACTCCATGCACACATTTTCTTTTGGAGTTTCTCTTGTACAGGTTGGAAGACCCCTCTCTTCATACGGCCAGTGGGTGTGGGGAGGCCTAAGTACTTGGCTTCAAAATCAACTCGTTGAACACCCAAAACTTGCCTGATCTGTACCAACAGTAGCATCTCCTTCCTCACTCATAAGGAGCGAGCACTTGGCTGGGCTAAGTTGCTGTCCAGTGCATGTTTCAAAGACTGAGAGGATGTGTTTTACTGCTTCAGCTTGAGTTTGTGATGCCCGAAAGAACAGTAGGCTATCATCCGCGAAGAGGAGATGAGTGATGCTTGGAGCACGCCTACAAATCCTCAGGCCTTCAATATGCCCTAGTCTTTCATGATGATGCAACAGAGACGATAGACCGTCAGCAACAAGAAGGAACAAATAAGGAGATAGCGGATCACCTTGGCGCGGAGACCACGAGTTGGAGAAAAGGAGTGCGAGGGCACCCATTGAAGCGACAGAGTAGCGAACAGTCGAGACACATGTCATGACCCACTGTACCCACTTACTTTGAAAGCCTAGCTTCACCATCAAACTTTTTAAAAATCCCCAATCAACACGATCATACGCCTTCGACAAATCCAATTTGTAAGCACAAAAAATCCTTCCCATACGGTCTCGAATTGCATGTATACATTCAAAGGCAAGTAGTGCATTATCTGTGATCAATCGACCTGGAATGAAGGCACTTTGTTCTTTAGAAATAACATCTTCCAACATCGGCCTCAAGCGGTTGACCAAGCACTTGGAGATAATTTTGTAGACCACATTGCAAAGACTAATTGGCCTAAAGTCTTTCAAATACTCGGGTTTGGAACTTTTGGAATAAGAACAATGGCCGTATCATTAATACCTTCGGGTAGATTATGTCACGCCCCACTTTTAATGGGTCGTTAACCTCTTGTATTTGTGCGGGATCACGCACAAATACGGTCATTAGTGTTAGATAATGGTATGTAGATGTAATAGAAATCCGAGCTTTAATAATATAGGATTAGAAAGTCTTACGAGTGGTGAATATTTTATTAGAGTTAGCCAACCGAAGCGGTGGATTAACTATGACTGCTACCTCATACTCCACGTGCATCTTGAGCACGGACGGAAACCCTTGGCAACTACATCTTCTTCCTAATCAAACGCCTCTCGGACTCCCTACGAACGCGGTCGTTTACCTTGACAATGTTCTTACCTTGGGATATGCCGATATCCAGAAAAAGCAGAGGGGTGAGTACAGAGGTACTCAGCAAGTCCAAACCAGGGGTGGTTTGGTATATTTCGGGGTTTGGGCCCTAGCAGAGTCTCTAAAACTGCTCTCGCTAGTTCCCGGGATTATCTCATCTGGTCATCACCTTCACATCATCACAAGCGTTAGTTATTGCTAATCATAGATGTTCTTTCCTAGCATTCGCCCATTCTAAGGGCGTGGCTATTCGAATAGATTTAAATAAACTCTGCAGAGGTTGTACAATTTTTCCCCACACGATAGGCACAGTCTTCCCCATCCGGGTTGGTTCCAACAGGCCCAACGAGATCCGTACCCGCTTGAGTGCTACTCTAGGTATATTGGTATAATCTTTACCACGACTTCTTAGGGGTTGGAAGGATAACACATCACCCCAAGGATGACGCATCACCCTAGACAATATGGTGATACCAAATCACCCGCGGCTTTACGTGTAATACCTTATTACCCAACCTATACTTTATCAACACCACACTCAGTCATAAATCATCAATATGTGCCTCTAGCACCGCCATCAAGCGCCCAAACACTTACGTGGAAGATCACTTTCGGATCCACGCCAACCGGACCACGGGGCCACTCTCCCCATGTTCCTGCTCCCAATAGGTCGCTTTTGCCCTCCGCCACCTTGGCTCCCAATTATACCTCAACCCAACGGGTGTGAATCAAGCCATCCCGTATATGGCATGTGGTCGTATCTAAATATCTCACTAGGTAGAAGGTCTATGAACCGGTCCTTAGGGAGGCGTAGTATCTCTCTCCAGAATTCCCCTCACGACAATTCCGTAGTAACCCATCTCACAATGAATTACTATCACCCACCTCTTTTGTTGGTTAGGGTTCATTTAACGATCTTACGTTATACTTGATTACAACGTATGAGCGTAGATAACGTGGATGATTACGTCATCCCGGCTTAGCTCCATAGCTACGCTATCGGGCTCATACCACTATATACTAATCAGATTATCCACGGTGATGCATCATGTCTATCATTATCATCTCATCTTATTAAGGTCATGATTAGGGGTAAGGACTTGCCTGGGAGGTTCTTACGAATCGGCACGACGTCGAACGTCTCTAGCGTACTCCTGAAGAAACCTCTAATCCGATCGTCGAAAGCTACCTCGCGTCGGGCGATTAAACCTAGCCTGAACTATGGCACACAAAACAAGCATAGAACATTATGGTGGTAATAGGTTAGTTGCATAGATCTAGAATTTAGATAAATTATGGAAGTCGTTTCACGCGAAACGAATTAAAATGCATGAATTATGGATTTTATAACATTAATCCCTTTATTTATTAATTAGGGTAATATTATAATATAATTTTATCATGTAACAAATTTGGATCTAATTACATGATAACATTCCATAAATCGAATAAAGAATTTACAAATTTTCTCGAATTTTCTCGACATGGGAAGTAGGGTTTCTAGCACTTGGTGTACACCGTGTCGGGTACCTAGCGTTTTTCCTATGTGT
Source organism: Hyparrhenia diplandra (assembly GCA_015847255.1). Lineage (NCBI taxonomy): Eukaryota > Viridiplantae > Streptophyta > Magnoliopsida > Poales > Poaceae > Hyparrhenia > Hyparrhenia diplandra. The sequence goes on along the minus strand of JADLZK010008775.1, from coordinate 907,699 downwards.
ACCCCAACCGTTCTCCATGGGCGGGTGTGACACGTGGGTCCCAGAGAGATGCCACTGTGGCAGCCACGTTGGCGCCACGTGGGTCGTGGGCCCACGATCCCACGGGGCCTGGTGGGGACATAACGGCATGTACCGTTCCGTTGTTCGGGCCTACGAAAGCGAGAGACAGAGGAGGGGACGGGGTGAGACGGTGGTAACGGCGCGGACGGGGAACGTGGCTCCGTCCGGCCGACTCGCCAACGCGGCGGCGCCCACCGGCGTGTGACTTGAGTTGGCCGGACCACGGCTAGAGCTTCGCCAAGGGCCGTGCTTTTATCACTCATCGTCCCGGACCTGTTGACGGGTTCCAGAAGGGCTTAGGGTCCTTCCCCCTGCCCGCAGGAGGCGGTTCCCGGGCGGCTGCGCTCCAGTGGTGGGGCGATTGAGGTAGGAAACGAGGCACCGCTACGCAAATTGGTAAGAAGAGCTTTTAGCCAACTAACGTGCACCTTGGTTTGGCTACCGAAGTAGCAGAGAAGGGAGGTGGCCTGGAGGGACTCCAATGGCGGCGCTGACTTGATTTGGGGAAGCTGGATTTTGCGAGCTAGGAGAGGGAGGAGGAGCTGGGGAGAGCAACGCTGCGGTTCCGAGCACGGCGAAGCTCGTGGGAGGGAGGGGCGAGCTCGACCGAGTCCGGAGGTGGCTATTTATAGGCGGCCGAGGAGGAGGTCACGGCGAGATCCTTCCTTGCCGAGATCTTTTTTCCACCAACCTACTTGTGCGCTGTGACCTTCGGACAGCTCGCTACGAGCCGCGCTACAAGACGCCTCGATTTCGGGCGAGGTAGCCCATCGCCGAAGTCTCCCGAGCACGGGGTGCGCTTTGCCGGCCACGACGGTGGCATCGCTAGCGACCACGGCGCCGGCGCCGCTGTTGGCGCTGACACGCCTCTCCGTGTCCATGGCCTCCGGCCGAGCGGGCGTAGCTAGGCCTGCGTGCTCGCGGCGTCCCGGCCGTGCCCGCTCCTCGTGGCGCCTGCCGCCAGCCGGGCGGCAAACGGTCATGGTAGGCTCGGCGCTCGCCGTTGGTGTTGACGCCGGCCGCTCGCATGGGACGGGAGCGGGTGGCCGTGTGTGGTGCATCGAGAAGATCGACGCGGCAAGCGTGCACGCCGTCTTTCCTCGACAAGGCTCTCGCACGGGCGGAGCGGTGCGGGCCCGTGGTGCCGCCGTCGGCGCTAAGAAACAGGGGGTGAGGAAGAAGATGATGGTGGGCTCGCCGCGGGTGAAAGAGAATGGAGGAAGATGGGCTCGGTGGCCGGCCGGGCTCGCCGAAGTTGGGCTCGGGTCGGGTTTGGGCCGTAGCTAGGCTGGATCGAAATGGCCTGCTAGCGCTGAGGAAATGAGAAAGGAGGGAGAGGGAGCTGCTGGGCCAAGTATAGATTAAGCCCACGAGCTATCTTTTCCTTTCTCTTTTCTTTCCCCATTTCCTTCCTCTTTTCCCATGTATACTTGATATATTCCTCTCCATTATATTATTCAAGTAAATATATATTATTAGGACTCTTTATTGAGCACTAAAAATATACACTTGTTTGGGAGAAATACATATTAGGATACATGTTTTATAATTTCCCTTTTATTCTCTTTGCTCATTTCCATGTACACTCATATCTATGTGTATGGTTATACTATCCAAGTGTATATTCAAGTATATATATGTTATTTAGAATTTATCATTATAGGCACTCACATATATATACTTGTTGGAAGGACACACACATAGATATATGCATTGGTATACTTGCCCCTAATATTTCCCTTTTTATTTCCTAGGGTCTACACGTTGTCAAGAGCATGTATATATTCCAGGGATTTATTTAGAGGTGTTTGGAATATATATCTCCCCACTCATGTAGTCTAGGATTTATGGGATTTATTTCCCGAAAAAATGTAAACCATGCTCATGCATAAATACTTCCATAATTCAAAGTCTAGATCAAGTATACATACCTTGGCCACCATAAGCTCAACAAGCAACAAACAAAAGGGAATCTAATTTCTATATGGCTAATTTTGAATGCAGGGGTTTTCGAAAACAGAGGTTTGGTTTTTTTGAAAAGTAAATCAAGTTTTAGTTTATTTCAAAAAGTTTAAATTTTTAGTGAATTTTAAAATGATGCAAAAACACGGATGTTACATATTACCATCCTCAAAAAATTGCTTCACAGCTGCCACCACATCATCTCTAAGAACCTTCCAGTGACGCTTATAAAAATCTAGCAGGGAAGCCATCGGGGCCGGGAGCTTTGAGAGGTCCCATCTGAAATAAAAGCGTCTGAGATCTCTTGGGTCGAAAAATCCTTACATAAATCTTCATTCATATCATTTGTAATCTTCGGTTCAACCAAGTCGACAAGCTCCGTCGCATCCACCTGGTCATCTGCCGAATAGAGTTCTTTAAAAAGTTTACCGACATGGACTGTAAGATTTTGGGGTCGCTGCACCATTCTCCCTCATTATCTCTGAGTTTTGTAATTTTGTTCTTGCGTGCTCTCCAAACTGCCTGCCGGTGGAAGTACTTAGTGTTACGGTCACCCCTCACGTAGCCACGCAATACGTGAACGTTGAAGCCACATCATCTCTTCGCTGACCCGGTATCTCTAATATTTGATACCCGACACACGTCTATCTATTAAAGTACACACACACACGGATGACTTGAATATGAATGTTTTGGGTGTGCTACATAGAACATGCATGTACCTAGCTAGTTTTTCTTTCACCTTTCTTAATCTATTTTTTCAATTTCTTATTTCTCAAGTTCATCCATTTAACACACAATAAGGCTATAGATACCATAATGTCAATGCCATTTATTTGTGTTTCTTTCATCAATTAATTGATTTCTTAATTTTATTATATTTTTTTTCCTAAACGTCACTGCATCGTAGGCATGGATAATATACTACACACCCAAGTGCTAAAGAACATGTACTAGCCGAATACATAGTATTACTATGTATTCGGCTAGTACACTACGCTGTAACAACACTCTACGTACGTACCCTACTAGAACACCTCTTGTATCCATGAAGGGATCACTTTTGAACGAGTCATCAAAAAAAAAAAAAAAGTCAATCACGTGGCCTCCTAGTCCACCTGGGCAGGGCTGCGCTTTGCGATCGTCTCGTTTTTAAGTGGGCCGGTGCGTGTGCGTGCTGGGCCGCCGCCTTTCGTTTCCCCGTAGCGGTGGAGCATTGCACGATTCCGTCGACTCCTTCCCTCAATCCGCCGCGTAGCACCACAGCTACAGCTAGCTAGGATTTCGTCGAATCAGCCCAGCCCTCGTCGATGACGTCCGAGGGCGACAACAAGAAGGTCACCCTGAGGAGCTCCGACTCCGAGGAGTTCGAGGTTGAGGCGGCGGTGGCCATGGAGTCGCGGACCATTCGCCTCATGATCGAGGACGGCTGCGCCGACAAGGTCATGCCGCTTCCCATCGTTAACTCGAAGATCCTCTCCAAGGTCATTGAGTACTGCAAAAAGCATGTCCACGCCGCCGGCGGGAGGAGCGGAGAGGACCTCAACAACTGGGACGCGGAGTTCGTCAAGGTGGACCAGGCTACGCTCATCGACCTCATCGTGGTCGGTAACCCCTTCCCCCTCTCCCTCTCTCTCCCCCAGATTAATTCCATTACTTACTGCTTTGTCTGTTCAGATTAGATTATAGACTATTTGTTGATTGGTTATCCAGTAAATGGACTTATACAATTCTATGTAATGAGTACTAATGAAATGTTTTTTATGTGAACTAGTCTTTTTTTATGTGAGTACAACAGTTTATTGACAACATGCTGTTGCAATTTTATATCTGTTCAGATTAGATTATAGACTACTTAGGTCATATTAGATTAGATTAGATTATAGACTATTTAGGTTGACTGGTTGGTTATCCAGTAGATGGACCCATTGTGCGGTTACACAATAATAAGTCGTTTTTTATTATGTGAACGTCTTTTTTATGTGAGTGCAACAGTTGATTGACAACATGCTGTTGCAACTTTATATCTTGATTGGGCATTAGATTTATTACCTTACCCTTTAGGCTGAGATAATTGTTGTCACATATGAATGTAGCTGTACATAAAATTGTTTGGTTTTCTCTGATATTTGATTGACATGGTTTTCTCTGAGATGTGGTAACATCAATTGATGAAAGTTGCATAGTTTGTTTTCATCGTGTATATAGCACCTTATCCTGTGTGGGCTTGCTGACACATTGGGTGCATGAACTACCTTTTCAGGCTGCCAACTTTCTAAACATCAAAGGGTTGCTGGACCTAACCTGCCAGACGGTGGCTGACATGATCAAGGGCAAGACTCCGGAGGAGATCAGCAAGACATTCAACATCAAGATCGACTTCACCCAAGAGGAGGAGGAGGAGGAGATCCATAGTTAGAACCATTGGACCTTCGAGTGATGGTCTTACAAGAAAGATGGATGTCTGCACCACGCCCTACAATGCTATTAGTGCTAGTCTACTTGCTGAATATATATATGGTCGTAATGGTTGTATGCCTTTTTGGAGGTGGGTTGGTTTTGGATTGGATGGAGTTATTATTAGTTAATATAATAATCAAGGATGCATCAGTTAATTGAAGAATTGGGCTTGCTCTTAACTTATAGGTCATCAGTTATGCCCACTTTTTGCTGTAATGCTGAACTGGTTATTTTACAGTTCCAGTGCGAAGTCTGTTCCTTAAGAGAATGGTTACTCGAAATTTCTGTCTCTCTTTCTTTCCTTGACTTGGATAGAACATGGCCACATCTGGTGTGATATATTGTGATGTGCGCATGAGCATGTCTTTAAAGTTTGTTCTGTGGCCCAGTTTGTTATTGATGTCTTCTTTACTGTGTGTTACTTTGTGGCCACCATTACCAGTATGTTGACTTTGTGGTTTATTGGTTACCTTCTCCATTACAGCCATGGCAGGATTGGCACCAGAAGGGTCCCAGTTTGATGACAAGCAGTATGACAAGAAAAAGCAGGAGCTGCTGTAAGTCCTCTTGCATAAATTTGTTACTTAGTCACTTTGATGCTATGTTTTAGTTGGTTCTTCACTTGTCAGCTTTTGGTTTACTTAACTTTTGTACTGTGCTTGAAATGTACAGAACCGAGGATTCTTGCAGTGGTGTGCATGTTGTTGGATGAAGCTGATGAGATGCTCTCCCGTGGATTCAAGGATCAGGTTTACTTCTTACTCCTTTTAAACTCTACAGCTTCCAGTGCTATTATTAACCATGCTTATGTGATTGTTCTTGTCATGCTGCAACCTTAGGTCCCATGACTATCAATTGGTGTGTGTTTGAAGTTTTGTGACATGATATTGTGTTTAGGTGTTTTACGCATGAAGGGCTGAATGATTTGTTACAAAGTTAAATTGATAAAAAGTTTGGATTAAAACATATCTGGTTCTTGAATTGCTGTTACAGCCTGTTTTAAATTGTTGTGCTTGACTGTTATCTTCGATCAACTAATCCTTGTTTATGCATGTTATTCGGTGATTAGTAGGATAGTGATATGCATAGGTCAAAGTTAGTATTGGGAGGCATACAAAGCTAATTTAATTTCGCGTTGAAACTTGCTGATATGGTCATCTAATGTTTCTGAATCAGCTTTGAACTGTTCTTTTTACTATTATTATGGAAGATATCTTTTGTTAGCTTATAAGCGGCTTGGCTTCAACTGACATGTGCCCTTTGCAGATCTATGATATCTTCCAGCTTCTTCCATCGAAGATTCAGGTTGGTGTCTTCTCAGCTACCATGCCCTTGAGATCACCCGCAAGTTCATGAACAAGCCTGTGAGAATTCTTGTCAAGAGAGATGAGCTCACCCTTGAGGGTATCAAGCAATTCTATGTCAACGTGGAGAAGGAAGATTGGAAGCTCGACACTATGTGACCTGTATGAGACCCTTGCAATCACCAAGAGCGTCATCTTTGTGAACACCCGCCGCAAGGTGGACTGGCTCACGGACAAGATGAGGAGCAGGGACCACACCTTCTCTGGCGCGCACGGTGATATGGACCAGAACACCAGGGCCATCATCATGAGGGAGTTCAGGTCCGGGTCCTCTCCCGTGTGCTCATCACCACTGACCTGCTCGCCCGTGGTATTGATGTCCAGCAGGTCTCACTTGTCATCAACTATGACCTGCCGACCCAGCCCAAGAACTACCTTCACCGCATTGGTCGTAGTGGTCGGTTTGGAAGGTAGGGTGTTGCCATCAACTTTGCACCCGCGACGACGAGCGGATGCTGTTTTGACATCCAGAGGTTCTACAACGTGACCATTGAGGAGCTGCCCTCCAACGTCGCTGACCTTCTCTAGATGTTCTCTAGATAATATGGCTGCTAAGGTTTCTGGATAAAGAAGTCTGTTTTTGTTAAAATATATATGCCAACTTTTCTCTGCTTTGGAGTGGTAAGGTCGGGGTCTATTCGAATTGTGGCGAAGGATGGTTTCTAAGTTCATTTTCTCGTATGCAACATTTCGGAATTTTTGTAGCGAGTAGGTTATGTGCCGCTCCTGGACTAGCCGGGTGCTATGACACTACTGGAGTATTTTTACATTCACTGTTGGGCTATGATTCGTGTCGATGTGTATGTTCTGTGTTATGTCTGAAGATGGTGTCAAACAGAACGCCTACCACCTCCCAATAAGTGGTGCTACAACATCTTTCAGTAAACATATTGCTTTTTATAAGTTGAGTTCAAATATATTTTGAAAGGATGCATGCAGACTTGTTCTGAAATTTAGTTTCGCACAAGTATATACTCTTGCTATATTCTATAAATATATTATGTGACAGGAAGTACTAGTCAAAGCTGAACTCTGAAGACCATGTAGTCACTTGTCAATGGACCAGACATTAGATTCATAATTAGATAAATAGATATGAGGTGAAGATATGCACAAATACACAATGAACTTGAAGATCAGGTGAGAAAAGAAGACATAATATAGTATAATACAATATGATTTCATCACTTGCCTTTAGCAGAATAATAAATACACCAAGACTGGAGTAACAGTGAATTCGTCATAATATGAAATGTCAACTAAGACCAGCTCCATTTATAGATGTCCAACGGATCGGGCCGGGCCGGCCCGGCCGCGGGCCACGCCGAGCCACGGGCGTGCCTCCACCGTGCGGGCCGTCCTCGCCCATGGCCCGTCCGTGGCCATTTTACCGCCACGGGGCGGTCGGGCCAGCCGCCACGGGGCCAGCCCACAGCCACGACGGGGGCGTGCTCAAAAAAAAAAAAAAAAACCATAGACATGGAGTATGATGGATCATTTTTCGCTTGGTTACATGGACCTTTAGTTGTTTGGGCCACACCGCTTTGATTTCCTTTAATATGATGGGATGTTGCTATTGAATTTTTTTTTTTTCACCGCCAAGCCGGGCCGGCGGGCCGGGGCCGCCGGGGCCGGCACACGCGGCCACGGGGGCGAGGCAGCAGCCCATAGCCCGCCCGCCACCGGGCGGACCGGGCCAGTACCGGGCCATTTTACCGGCCTCGGACGGGCGCGGCTGCTGCGGGCCAAATGGCCAACTATAGCTCCATTATAATAACATGAGCAAAAGATCAGGCCCATAGTAAAAGTAGAGAAGCCCAACAAACAAAACAATGCACAGCATTACAACTAATAGCAGATCAAATCAAGTACAACCAACACTCCAACAGATAAGGAGAATAGATAATAAATCCAAAACAAAGAACGAGATTGCAAATACCTAAACTTAATGACTAACATTAAATAAATAGTTACTGCTCAAGGCTCATATACTTGTACTTGTAGATAAGGACATAACAGCCATTTTATCCATGTATACAAACAAACATTATTCAAGACCGGAAACTAGTTAATCCAATGCACATTCAGAATTTGTTCTTTGCGAACCATCCCTTCCAAATACATAAGTTTGTAAGTTGACAATGTATGATGACGGGTAAAGGTTACCGACCACACATGCTTAGACCCAACTACATACTGCCGTTATTACATTAATAACAAGTCTTTAACTGATGTAAGTGCAGCATATTGCCACTTGACAGCTTTCCAACATAGGTACACCGTACACAACCGTCATTGTCAGCCTAGAGCAATACCGGAGTATCACCAACACGACCCCACATATTGGGACGTCGATAGTTCGTCACACCCCTCCAAGAAATCTTCACCTGTAGCTCCTTGGAAATCCATTCATTAATGCCATGCCCTAGACTGAGCTCAAAACATTTGCCCCGTTCATGTTCACAGTGCTCAGAAACACAGACACGGAGTACCAGTTCTTTATCCTTTGGGACAGCTACTAAACCATGAATGACAGATCCACCACACCCAACGCCAGCCACTTTCTTGTTGTACACAACAATTTTGTATTCTTCATTTCCAGTAGTCCAAGCAGTTACTTTGCCGATGAAATCAGATGGCCCCTTCAAGATACTGACTGTGAAAGATGCTTCCACGGCACATGTTACAGGCGATACACCAATTCAACTGTACTCAGACAGCTAGGCAGAGATTCGGTCATTATTGGTTCCTCCGAATGACAGACGCCATTATGCCCAAGAATACCTTTGCTGAAATCTTCATCCACATCCCCATCACCCTTGACCATCAAATGGAACTCAAAATACATATGATCAATTACAGAAAGTGCTCGATACGGGCCCATCAACGCCAGTGTATCATCCTGCATAGGTATTTAAGAAAAAATAATGTAAAATGTATTATATGCAGAAAAAGAAATCAAGCTCAATGGTACCACCAAGCGAAACTTTGGACAGATACCACACAAATAATCAAGTTACTAAAATAGCACTAGAAGATGAAACTTTATAAATTTACATTATTTCTTAGGTTAAACACAAGCAACACGACTACTATTGCTGCAGTTTTAAGAATGAATTGCTAACAACAAAGTATCCACATTTATGTTTAAAATGATCAGCAATAGAAATATTTCACTTCCACTATAAAATGTCAAGATGATCCGAGAGCGTTACATACAAACCGGATCAATAAAACAATAAAATAATTTAAGCAACAGGACCTTTGAGGTACTAAAGACAATCATATCTCAAAAAACAGGGAAAGCTATTGTGTGTTTCAAATCATTACTACAATTCGGGAGCTAAATACATGGATGAATAGCAGGCCACTGCAGCTTGCCCCTAAGAGGTTTTGGGAATCAATTCATGACGCTAGGATGTTCACAGCATGGTTTGACAATTGGCAGTAGGAATTTTCCTGGCAAGGAGATGGCAACCATAGGATATTTAACCCTGGTTTCACGAGGGTGAGCACTGCTCTTGTTGTAATATGACCAGTACATTTTAGCGGACCTTAAGGAACCAAACTAGCTACCCATTCAATTCATAATGTGCCATACTATCTCAAAACAACAATAAAACAGCTCACAGCAGTATGGAATGTTATTTAAAGTGGAATGTATACCATAGTGGATTGTGAAGGCAAGAATAATGACATTTTGATCTATCCGTAAACAGAGGAATGAACTGGATACCGACCTTGGAGGTTATTACTTGGCGATCATCCCTGCCACGCTTGAACAAATAGACACATCTGTAGTCGTACTCGTCCCTTGCCAATACAGTACCAAATACGCTAATCGGATAATCCCTGTCGGACTCGGCAACCTTGATTGCAACAACATTGACAGAGTCAGCCAACCAGTGATGACGAGGGGAAGGGATCTTGTCAATCGGTTTCCAAGGCATGTCCTTAGCTGCAAAATCAAGGCCAGTAAGAAAATCAAACCAAGAATGTAATATGATTTTATACAAGTAAACACATGCGATGAACGCACAAATTGCTAATTAAGGATGGTGCATCAAGATGTTGCTTGGGTATTGATGCGTGTACTTAGGAGGCGAGCATGTTTGATAAATGAAAATGATAAAAAATGTACTCACACTCTTCATCCAGGTCAAAGAAGGCTATGTTGTAACCACAAAAAAAGCGGGTATAAGCAGGACACCCCATCTTGTGGTTGTATTCAGTGATCTCTCGGAGGCGAAGCATTTGAAGAATATCCAACACCTTCTGCTCCCATGTGAGCCCAGGCTCCATAAGATAGAGATTTCGATCATCATCAATCGTATACAGCATCTTCATTGTTTCCATATCAGTCTTATTCCTAATAGGCAGCTTAGCTTGTTTCATCTTCTTCTTTGCATCAGCCTGTTCCTTCTTGGCATGAGCCAGCTTAGCCTCTTCCTTCTTCTTCGCATCAGCCTGTTCCTTCTTGGCATGAGCCAGCTTAGCCTCTTCCTTCTTCTTCGCATCAGCCTGTTCCTTTTTTGCATCAGCCAGCTTAGCCTCTTCCTTCCTGTTTGCATCAGCCTGTTCCTTCTTTGCATCAGCCAGCTTAGCCTCTTCCTTGCTGTTTGCATCAGCCAGCTTGAACTCTTTCTTCTTCTTCTTGGCATGAGCCAGCTTCACCATCTTTTTCAGCCTCACCTGTGCCCTGCGCTGCACCACCTGATCCTCAATACAGGATCCGCCACCCTCCTCCATAATCTTACTAGGAAAGGAGGAATCGTAGTCGTCTCCAGATGTTTGCAGCTCCAGTGGACAAAACGCCTTCACCTCTATTGGCGTCCCTCCTGCCAGGGGAGGGGCGGGTCCAGAAAAAGGCTTGTCGATCGAATAGCTTTTTGGTTAGGGTGTTCGGTGCTCAGCTTGAAGGGAAGGGAAGGGGTGGGAGTACCTGGTGGATGCTCGTCGCCGTCCAAGAGACAATGGCTTAGGGTGGCGGCGCCAGCAGTTGGCCGGAGGGAGGATTTGATTTGGCTGGACCGTTTCGTCGAATCGACGACACTTCACTTTGCCGGCCCTGCCCGCGAGATTGCTGTTCTGAGATTTCTGCTTCTTTTCCTTCGATTACATGCAGTTATTATATATATAAATAAATAAATAATATGCGTAAATTTCGGGAGGGCGCGCCGTCACCGTGTCCAACTCGGATTTGGATCAGCTGACTTGACGGAAACGACGCCTGGCTGAAGTCAAGGAAATCGGAGAAGAATCAACAGCCGGCCGTGGTGGCAGTGAGCCCCGGCGGAGGCAGGGACACCGGCGTGGCGCTCGCGCTCCGGCACGGGGCAAAGGCTTCAGCGCGGGTGGGGCTCCAGCACGGCTGGCACGTCCACCGGCGGGGGCGGGGGCTCCGGCACGGCGGGCGCGTCCTCCAGCGGGGACGGGGGCTTCGGCGCGAGACGGTGGCGGGGTCTCCAGCGCGTGCGCCGCCGGTGGCGAGTGCTCCATCGGTGATTTGGTGGCGGAACGAGCGGAGCAGATCAACTGGGAACGAAGTGTGCTCTGTTGGGCTTCGATGGGCCGGACTAGCTGCGTGGATTGGAAGCGTGAAGAAGTCAGCGTCCAACTCGAACCATCCATCCAAGGGGCTTGAAGGCACCGACCGCCGTTCAGTATCACGCACAGGAGACGACACGAAGCCTCCGGCGTTTCCTTCACGGATAGCAGTTCGGGCGCAATTGCGCACGGACGTCCGGCTGCGGCTCTCGGCCGGACGCACGGGGAAGCCGGCCCACGGCCCATCAATGGATCAGTCCCGCTGAAGCCCCACGTCGTATTTCCGCAGATCGACCCCGCTCGGCCGCGAAGCTACGTGCGTCGATTTTTCATTCCGTGCATGCTCCGGTCCATTTTGGCCGATTTTTTTTTTCTGGCCGATTTTTTTTTCCTGTCGTGCTTATTACCTGCCTGCTACAAGATGTGTTTGAAGCGATTTTTTTTTTTTTGTGTTGTCGGGTTTTTAATTTGCTCAATAGCTTGCAAGGATACATATATTTGGTTGTTTTCATTCTATAAAACTATTGTTTCTTTACTACTGAAACAATAATCGGTTATATTCTGAAACTATTGTTGCAGTACCAATGAAACGCTGCTAATTGTCTTCTGAAACACTTGTTCCAGTACTACTGGAACATTGCTATATTGTCTTATTAAACACCGGTTCTAGTTCTACTTAAACATTACTTGTTGTACGGTGAAACACCTGAAGAATTTGACCACAATCATACACTTCAGATAAATACAGCCAGTCGAAATGGCTATTACAAGAACTACTAAGTGTTGGCAACAGCTAAAGGAACAAATGAAACACGAAGCTGCACAAGGAGCAAAAACTACCACTATAAAACACATGAACCACCTATGGAGTCTCCATGTGTGTCGGGGAGTCATTGCCGCCGGCCATGGCGCGCAACGGCCGAGAAGAAGAGAGAAGCCGAGTGGCCTAGCGGGGAAAGCAGGGGCACGACCAATAACAAACCTCGCGGTGAAAAACATTAGTGAAACATGACAAATGAGTCAACGAAACATTTCAATCGGTTTCTTTGAAACATGTCACATTTCAATCGGTTTTTTGAAACATCTAAATCGGTTTGCTTTGGAACATTGGTAATACATTTCGAAAACATGACAAATGAGAATAATGCAACATCCATAGTCGAAACATAGATTGCATATAGCTGCAACATCGAGTTTAAGTATTGTTAGAAACCTAAAAGAACATATGAAACAACCATGGTCAAAATGGAGGACCGGAGGGCTCGTTGTGCCCGGGGGTGCTCTCCATCCTCTGCTTCCCCTCATCTCAAAAATATTTGCCTGAAAAAAAATAAAAAAAATATCTGCCCCAAAACCCATTGCCTAGTAGGGGGGCATGCATTTAAAAGGACAATTGCTCCAAAAGCATAAATTTAAAAAATCAGTTAGTGACTTGGCAAACGCCATGAACCCTAATCTCAGCGGGACGCCCTAAACACTAATCTCAGCAGACGCCCTAAACACTAATCTCAGCAGACGCCCTAAACCCTAATATCAACAAACACTCTATACACTAATCTCAGCAAACACCATAAACTCTAATCTCAGTAGACACCCTGAACCCTACTATCAGCAAACGCTCTAAACAATAATCTCAGCAAATGCCACGAACCCTAATCTCAGTAGACACCTGAATCCTAATCTCAGCAAACCGTGTTATTAACCCTAATCTCAAGAAATCGTGCGAAACCTAAACTCAGCTAACCATGTTAACCCTAATCTCAGCAAACCATGTTAACCCTAATTGTTGTATGTTAAAATGTGGGCATGAAACAGAGTGATTTGCTATCTGTTGCATCTGGATAGGCTCTATTGAAACACTAGAGTGTGAATATTGTTGCAATTGGAATCCTCTGAAACTAAGACAACATAAATGTACTATTTGAAACATATTATTCGGACAGTTGAAACAAGAAATGGGAGAAGCTGAAACATATATTATGTAAGAACTGAAACATACCATTTGAATTTATTGAAACAGGGCACTAATGCCAGTGCAATATAGATGATTAAAAAGCATGTAAAATCATATGAAATAAGATGGAAAATACTTGAAACATTTGAGATCGACAACTGGAACAAACAATTGGATAAGCTGAGACATGTACTTTTCCATCACCTAAACATATCATCTCGTACTTGAAACAGCGAGCAATATTGCCGGTGCAACATAGTTGATTACAGCCTCGAAAATGAAAAACATCTCAGCCATGAGTAGCGGCAAGTACTTGGTACCAAACGGAGGCGATACATGGTTCATTCAAACGACTTTCGTGTGCGTGTAAAAGTTAAATCATTTTATTATGATTTATATTCTCGTTAGAGATATTTTTATAATTTTTATTTGTTTTATTATTTACATTAAAAATTTAAATAAGACGAATGGTCGGATTGTAAAAGTTACAAGATACTTTTATTTGTGGAACTTTTATTCACAGGGACGTTGATTTGTCCTCTGCTCGAATTGGCCTGCGTTGCTGCTAGCAACCTTCCTCGTGCTCGTGAGCACGGACCCGCCCAACATGTGCATCCTCGTTGTTGTTGGGCAAGTCGTACCTAATGAGCGAGACATCCTTCTCTGATCGCGAATGCATCCTTGAGACCGTCGCCGAGGCTAGTTGCAGAGGACGAGCTTGGTCGAGCGCACCCTGGGCACAACAGACTTGGCGCGGCGGGGCCGGGGCCACCACGTGGGATGGGCCGTTGGTGCGCCGGGGTGGCCTGGCAGGGTCGCCGCTTGAACACGCGTCGTAGGCGGTCGCGCCCGAGTTGGGACAGCATTGTGAGCGAACCGTGGTGTCTTGGGCTGGCGCCGCTCGGCCCGCCAATGGTGCGTTCGGACGGCCGGACGCTCGGGAACAACAGTTACCGATAGCCGTTTCCCAAGGGCGGCGAGGCAACCAGGGTGCGGCGCCGGGTGCGCCGCGTCCGAATCGGCGTGATGTGGCCAGGTCGGCCAAGTAGAGCGCCGAATTGGAGGGGAGCCGCGGCCGAAGTACAGCCTCGCGGCTGGGTCGCCGAATTGAGCGCCGCGGCGAAGTGAAGTGAAGTCGTGTTCACCCAAGCGCTGGGTGAAGTGAGTCTCTCCGTCGTGAAAAAATCCATCCGAAACGGTGGGTGCTTGCGGTGGCAGCGGACACAAACAATGCACCTCGTCATAAAAAATGAGGCAATTTTGATTTTAATCTTGGAGCATTTATACAAGAACCCTCAAATGTGTGTTCACACGGGTACCTAAACACTTTTGCGTGGCGGGCGAAATCAATTTTGGGTGGCGGATGCGTGCCCGTCACTCTAAAGGTCACGGAAATATTTTTTACGTGGCGGGCAGAGAGTGCCCGTCACGGTTAATCAAAAAAGAAATAAAAAAGAAAAAGCCCAAACGGGTCGGGCCGGCCGGATCCCACCGCGCCGCCGCCGAGCCGCCATCCCCACGCCGCCGCCGTCGTATGGGAAGGGTGCGCCACCACCGCCGCCGGGATCCCGCACGCCCGATCTGCGCCACCGCCGCCGAGACACCGGGATCCGCCGCCGGGGCTTCCTCCTCACGAATCCGCGCCGCGCCACCAGGATCCGGCGCCGAAGACCTCCTCCCACTGATCGGCGCCGCGCGCCCGATACGCGGCCGGGGACCTCCTCCTCGCTCGATCCGCGCCCGCACCGCCGGTTCCGCGCTGGGGTCCTCCTCCCCGCCCAGATCCGCGTCGCCCGCCGGTTCCGCCGCCGGGGTTCCCGCCCCCGCCGATTCAAGCGTTGTGCCGCCGGGATCCGCCGTCGGGGCTCCTCCCTCCCGGATCCGCCGCGGGGAAGCCCTCAACGCCCGGATCCGCCCGCACCGCCGCCGAGATCCCGCGCCGCCATGCCGTGAGGGGAGGGAGATGGAGCGGTAGCCGGCGCTGGCGGTGGAGGAGAAGGGAGGAGCGGTGGCCGGGTTTGGGGCGGAGAAGGGAGGACGAGACGAGCGAGTGCGGAGTACTCCGACTGGTGAGTATGCGGACTGAAGCTGAGTACCCCAAAACCCTAACTGTGGCTATATATATGCGAACGTGTTATCGGGCCTCGTTCTGGGCCTGTTGGCCCGCCACGGTAAATTTAATTTGTGTGGCGGGCAATAGTGCCCGTCACGTAAAATAAAAAACATCCGCCACATAAAATCAGGCCGAATTTCCGTGGCGGGCACAATCCACGGAAAAGATTGGGCCGCTGCTCGCAAAATCGAATCGGTACTAGTGTCATTCAACTTCTAAAGCCACGCTCTACAATGCTATTAGTGCTAGTCTACTTACTGAATATATGGTCGTAATGGTTGTATGCCTTTTGGAGATGGATGTCAGCTTTCCAACATATGACACAACCGTCATTATGTCAGCCTAGAGCAATACCCGAGTACCGCCAACACGGCCCCACATATTGGGACGTCCACGGTTCATGACACCCCTCCAACAGATCCTCACCTGCAGCTCATAAGAATCTTGCTTGGCAATCTCTTCTTTAGTGCCAAGCCCTAGAGCGAGCTGAAAACATTTGCCCTGTTCATGTTCACAGTGCTCAAAAACACAGACACGGAGTACCAGTTCTTCATCCTCTGGGACAGCTACTAAACCATGAACGACAGATCCACCACACCTAACGCCAGCCACTTTCTTGTTGTACACAATGATTTTGTTTTCTTCATTTCCAGTAGTCCAAGCAGTTACTTTGCTGATGAAATCAGATGGCCCCTTCAAGATACTGACTGTGAAAGATGCTTCCACGGCACATGTTACAGGCGTATACACCAATTCAACTGTACTCAGACAGCTAGGCAGAGATTTGGTCATTATTTTTCTCTCCGAATGACAGACGCCATTATGCCCAAGAATACCTTTGCTGAAATCTTCATCGACATCCCCTTCACCCTTGACCTTCAAATGGAACTCAAAATACATATGATCCATTACAGCAAGTGCTCGATACGGGCCCATCAAAGTCAGTGTATCATCCTGCATAGGTATTTAAGGAAAAATAATGTAAAAATGTATTATGTTATGGCAGAAAAGAAATCAAGCTCTATGGTACCAAGCAAAAGTTTGGGTAGATACCACACAAATAATCGAGTTATTAAAATAGCATTAGAAGATGCAACTTCATAAATTTACATTCTTTCATAAGTTAAACAAAAGTAAGTATTGCTCCAGTTTCAAGAATGAATTGCTAGCAACAAAGCATGTATATAGGTATGTTTAAAATGACCACCAATAGAAATATTTCACTTCCACTATAAAATGTGTCAAGATGATCCAAGAGCGTTACATACAAACCGGATCAACAAAATGATGAAACAATTTAAGCAACAGGACCTTTTGAGGTAGAAAAGACAATCGTCGATCTTAAAAAATAGGGAAAGCTATTGCGTGCTTCAAATCATTACTGCAACCGAAGAGCTAAATACAGCATGGATTAATAGCAGGCACTGTAGCTTGCCCCCTAAGAGGTTTTGGGAATGAATCAGTTCATGATGCTGACAGCATGGTTTAATTGACACCTGGCAGTAGGATTTTCCTGGCAAGGAGATGGCAACCACAGGATATTTAACCCTCTGGTTTCATGAGAGGGTTAGCACTGCTCTTGTTACATGTGGACAAAATAAACTGTACATTTTAGTAGACCCTTAAGGAACCAAACTGGCTACACATTTCATCACTTCATAATGTGCCAACCTTAGAAGAGGACACTAGACATACTATCTCAAAACAACAATAAAACAGCTCACAGCAGTATGGAAATGTTATTTAAGGTGGAATGTATACCATAGTGTGTGGATTGTAAAGGCAAGAATACTGACATTTTGATTTATATCCGTAAACAGAGGAATGAATGAAGTGGATCAAACCTTGGAGGTTATTACTTGGGGATCATCCCTGCCACGCTTGAACAAATAGGCACATCTGTAGTCGTACTCATCCCTTGCCAATACAGTACCAAATACGCTAATCGGATAATCCCTGTCAGACTCGGCAACCTTGATTGAAATGACATTGACAGAGTCAGCCAGCCACGGACGACGAGGGGAAGGGATCTTGTCAATCGGTTTCCATGGCATGCCCTTAGCTGCAAAATCAAGGCCAGTATGAAAATCAAACCAAGAATATGCATGATTTTATACAAGTACATCAACAAATTGCTAATTAAGGATGGGTGTACTTGGGTATTGATGTGTGCACTAAGTGGAGGCGATCGAGCATGTTTGATACTAAATGAAAATGATGAGAAATTAAATCTACTCACACTCTTTATCCAGGTCAAAGAAGGCTATGTTGAAACCACAAAAGAAGCGGGTATTAACAGGCATCTCCAGCTTGTGGTTGTATTCAGTGACCTCTCGGCAGCGAACCATTTGAAGAATTTTCACCACCTTGCCCTCCCATGTGAGCCTAGGCTGCAGAAGACATGGCTCTCGATCATCCTCAAGCCTATCCAGCTCCGCAACTATTTCCGCATCAGTCTTGTTGGCATCAGCCAGCATAGCCTCTTTCTTCTTCTTGGCAGCAGCCAGATTGGCCTCTTTCTTCTTCTTGGCATCAGCCAGCTTGGCCTCTTTCTTCTTCTTCTTCTTCTTGGCACCAGCCAGCTTGGCGTCTTGCATCTCCTTGGCATCAGACAGCTTGGCCTCTTCCTTCTTCTTGGCATCAGCCAGCTTCGCCTCGTCCTTCTTCTTGGCATCAGGCAGCTTGGCCATCTGATTCACCCTCCGCTGTGCCCTGGCCTGCACCACCTGATCCTCCATAATCTTGAGGTCACCGAAATCACCTGTAAGACAAGGTTTTTGTTAAACGTGCTACTGTAACATGCTAAAGAGTGATGGGGTTGGGTTACTGATTCAAACAGATGGCCACAGTGGCATTCGGATGATTGATGATTGTTTAATGATAGTCGGTAGATAGTACACTCACTCGAGGCCCCGCTGCTAGAAAAGGAGGAATCGTAGTCTTCTCCAGATGTTTGCAGCTCGGGATGGTCGAATAGATTCGCCATCTTCGATTTTTGAAATTGACGCATCGTAATCTCATTACTCGTTTGACGCATTTTCTTCTTCCATAGTGCAAGCGTGCTGCCAGGGAAGGGGCGGATCCAGTAAAAGGACAAATTTTCTTAGAAAAAAAAAACTAGGAGGCTTGTCGATCGAATAGCTTTTTGGTTAGGGTTTCGGTGCTCAGCTTGAAGGGAAGGTAAGGGAAGGGAGTACCGGGTGGGTGCTCGTCGCCGTCGAAAGCCTCAGCAAGTGGCTCCGAGCGGCGGCGGCGGCGACGGTCGGTCGGAGAGCGAGAGGGGGCGAGAGAGGCAGGTAATAGAAGGGACGGAAGGGGAATACACATAGCGACGGCGTCGCTGGAAAAATAAAACTACATGGGCCTTCTGTCCTTCTTCTGGGCCGCCACATTTTTTTTTCTTTCTAAATTTGTATGGGCCTTGTGCCCTTCTTCTGTTTTTCTTTCGAAATTTCTGTTTTATTTCTTTCTTTGTCTCCCTTTTAATTTATTATTTTTATTTTTTATTTGACTTTAGCTAGATAAATGCCCCCGTTCCACCAAAAAAATCTAGCTAGGACGATGGATTTGATTGATTGTATATAGAATAATAAAAATTGTATCAGGCGCCAGCGGATCTAGTGAGAATTAGAGAGGACATGGACACGCACCTGTCGACTCCATGGATAGGTGCTGTGAGCAATGGAGGATGGAGCTTCCGTTTCGTGGAATATAATCGACGACAATAGACGCCTGCCGGCCCTGCCTGCCAGATTATATTGTGTCCGCTGTATATGTTTTGAGATGAGATTTCTTCTTCTTTTCGTTCGACTACGATTACAGTTATATATATGCGTAAGTTTCGGGAGCTGGGCACGCCGGTCACCGAGTCCAACTCGATCTATAGATGGGCCAGCAAATTTAGTTGGGCCATCATCATAATGCCCTTTACTTAATTAATTTCTCATTTTTCCCCTAAACGTCACGGCACACACTGACACACATAATATAAAGTTGTGAAGAACATGTACAATTATATCAACCACATCGGCCATCCAGGATTAAAAAAAAAAAAAAAAAAGACCGTACAAAGTTGTTTGTACATGAAAGAATTGATTCAATCTCCAAAGAATAAACACTAATAGTATATTAAGTATCCGGCTAGTACACACGACACTATAACAACAAAACTCTACAAAGCCATGCTTGTCACTCAATACTAGAAGATCGGCTCCTCATTTTAGTCGGCCGCAGTCTGGCTTATTTTTGCTCACAAAACACTATCGAAACAACTGAAATCTTGACTTATCAATCAGCCCAACAGATTAACATGTGCAGAGTTGCTTCTCTATTTCTCACTTGTAAACAAGGCCCATCCAACTCTCTCCTTCTCTCTAAAACATAAAACCAACATCCATGCATTTCTATCGGTACGGGTCAAACGCACCTCGGTGGTTTAAGGCACGCCGGATCTCTCACACACAACGATCGAGATATGACCCTTCCTCCCTCTTTCTACGTCAGATTTCCTACATCTCTTTCTATGTCTTCGATAAGCGACATAGGCGAGGATGGCCACCACAATGGACATTATTGAAGAAATGGAAGTATGTGGTGGGCTCAGGAGCGAACGTATGTGCGACTTTACAGTGCATTGGGTAGGGGTTTGTGGATGGCACTGGTGCCTACATGTATAGTTTTCCATGCGCCCGCGGCACGAAGGCCCGGCCCGGCACCGGCATTTTGGCCCGGCCCAAAAAGGCCCGAGCCGTAGAAGGCCCGTGCGGGCTGGCCCGCAAAAGCCCGTGGGCGTGCTTGGGCCGACCCCGCACGGCATGAAAGCACGGCCCGGCCCGGTGGTAGAGCCGCGGGCCTCTATGGGCCTTGTACTTTGTGGACAAAAAAATGAGGCCCCTAACGGCTCTTTTGGCCCAAAGATAGCCCAACTCCCCTAACTTAACCGTAGCAGCGCCTATATAAGCGCCCCCCTTCCCGATATTTTTCATACTTGGTATAATATTATACATATATTTGGTATAATATTGTACAAATATACTTTGAAAATCTGTGTAAAAAATGATCATGTTTGAGTGTTTTTTAAAAATCTACCCACGTGTTTTACGGCACCAAGATGGCACGACAGGCACAATTTGGCCCAGGGGGACGGGCCCGGCAACCCCCGCACGAAGCCCGTAGAGGCACGCGCCCGTGAGGCACGCGGTGGCCCGTGAGGCACGACGGCCGCGGGACGCAAGACCAAGACGGCATCGGCGGCGGGCCGGCTGCGCCCCACCGTTGGAAATCTATACCTACATGCCACGACCATAAAAACTACATATTGTGTCGACCTAGAGTAGTTGTGTGTATCCACCACCATAATTTAAAACTTCTCCTAGTAAAGTGGAATTCTCCGAAAGTGTTTTTGTAATAAAAATAGTATAAATTCCCTACTCAATGCATAGTGAGATTCTCATGTGCTACGACTGGTGGTAAAAAAACACAAGAAGAGAAGTCGACGTAGTGCTCCATCTTCTTCTTCTATATATAATGCAGCAAGGCAAGAACGATCGATGATGATGACGAGAAGGAGGATTACCAAGATGGTGGAATATTCTATTGATTTTAATAAAACACTAGCACTTATAGTCATAGCATACAAATTAATTAAGTTTACACTAAATTTTATATGCTACAAGATAGGAGCTTCGTCGTGGATCGTGTAACTACCCCGATGCACATGAGCCACATGAGATACCTAACTCCCACATCGATGAATCCGATCTATTCATTGCGTTGCATTGAGCGCCACAGTACACACTGCATACTGACCGCTTACCGTACCAACCCAGCCTTACCCGGCTGAGAACGAAGACGACGTCCTAGCTGTACAGTAGTAGTATATAATACAAGACAATTCATCTAACGACATTTGCACGCAGCACATAAAAAAAGAGGTGATCGAGGATGAAAAAATGGCGGCGGCGGCATACAAGCCGGAGAGGATCCTGATCACTGGCGCAGCGGGTTTCATCGCGTCCCACGCGGCGACCCTTATCGTGCGCAAGTACCCGGAGTACAAGGTGGTGGTGCTGGACAAGCTGGACTACTGCTCCAACCTCAAGAACCTGGCGGCGGTGTCCGGCAGCCCCCGGTTCAAGTTCGTCAAGGGCGACATCGGCAGCGCCGACCTGGTGAGCTTCATCCTGGCCACCGAGGGCATCGACACCGTGATGCACTTCGCGGCGCAGACCCACGTGGACAACTCCTTCGGCAACTCGTTCGAGTTCACCAAGAACAACATCTACGGCACCCACGTCCTGCTCGAGTCGTGCCGCACGGCGGGCGGCAGATCCGCCGCTTCATCCACGTCAGCACCGACGAGGTGTACGGCGAGACGGACGGCGACGCGGTGGTGGGCAACCACGAGGCGTCGCAGCTGCTCCCCACCAACCCGTACGCGGCCACCAAGGCCGGCGCGGAGATGCTGGTGATGGCGTACGGCCGGAGCTACGGGCTCCCCGTGATCACGACGCGCGGGAACAACGTCTACGGGCCGCACCAGTTCCCGGAGAAGCTCATCCCCAAGTTCCTGCTGCTGGCCATGAAGGGGCGGCGCCTCCCGATCCACGGCGACGGCAGCAACGTCCGCAGCTACCTCTACTGCGAGGACGTGGCCGAGGCCTTCGACGCGGTGCTCCACCGCGGCGAGGTCGGCCACGTGTACAACATCGGCACCAAAAAGGAGCGCACGGTGATGGACGTGGCCAGGGACATCTGCGGGCTGTTTGGCCTCGACGCCGGCGAGGCCATCGAGTTCGTCGACAACCGGCCGTTCAACGACCAGAGGTACTTCCTGGACGACGAGAAGCTCAAGAGGCTGGGGTGGCGCGAGCGCACGCGCTGGGAGGAGGGGCTCAGGAGGACCATGGAGTGGTACGTGGCCAACCCTGACTACTGGGGGACGTGTCCGGGGCGCTGCTGCCGCATCCCAAGGCGGGATCAGCGACGCCGGTGGTCTCCCTTCCTTCCCCAGCTGCGGCGGCGGCTGGAGGAGCAGGGGAGGATCAGGATCATGCCGGCGCAGCAGCAATGCCGGCGTACAGCAATGGCGCCAATGGAACCACCACCGTGCACTGATTCGTTCATTACTACACCTGCAGCTGCAGTGCTGCAGGCCAAGGCCAGTCCTAGTGCTCGATCGATCCATCGGTTTCGCTCCCGTCCCCAATAATTAATCCGCCACGAAAAACTATTAATCGCGTGCGTGATTATTTGAATTTCAAGCTAGTATGTTGTGAGTACGCGTGGTGGTTAATACTAGACCGCCGCGTTTTGTTTGTGTGTGGATCCATCATCAGCTCAGCTTAGTGTTGCAACGTTTCCAAACAACCTAATTCTTCTTCTTGTTTTACCTCTACGTTGGTATCATAAATTGTCACAAATTTCATTTAGCACACTATTGAAGGCAGCTTGATTTATATCTAATAATCAAGGCCGGCAAACAAATTGTCAAAAGGCTTGCACCATTACGTGGAGACAATTAGAAAACGTATATGAATAGAGTCTGATGAAGGAAGAAAACAAAAACACTTTTGATGCTGATGCACCAAACAAACAGGCCCTGCTCTGCTCTGCTCTGCTGCAAATCAGGGAGGGGATCGATAAGCAATTGGTGCTAGGCTGACTCACCTCCCTCTGCCTTCGCGCCGACCACCCCTTCAATCCGGCCCATTTGGCCTTTTTTTTTTTTTTTGGCCCATGGAAGCCCAGCCCATCATCTCCTCCTCCTTCCTCTCGGCCAGCGTCGTCGCTGGTCGCCCGTCGTCCCGCGTCCGTCACCTCGCTCCACCGCCCCGCCGCCGCCACCTCGCCAGGCTTTAGGGCGCCGCCACCTCGCCGTCGCTTTAGGGTGGAGCGCGCCCGCCCTCGGCGACCTCCCCCGCCCCTCCTTTCCCTCCCCGGCCATAGCGCCCGGCCGGCCGGCCGCGGCGCCGTCACGGCCTGGCAGCGGCCCCGGCGTGAGCTCGGGCGGCGCCGCCGAGCTTCCGGGCGGGGAGAGACCCATCCGGGCTGGGTACGGGTCGGCGGCGGGGGAGCCGGAGAAGACGGCGGCCGAGGCGGGTGAAGATGGCGCCGGGCTAGAGAAGACGACGTCGCCCGGCATGGGGAGCGGGTTAGGGTTTGGAGAAAATAAGAGGGGGGGGGGAGGAGGGGCGCCGCCGGCGCCCTAGGGCTCGGCCGGAGCTCCGGCGAGCTAGGGCCGGGCCCCTTGCTCGCCGGAGCTCCAGCCGAGCCCTAGGGCGCCGGCGGGGGCGAGGCGGGGCGCCGGCGCGACGCGAGGAAGACGATGGCGTCGGGCGGGCTTCCTTCGTGGGTTTGGGCCGCGGGAGCCGGGCCGCTCGCGGGTCGGCGGGCCGCTGTGGCGCGCCGACCAGTCGGCAGCTAATGCCCCCCCCTCTGCCTTACCCCTTTTTCTTTCTCATCACCCTCTCCTCTCCTCGTTCAACATCCGTCCTCAAATCCTTTGAAAAATCTTCTCCTATTGTATTGTATGCAGTGGCATTCGACTTTGAAAAGTAAGTTTACCAAGAAAGGCGTGCTAACTTTAATCAAGGACGGCCACAGCATGTAACACTCAACTAACTCATGTTTGCAATGCGGCTTCTTCTCATCTCAGGGGAATTTAGTAGCAGTAATTGCATGATCGATGGATCCTTAATTTTGCAATAAAAGAAACAAAGGAAACATTTCCAACAATAAAATATTTGTTCAAGGGTGGAAGAGTCAACATTTTTATCTCCAAATAACGATTTATCTCACAATACACCATAAATATTAATTAATATTATTTTGTCAAAATTACGTTTGAAAAGTGAGCCGGATGAGGATAGGCGTGTTAGTTTGTGCATCACCATCGCAACGATTCGATCCAAAGCCAAGTGGACTAGGATGGATGCATGGGCCGACACTGGCTGGATCGGGGATTCGTTCTTTGGCTGGTGAGTGCACGACACTGCCACCGCAGCACACACTACACCTACACTAGAGAGTCCACTCTGACATGCTACTATATCAGTGTAGTGACCAGAATTGCAGACGCAGCTAGCTTTCCCAATTCCAGGGCACAGATCAAAGGACGCAGACTCTACTGTATCAGCCAAGCCATCCATGGCGCCTCCTCCTCCTCCTCCTCCTCACGAGCCGGACAGCTGCGCCGGGTATGTTATCCATCCACTGCTACTTACTCTGTGCTACAAGTGTGTATACAGACACACGGAACCCAGGTAGTAATGCAGCTGCTTGCAGGTCGGTGGAGGCTGCGCCAGCGACGGTGACGACGGTAGACGTGACGGCGGCGAGGGACCTTATTATCTCCTCTGCCGGCGCCGGCGGCCACCGGTACCTGGACGTGAGGACGGAGGAGGAGCTCGCCAAGCTGGGCCATCTCGTCGAGGGTACCCTCAACGTCCCCTACATGTTCATCACTCCGCAAGGCAAGCAACACTCCACCTTTCTACTTCTTTGTCTCTTTACTTAGCCAGTAAATTACACAAGATAGTTGGCTCTCCGTTCTAAATTGTATCTCTCTCTGTAATGTATTAGAGCAACTCCAACCCACCCCTCATCTCAGCCCCTACCCTAAATTCTAGGGGTTTGGAGAAAAAATCAACTCCAATGGAGTCCAAAATTTGGACCTCAAATTTTATCAAACCCCAAATTTTTAGTTTTGACCCAACAAACCTGGATCCCTATTCCTGTGGTCCCACCATTTTCTTCCGTCGCCAGACCCGCGGAAATCCGTCCAGCGCGCCGCAGCGCGCTCGCAGCGAGCACCTCGGCGATGGTCGCCCGGCGTGGCGAGCACCTTGACGAGCACCTCGGCGGCTGCGCCGCAGCGAAGCCGGGGGGCATCTCGTGAACATGGCCGCCGGGCGCCCACAACGCAGCGCGCGGAACACGTCGCTGGTCCGGTCGTCGCGTGCGCGTCCGTCTTGCGGACCGCCGAGCGGGAGCTCGAGGAGCGGCGCCAGGCCCGAAGTTGTGCGGGGAGGAGTTCCGTGTGGCGCTCGCCGAAGTCCCCGCCCGCCGTGGCGGTGGGGTCATCACTGCTCCACGGCCAAGAAAGGCGCGGCGTCACGCAGCGCGCGGGGGCGGCGTCGACCCGAAAACACCGGTGGGGCGCCTACGCCGTATCGCGCTCGCTTCTTCCGCCCTCCGACCGGGCATCGGTGAAGGGCGGCGGCGGAAGAGATCCGCGGGGGCACCCGTGTTCTGCCGTGGGCGCGGAGCGGTGTGGGAGTGGAGATCCAGTCAGCGGCCGCGCACCGGGCCGATGCCCTTCTCCAGCCAGCACGCCCCGCGGAGGCGCTCTGGACGCGCGGCGAGCGCTTCGCGTCGGCGGCGGGGTCGACAGAGACGAGATGTCGCGATGTGCTGCAGGGCCTGAGCTGCGCGAATCCCAAGCGCTGCTGGTGTTCAGCTCCAGCGGGTCCATGGAGATGCAAGATCGCCTTCTCTACGCTGGCGATGACGCCCGAGGCGGCTACCGCTGCTATGCTCCACTCCGCCCCTTCTTGCGGACTCGTCACGACCCTATTCTTTGACTCCGGTCTCTCCTTAGCGCACGGGTGCTCGGGACGCGGCCCAGCGCTCGTCTAGCTAGGGGCTGCGCGCGGGCGGATGCCCGGCCGGGGCCAGAGGCTCCCGGCCATTGAGGCCGCCGGCGTGCGGCCCGAGGCCGGCGGGCGGCGTGGTCTGGCCGCCCTCGTCTTGAAACCTCCCCGATCTGAGGCGGGCGGCGGCGACGGGGGGCGACGACGCCGGGAACGCAAATTGTGCCGCCGCCGGCTCGCCTCCGGCCTGCCATTTGCCATTTACCGACCTGGGACCCATGGGACATACGTCCTCCCTCGCGTCCGCCATCGGCGCCACCCGCGGCCTCCGCCACCACGCTCGGGCGGGAGGTCGAGCTCGCCGGCGCGGGCGGCATGCGGGTCGGGACACTGCCCGCCGTCCGCGCCGGACGCAGTGTGGGGCCGATGGGGTCATTCACGGCATCGGCGCCTCCTCATCCGCGCCAGCCCGTGCAGGCTTCTTCAACGCGCTGCCGTAGCCTCGCCCGCGAGAAGAGGAGCCAAGAGGCGGACCGGACTGCGGCGAAGCCCGAGTGGTCCATGCACACCCACCACAGCACGAAGGCGGAACCACTGTAGCACGTCGTCGGCGCTAGCGACCAGCGCCAGCGAGAGCGGCTCCGCGCCCGACACCGGCGGCCGGGCGAGATAGGGGCCTGATTTTGGCGTTTTGTGGTTGGAGTTGGGATTTGATTTTGGCCTCTAAATTATGTAGGGGGTTTCTAAATAGAGATTTAGGGGCTTGATTTAGGTCCTATGGCTGGAGATGCTCTTAAGGTGAGGTGCTCTAGGGGCTTGTAATCTGACTATAGCAACATCCGCTTCAGCTCAATCAAATATTAACTTCCTGGTTAAATTTTTTACTATATATGTATCAAGAAAAACAAAAGTAATACCTTTGTAATCGGGAATAGAACGAGTATAGCCTCCGTTCACATTCACAATTCACTTGCATGATGTTTGTTTGTTAGTCCACCATCATTTTATTGTTTTGTTTGTTTTGTGCTACGAAACAGGTTGATTTGTCATCGCCTTATTCATCAGGAATAAGTTAAGAATAGACTCATGACGTACCATCTTATCTAGAATCATTTTATTTCTCATTCTAAACATTACTGTTGCTAATCCATGTACCTGGCCGCTATATATGCCTATGTTCATGCATATGGCCAACAAAGCGTCCATATGCAATACAAACTGGCTTCCAAGCTGACAGGAATAAAATAATAAAAGTGGTATATGTGCAACTAATTATCCACTTTGGCGCGCAGGAAGCCGGGTGAAGAACGGCCAGTTTGTGGAGCAGGTGGCGTCGCTGTTTACAAGCAAAGAGGAACACGTCCTAGTGGTACCACGTCACCGTCTCATCATATATACTATGTAGCTTTCAGTCTATTCCTGCAATAATGCCTAGTGATAATGCATTGCAGGGGTGCCAAAGTGGCAAGAGATCAGAGCTAGCATGCCTTGATCTTCAAGCAGCAGTAAGAACTCTACATAACATCGTCACAGATACTTACTACCAACAGCTTGCCTACTCTTCTGATGCATACTAATACACAACATATGCCTGCAGGGATTTAACAACGTCAAGAACATGGGAGGTGGCTACCTTGCCTGGGTGCACCATGGCTTCCCTGTCCACCATCCACTCCCAGTCCCCGGCGACATGGAACACGATGCATCTCCACGTCCACCGATACCAGCACCAACACCAGCCAACCAAGCCTAGCTTCAATGGCGGCCTTGACAATTCAAGCTCAACTGCTGGGACTGGGAGCCCTGCCTCCATCAGCGTTCCACAATACTACCTACTCTGGTACCCAGCAGGCAGGCAGGCAAAATAAAATAAAGCTACTGCCCTATACTTGCTGCTGCTGTACACCCTAAACTGTGTCTACTATTTGTGTGATATGATCCAGAAACTGTATGTGGATGGTGTGCCATAATGTCAATAAACAAAACAAATGGTAAATGCCTCAATTAACAAGACAGGGATGAACAATCCCACCTATTATAGTTTCTCACAGAATCAACTAGTTCACGAATGCTGGATCCCAACCACCACCAGCACTCAGTCAATCACATGACACACACAATGAATGAGCAAGATGGCATATTGCCCTACATTAACTCATGAAAAAAATAATATTCAATTCATTTTATCGTCCAAACAACAGTATGCAGGGAGAAGAAGCTATGGTAACCAAATCAAGGCACCTTGTCATAACAAAATGAGGCAATTTTGATTTTGATCTTGGAGCATTTATACAAGAACCCTCAAATGCTTGTCCCCAGGTTCATTCAAGTTCTAAAACACAGAGTTGGGGAATACCGTCTATTTATCTGATTACTGTTGGCACTGGCATTTTTGCCGCTTCAACATGCACCCTCTCATCAATGGTCGACATCACCACCAAAACAAAGAGGGCTCTCATTGGTTGGGCGTGCCATTTGCCTCCTTGGTCTTCTCAGGAAAAGCCTATACAGGCTTTGCTCGCCCCTCTGAGTCCTCCAAACAATCAGATGGTTACAATAAATATGACTCGACGACAGTGCTTAAACTTCTGTTGGACATCCTTCGGAGTTTCAATCTGGAAACAAGTTGATTGAAAAATTAGACAAGATGATCTATAAATAAATATCAGATCAGAATGAGGAGATTGTAATGGGCTTGAACAAGAAATGGGCACATACAGCATTCAAAGCTATGAAGAGAGCTTTAATCACATTAAGTGGGTTCCTTGATCCAATAATCTGCAAGACAAAAAGCAAGAAAAGAAAATCACAATTAAGAAACAGAAAAGGACTGATACTGATCGCTTGGACTTTAGAATCACACCTTTGTCTTGCCATTGCTGAAACCAGCCAAGTACAGCACAGTCTCAACAGTCCTTCCCGCAGCAGACATTCCACTCCTCATTGGTCCAGGCCAGAGGTATATCTTAAGATACACAAGCAGCCATCAGGCCCACCAGTTACCACAGCAGGATTCACAAATACAAGAGAGATTTGATATTTATGTGTGTTCACCTTCGTTTTCTCATATTTGGCCTGGATAGCATGAGCAATTGTGTGATCCTCGTATCGCTCCATGTAGTGGAGATTCTGAAAGCATTTCTCATATGCCTGGCGAAGAGGATAAAAAACAACACTTCCTGTAAGACCTAGAAGCCTCAGCTAATTCCAAATGAAGCATGAAACCAGTTGCTCAACCATCAAGCATATGATAGAAATTCCCAGGTAACTAATCAGATATTTTTTGAGGTCAAGGATTATGTATTATAGAATACATATACTACTTTCCCAAATATCCCAACCCACAAAAGTTCAGTTGTTTTATCTATTATTAGCAAACTACAACTCAATGCTACTGCCTTAACTGGCACAGGAACAAGTTTAGTAATTTGTTTGGAAAGGTAAATTATCCATACTCTCTGTATTGCAATCTTGGCTGTTGGGCCTTTTAGCTTTCGCGAATCCAACAACACCATTGTAATTTCCAGTGGCCAATAGCGCTGTGAATTTTGCTATTTGTCCTCCCTGATAATCACAATGTAAAATTACCCAACAAAGTTGGCAAAAAGGCTATGATTAGCAGCTGAAGTCACTCAAACAAAGAACACTAACCTTTGTGACTTTGCATGTCCTGTTAACGTCGATAACTTTCACATCAAAACCCTGTAAGGCGTGTATCCGTGTTAGCACATAGTTAATGTAACATGAAAGGCATCAATGGAGATAGATCCAGACCAAAGTTTGCTAGCCAGGTTGGACCATTTTCAATTGATGATTGTGCTTACTTTTCTGTACATAGGTCTCCTCTTCTTCTTAGACAGGGAATGACGCTCCTCCACCAACTCCTTGATCTCCTCCTCCAAGACTCTGCCTTTCTTACCAAAGGTATGATCCAACAGTTGTAGCTTCTCCTCAATCTTCTTTTCAATAGCATTGAGTTTCTCTATGAGCATATCATCTCTCTCCTTCTCCTCACTGAATTCCTCCTCATCACCCTCAAGTTCTGCCCTTTGATCATCTGCTTCTCCTTATCAAAGCCGGTATTGAGCATGACATCCTCTGCAGGTGCTTGATGAGCCCAAAGTTTGCAGGGTTACTGGGGTCGTATGCCTCCTTGATTTCCATGATCCTGACAGCCCGGTTGAGCTTCTGAAGGAGAATGAAGCGCTCTTTCCCCGTAGCATCCTTGAGAAGGTTCATCATGTCGCCGATGACCCTGTACTCCAGTGGCAGCTTGAGATGGCGCTCCTCGAACTTTTGGTCATCCATTTGTGAGCCTCGTCGAGGGTGTCTGTCACGTTTGGCGATGGCAGAGTAAGTAAATGCGGTGGAAATGGATGGAAGGACGGGATGAGGAGAGCGGTCTCCTACCGGCCTCTGCGAATGATTGCAGGTACTCCTCATGGCGGTTGCACTTGCGCTCGAACTCGTCGACGCGTCGCTTGATGGCGTCGGGCGTGTAGCGCTCATCATCCTCGTCGCTGTCGGAGTCGGTGGGCTCCCAGAACCAGAAGCCTTCGTCGGCGGCCGTCTCCCTTGGCCCTGCGTTTCTCGATGAGCGGCTTGACGCCCATGTAGTCCTCCTCTTCCTCCTCCTCTGCCTCTCCCTCCTGGTCCTTGCCGTCCTGGCGCGGCGCTCGCGCTCGACCTGAGCGAGCAGCTCGTGCACCTCCCGCTCGTACTGGATCTTCGGTGGAGGCCTGGCGCCCCGGCCGAGGCGGAGAATGCCAGGTGGCGGCGTGATCCGCGAGCCTAGGTGTTGGCGTTGGCGAGGGAGTGCGGTGGATTCCGCGAGGCCGTGCGGCCGCAGGAGAGGAGGCGGGCCCACGCCGCGGCGGCGGGAGCGGGAGCGAGCGGCGGCGGCTGCCATGGCTGCGGCGGCGGCGGAGAGGGAAGGGTTTTGCTTGCTGGCGAGTGGGATTTCCCAGGGAAATGAAATCTAGGTGGGCCGCCCTTCATGGGCCTCCATTTACATACTAAATTTAGCCCATGGGCTGGCTACCTCCATTTCGACTCCTACCATCTCGACTCCATTTGCTCAAAAAAAAAAAAAAAAAAAATCTCGACTCCAACGCAGCCGTCTGCCGGCGCCGCTGCCAGCGCCGGGCCGCCCTCCCACGCTCGCGCCGCCTCCGCCTGGAGGTCCCGTCGTCGCCCTGCCTCCTACTGACGCCGGGCCGCATTCTCGCCAGCGCCTCGCGGGTCCACCTGCCGCCAGCCTGCCTCCACCATCGTCGCTTCGCTGCAGTCAAGGAAGAGATACGACTCCACTGATCCGCTGCAGCCAATCTGAATCAGGTGAGGTGGCCGCCGGTCAAACCCTCCCCCTCCTCCCTGTACTTGCGCGTTTGCGTTTCTGACCCTCTTTTTTGCGTTTTTCCACTGCCGCAGCCAATTACGGAATGTCGAGCCAAAACGAGGGGGACGAGGAATTGGAGTTCAGCGACAGGATTGGCGCTCTCCCGGATGTGCTCTTGCACCAGGTTCTGTCTCTCCTGCCGGCGGAGGAGGCCGTTCGGACGTCCGTGTTAGCCCGGCGCTGGCGCTATCTCTGGAAGTCTGCCCCAGGTGTGCGCCTTGGGTGCCTTGACCCAATGATGATGCCCCCATCCGTGAATGCTCTTCGGAGATTTGTGGACCCTCTCCTTCACCTCCGTGGAGATTCGCCCCTTCAGACATTTGAGCTCACCGTTGGTGACTTCCCAACAACAGAAGACGACCTCTACGTGAACATCTGGTTTAGGCATGCCGTAACACGCGGAGTTCAGGTGCTCAAGCTCCACATCTGTGACAGCAACTATGCTGATCCCTGCTTTCCATTGCAAGACGTTCGCCTTGTCTCTCAACACCTCAAGAGGCTACACCTTTATCAAGTACAGTGTTTCACTAGTTTCCTTGACTTCTCGTGTTGTCCAGCATTGGATTCCTTGGTGTTTGAGCACTGTGATCTTTCATTTGCCACAAAAATCATGTCTGAGTCCCTTAAAAGTCTTACCATTGCAGATTATTCCGATGTATGTGAGGATATTCGTATGCAAATATGTACCCCAAATCTGATTGCACTATGTCTAGATGGCTTTTGGGGCAAGACTCCCGCCTTTGAGAGTATGCCATCATTAGTTGATGCATCTGTTCGATTAGGCGAGGGTTGTAGTGACCGCTGTGATAAACTCTGGAAAGGACTTCAAACTTGTCAATGTCAATATTGTGACAGTTCTAACAACATTGCCAATAGAGGTCCTGTGCTTCTAAAAGCTTTACTGGAAGCTACGAATTTGACATTGATTGGTCATCTTGACACGGTAATAACTACATCTTACGTCAATTCCATTTCCATTGTAACTTCATCCCCCTTAGTTCTGCTGCATTCCATTTCCACTGTAACTTTATAAATTCAGCTCCCTTAGTTCTGTTGCACACCTTGCCTGACATTAATAGATGCCACTTGGGAAGGACTTTATTTTTGTGAATGCATTGCAAGTACCAACTTAAATTATACACTCGGTATTGTAAGGATTATCACATATGTTTGGTTTGAATCTTGTCCAGTTTATTTTCAAATGGGATTTGAGATGGTGCCCCACATACAGTAAGTTAAAGACTTCGGTGCTTAATGGAAACTGGTGTGTGCATGATGACTTCCATGCATTGGCTTGTATTCTTGAACATGCACCAAATTTGGAGAAGCTCAGCCTTCAACTCTCTTCTTTTATGGTATATATTTCATATATTGACAGCTTCTTCATTTTAGAATGATTTCACTACTTATTGATCATATAAAAACCGTTTTTCTCACTTGAGCACTTCAGGGCTTGGCCACTTGAGGACCCTCAGCATAAAGTGGAAATTATTGAAGCTTCAGTTCGATCGACCGATCAACTGCAATTTCAAAGCAACTTAAGATAGTTGAGATCAAGTGCGAAGTGCTTGATCGCAGAGTTCACAAAGTTCTCCAATTCCTTTGCACATTTGGCATACGTAAGCTAACTTGACCTCCTTGTGTTTCTATATTTCTAACATTGCTGAAACCTGAATTCTTCAAAACAAAGTAAGAGTGAAAGGAAAACCCTGTACTGTACTTCATAGACATTTTGTTTGACCCACAAAGTTTATTCGAACTCAATCGCATTGATAGATGGTAAGCCAATTCATTTACTTTTATTGTAGTTCTGAATGTTTGACTAATGTTTGACTAGTTTTGATTTGTTTGAAATGGAAAGAACTTACCAATTGAGTTGTTCTGACTATATGCTCGCTTCCTTATTCGCTCTGAAGTCTGAACAATATATGTTATATCTTCATTAACCATTCTATAAGAAGTACCATGATATGTGATCTCCTGTCTTGCTCCCTCAGTTTTCTAAAGGCTCATTTGACATAATCAGTTAAATGAACCTATCCACTGAATAAACACCAGCAAGTTTGTTCCACACCACCTAATTGTATGTGTTTCTGTAGCCAAAAGAATTGTTCCATATATATTTTCATTCCAAATTTAGTAATTGAAAAATTGATACAGCAGCTAAGCCCCCACTGTAAGCTTTTATATTAATAAAATAAAACAAAAGAAGCTGTACAAGCAAACAACGAACAGTAGAAACTAGCTTCCTAAGAGAAGCAAAGAAACTAGGTAAGGGAATCTATACAGAATAAGAAAGCAGGACTCTTAGCATCACAGATTCTATGGGCCTGAAGTCGAGCTTCCCCACTAAAGCTGAACTTCCAAGAGTCTAAGGAAGGACGACCCCTATCAAAGATGAAGTTATTTCTTTGTTTCCAAATCTGCCAAGCTGCAATGATGAAGATCTCCATAAAATAAGAATTCAGATTAGTAATGTTTTCTATATTTCGTATTACAAAAATCTGGCATATTTAAACTATTGCTTCGTTTTTCATCCCCCATTCCCCCTCTTTGTTTCTGGTAATTTGTACATGATTTTTTTTATCAAAATTCATGGCTGTGTCATTCCTTTTCTAATTGTCCTACTCCTTCACATTTATGAAAATAATCCATGCCCTGTTGATTTGCTCCCTTTGCTCTGTCAGTTGCTTTCATCTGAATTAATACCCTCGAAGTGATGTTTTGATAATTCTAACTTCTAACTCATTTATGTTTGGAAATCATGTCCGCTCTGTGTTCTTTTCATCATAAGAAATGGAGATACTACTAGTTTATCATTGTTAGACTTTGTACCAAACAAATGAATTTTTTGGTTCATTTTAGGTTATTAGAACATGTATAAACCAGATTAAGTTGAATGTTGGCCAAGTGAACTTCCTATTCATGGAAGTCTGTTCAATCATTTTAAATTTCTTTCAAATAACTCAATACCTTGCGCACTGCTGCATGTTACATCCGACTCTGAACTTGTTTGTCTTCTTTTCTCTAGTTTTCAGGTTTTGATCTGACGTGCAAGAAAAATGGCTTGATGGTGGGTCTGCAGTGTCTCAATGTAGTGAAATGCAAGCTTAATGTTTGCTGCGACATGGCTTTTGTCTTGTGTCTAGTGGTCAATTAGGGGAGAACTTTACATTAAAGTTGGTATGGACACAGACATTTTATTATCTTAGTTACACTCGTAGTTCAAGTTAAATTGTTTGGCGATCTGGGCCAATTTTCTTTTGCTTTTACATACTATATTCAGTGTTGAGCTGGTAATATAATGTGACATGTTCTCTTCCACCCTATTTGGTCAGTTTTTGTCCCGTTATTTGTCTGGATGATAGCACTTCTAACTATGAGGATCTGCCATGGTCTTGTTAACATCGGATCTGAAGCTAGCTTTCGAGGGCAGGGTAGATGCATTCTGGAATGTGTCAGCACTACATGTAGGTACTGCCACCTTCATCTTGCCAGACAATTTTGCATGGGCTAATGCTTGTTGAACATTTTCTGCTGCACGGACTACAAGAGGGTGAAGATTCTGTCCATGTCGTAGAAGAAAGTGCTCATCCCCAACAACAATTAATATATCTGTGAAGTCAATTTGTTTGTCAAAATATTATTATAGACAATTTAAAAATAGACTTAAAACATAAAGATGCACACGGATTGAACACAAATAATGGCATTGTTTAATGCATGAGTCACTTCATCTATGCAGTGGGATACTTGCTCGCTCAAACTGATTTTTGCAGAAATGAAACATAATCATCATCTGCTACAAAGTACACAGCACTGAGGACCCAACTATGTACTCTTTTCAGCTATTTAGGGTCTAGGCTTTGACATAGCAGTGCACGTTAAATACAAGCTCTATTCTTGTGCTACTTTTGAACCTGATATACGAAATGAAGAAGGTTCAAAGTTGTAGCCAGGAGGATTACATTCACATTCTGCCCATTGAACTCTTCGAGACAGTAAATTCCACCTCCAGATTGTTTACTTGGTCTAGATAAAATTCGTTGTAGCATCCCTCAACCGCATTTGCCAAAGAGGAACCTAGCAGAGCTCACATAATCGCGTAAATCCGTAATGAATACATCCGTATCAGTAGTGACTTTTTTTTGTGGATTTTTCATCGTTTAATTTCTCAGAAGAGGTTCTCCAGGTACTAGTACCTAGTTATAAGAAAATCCCAGTCAACTATTGCGACAGAGGCAGAAGCACCAAGTTATCAACTAGAAATACATTCAGTGAAGAAATGGTTCCTTGTTCGATTCACAGCCGACAGAATATCCAATCTGATTATATCACATTTCCTAACATCCACAGTAGAACTGCAGTGACTACTGATGTGAGTACGAGTACTGGAGTCATCATATTGACTAAATCGACGTCAACTGTGCCCAATCGGTCATTTTCTGTCGACATACTAAGGATTAGTAGGTCAACTAAAACCATCTTTCGTGTTTCGTTGCAACCGTAGCGGAATGAAATCCAGGTGGGCCGCCCTGCCCTTCATGGGCCTCCATTTACTTACATACTAAATTTAGCCCATGGGCTGGCTACCGATCTGATCTGCATCCGACAACCCTGGTCGTGTCGTGTCGTGTCCGTTTCGGGGGCAATTCTGTCCATCCATCCACAAATATAAGAAATCGCCCGTCGAAGCGGACGGCAGGGAATTGATTCCGATTTCTTCTTGCTCATCGCATCCGCCTTCCTTTCTACTAGGGTTTGCTTGCTCATCCCATCCGCCCTCTTCCCTCTCAGGAAACTAGAAGCTGCTGGATCGACGGCGGGATAGGCAAGCTATGATCCCCAATTCCGTCTTCCTCTGATCTGCTTGGCGTCCCGTCGATTTCCGATTCGGGAACTTCTCGACAAACGGAGGGAAGAAATCTCCACCAGATTGCACGCGCCTCCATACTACTATGGTTTGCGCCCCGTGCCGCTCATCGACGCCGCCGTCTTCCTCGCCGATGCTCCACAAGAACCTCCGCGCGCTCGGACCCGGCTTGAATCCTTTTGCTCCCTTCGGCATGGGCAACTACTCCCGCTAGTCGTCTCCTCCGATCCCTCTTCTTCTCCGATTCCAATATCTATCTCACTGCTTCCGGCCCCGCCTGCTTCCCGCTACTTCCCGCTTCATTCCTCCGTTGCCTTAGATCTGAGGCTGGAGATCCTCCCCGTCCTGATCCTGCTGCTGCCGCTGCCCCCAAGGATACCATGGTGCTGGTGCGCAGGTCGCTCAGCATGAGCCGCCCCCGGAGCTGCCATGACGCTGACGACCGTGGATGGAACCCGCTCCACGTTGCTGCTCGCAAGGGAGACCTCAAGGAGGTACAGACATACATACCCTGTCTCCCGTTTTTATTTCTCTTGATTGATTCATGATACATTGCATGCTATACATTAGATTGTGAAAGAAAGAAAGATCCCATACTGTTATCAAAACTTTGCAAGACTGCTGTTGTATTCATTGGTATATAAAATATTCCCAGAGGTCAGCAAATGATAGGCTTATGTGTGATATAGGATGCAAATAGACAGTTATATCCATAATAAGAGGCAGACTAGATTGCATCATATGTTGGTTCACATGAATTGCGTGCGCACATCAGTAAACACCAAATACAATAAAGTTGCACTCAGGTCAAGATAACCAGGAATTCTTTTGTCACCGCCCTCAAGTTAAGCAGAGCAACCCAACAAGTCTGAATCTATGAATCAAAACAAACAACTACTTCTTGGTCTGAGTGCAATTTTATATCAACATACACTGCCCATCTTAAGCCCATATCACCGTCTTCAAAATTCTACTATCTCAAATCATTCTGAATTATCTGATTCTCTATTATAGTTCCTCATCAAGTATTTTTTGCTAATCTTCATCTGTGACTGGCTGTACATAATTATTTTTCTTTTTCT
The DNA here is from genome assembly GCA_015847255.1 of Hyparrhenia diplandra. NCBI lineage: Eukaryota > Viridiplantae > Streptophyta > Magnoliopsida > Poales > Poaceae > Hyparrhenia > Hyparrhenia diplandra. The sequence goes on along the minus strand of JADLZK010008775.1, from coordinate 870,294 downwards.
TGTTTCTTGGCCTCATGTGCTTCAACTAGCAATAAATATACGGCATTGACTCATTTAGCAATTGTTATTATAGACACATTTGGGAAGAAATACCAGTGTTTTTAGCCCTTCAGGAATGATAGGCCTTTAGAATGATACTCACCCCAGGATATATAACCTTTAAGGGGTGTTCTCTTTTTATTTCTCTTGTTTCCTGTTGGCGTAACAGTGCCTAGTGCTAAATGTTTTTGTTTATCCACCTATCTAATATTCTAATGAGATCAAATTCTGTTTGCCTATTGCTAAATGTTTTTGTTTATCCACCTATCTAATGAGATAACAAATATGGTTTTCTTTCTGCCTAGGTCCGACGTCTCCTGGATGAGGGGATGGACGTCAATGCACCTGCATGGGGACCAAAATGTCCTGGTGCTACCCCACTCCATCTTGCTGCTCAGGGTGGGCATGTTAAAATCATGGATGAACTACTGGAACGTGGGGCCAATATTGATGCTCGAACAAAAGGGTCCTGCGGCTGTAAGTTCACACTTCCTATGACTCATTGCCAGCACTGTTAGAGAGTAAAGTTGTTGAGTACCTGCACTGTTAGAGTAAAGTTGTTGAGTATGCACATTTGCAGTGTCATTAATCATGTTTCTGTTGGGGTTGATGCTGCTTCATGAAGATTTTTTTCCAGCATATATGTTGTCTGCCTTGCTCTGAGACCACTATGCATCTGCTTAGCTGTCTGTCCATCTAACTATCTGCAGAGTCCCCCCCACCCCCATCCTGGTTATTCTGGGCCTCAAATTCATTCGGTTTAAACTGAAGTTGTAACATGGTGTCAGTTCATGCGTAAGGACCTGGTGTTGCAGTTTGTATGGCAGAAACCACTTCATGATTAAATCTTAATATACTTATACTTCTCTATCAATAGTGTGGAAATTTATTGTAACATGCTTATACAGAATAATGATATGATTGCTATGCTGATTCTTTTATCGTGGAAGTCTGATTGGCTCTTTTCTTGGTTGAACACAGGGACTCCTCTACACATTGCTGCCAAGGAAAGGAACAAGAAGGCTGTGAGATTCCTGATTGAGAATGGAGCATTCCTTCCTCCTGAAATGAATGACCATAGGTTCAATCCCCCCCTCCACTACTGCTCTGGATTAGAATGGGCATATGAGATGAAGCGCCTGCAAGATGAAAGTGATTCTCCTGGCGAGAGTTCATTGAGCTCGGATAACTAGAGCGAAAGCAGTACGCGCACCGAGATAAGGCGCAGCTTGACAAAGATGAAGTTACTACAGGTCATATGGTTATTCTTGAGTTGTGCACATCATTGAGTACATTTGCTCCAAGCCTGGATAATGGAGCTGTCACGTTGATGTTGTGATTGGTGACTGAATAATTGTTGCATGGTACCCTCAAATCTACTACAAATGAATGTTGGCTGCCATACGTGAGTAGCTGGGTGGGTCCATGTGCTCTGTTATTGCACTTTACCTGTAATCAGCTACTTCTAATGATTGTTGGATGATATAATACTTGTAATTTTGGTCTTAAGATATTTGAGTGGAAACATTGTAGCATTCATTCTGCGAGTAGTCCTTGGATTGGTTGCTTTTGTTGGATGATACCATTCTATGAAGCTGGTGAAGCAGCAGCAGCATTACTATACTGTAGTTGATATAAGACCTGATAACAATATGACATGTTAAACCATAAATAAGTTCTGTTTATCTCACCCACTAGGATGGTACCAGACGGATATAAGCACGGAGAGGCACATCTGTAACTGTTCAAAGACACTGAACGGATAAATGCTTGCTTAGAAAGACATTTGTCGGATTATCATGAGCAATGAGCATGCACTGCTAATTCTCTCTCCATGCACGGCATCGACTAACTTGTCCTACATGATGATATGCATGCACTGCTAATTCTCTCCATCCTAAATTGGAAGTCAGTTTGATCTTTTTAACACAAGTTTGATTATTCAAAATTTGTGCGCAATGCCACTTGTTTTGTCGTGGCTTGCTTTTTATTAATAAAAGTTATTCAAGAATAACTTAAATTTAGCTATGTTTGCATAACTTTTTTTTTTTTTGTATAAGATGAGTGGGTGCATAACTTTTTTTGAATAAGACGAGTGTTCAAACTTGGTGTAAAATAGTCAAACTGCTTAAAATTTGGGATGGAGTACATTCTAAAAATATCTGAGCTCAATCTGGGTGATGATATGTATCTGCATTGCTAATTCACTCTTACATTTTAAAAACCCCTGAGCTCGATCTGGGTACCCCAAAGGTCATCATCACTAAAGGCGCTGTTCTGTCGCCCAGTGCTCACAACTATCACCATGATCATGAAGCTACCTCAACAGCAAAGCTAGAGAACGTGAAGAAAGAGCACACTTTCTGACCAGAACAAGAAGCAGTCATTAATCTATATATCCAAAGACACCCTCAATAGCAATATAGCATTGTCGAAACTATTTATAGTCTTCCTGTGCTTAACGCTAACACCACATCCGAGCAATACACTGCAGAGCAAAGTTACAAAAGTCTTGCATCCATTCTGCAAATGCAAACTACTGTAGATAAGCTAAGTTACAAGCATGGCTGCCCAAGCAAAGTTTTTTGCAACTAGAGCAAAAGCTTGGTTTGCCAGATAAAAGCGCAGGCGATCCTTTTAGACAGATCTACCTCCTCACAGGGGTGCACCACCTCGTCCAACGGGACCACCACCACGACCGGTAGCAGCCTACATCAAGTGCCAGGCAAATATTAGAATGTATGTATAGCACAATAAGTACATGCACAAATAAAAGGATCAAATGTGCGCAGGCATATATCAGATCCATGCAAGTCATGTAAATACAAAGATGATTTCAATGCAGATGGTTCACATTTTAAAGTTCCCATGCAAACATTATAAAGCTAACACCACCAAGATACTACAAAATTCAAATTCCTGTATAAGTGGGTGCTGATAGGTATGCAAAAACATAGCAACTGTGATACATGACTTGTTATGATCAAAGTCAGAACAGTTCATATTCTTCTTGCTTTCTTGCACAGATTAGGCTACATTGTATTGTATTGTGTAAATACATGTGTTCTACATTTCATGGTGTACTCTCACATTTTAGTTCAGGGTAGGAAGAGTACAAGATCAAATGGTTGAAAAGAAAAGGGTGATTTCAAACACAAAATACTCTTTCTTTTTTAGTACAATCTCCACTGGCTCAATAGAAAGTAAAATCAAGACTATTACCCATCTGGAAGAGAAGGCGATAGTGCAACTAGCAAGGAGGACATTCAATAGCAACTAGAGATGAAACATGGAAACATCGTGTCTTAGATTTAACATTAGAGCAGCTACAGGAGAAAGATGTTCTAATGTGCAGGAGCAATAGGCCAGGTGAGGTTCATGATCAACAGTAAGGATTGCATTGCATCTCCCACACTAGTCTAGCTAAAACATATATCAAGCTGCTTGCCTTGGTTCAAATGATGTGAGAATCGCAGCATGCCAAAGAATGGGGATTGGGCAATGCTGTCAAAGGCGTGTCTAGATTACTAGATATGGAGGGCTGCACTAGGATATTCTGTGATTATAACTATCTGGATAATAATAAATAATAATGTTGCATGTGTTACTGTCAATCATCATGAACTAGATCTAGACAGCAGTTGAAGAATTGAACTATTCAGAGGAGCTAAGAATCTTGCAAAATTCAAAACTCATGGAGTTTTTGAATGAATCAAATCCTTCCAGATTAACAAGTGATGCTTGTGGTGAGAAAGCAAAGAGGTGATTACCCTAGCACGCATGGCCACTGCGGCGGCCTCGGCCGACACCGACAGCTGAGCCTTTACCCTGCAGGAAGATGAGCGATGGTTAGCAATAAAACATGCGCATGCCAAGATGAGGAAGAAATTGCATCACAAATAAAGGTGGCATGAACAAAGAGGGAGGAGCAGGTGTAAGAGTGCTTTACCCTAATCCTGGCCTCGAGGCGCTTGAACATTGGAGCGTTCTTGAGCATGTCGGGTATTATCATGAACCTGACCCTGCTCCCTCTGATGAAGACGTGCTCCAGCTGCGACACCTTGCCATCCTGGAATCCACCCATTGCTTATTGAACAGAGATTTATTGAGAGACGAGGCAAATCAAACGAAACAAAACGAAACCAACCTTTGCCGTGAAGGTGATGTTTTCGAGCTGGCAGTTCCAGTTGTCCTCGCACTCGACCATGGAGCCGCGGTAGACCTCGCCGGTCTTGAGCTCGACCGTGACGACGTGGCCCGCCGCCTCGTGCAGCAGCTTCACCGGGATCCCGAGGCTGCGGCTCATCCTGGCCTCTAACTGGGTGGTCCGGCTCGCACGCGGCTGGAAGCAGCCCTACCTTGTCGTCGGAGTCGGAGGCTGGGAGAGGCAGCGAGCAGGAGTCGGAATCGTCGAGGGGGGAGGCGGCGGCGCGGCGAGGGTTTGCTTTGCTTGCTTTGGTTGGGGTCTCTGCTCCCTCCGCCTACAACTCAGGTATGATTTGGTTGGGCTGGGCTCATTGGCATTGGGCCGGACCGATTCTCTGCTTCTTAGAGTTTGACATCCACCCGACTGAAAACATCAGCCCACTTGTTGTATATTATATCTCTCTTCTATATCGCGTGAAGGACGCTGCATTTGATCTCCTCCAGTCGCATCACAACCTTGTCGTGTGTCTCGACCGTCATCACTCCTCACAAGTCACAATAGTATTAAATCACAATAGTATAAATGTTGTGTTGTCAATACCTAGGTTGTGATTAAAGGTGCAAAAAGGTAACCTTTAGATGCACCTCCGAACCTTTTTAGTTCAAATATTTGTACTACTTCTTTAAAAATTTAAAAACTAGTACAAATACTTGATTGAACTAAAAAGATTTAGAGGTGCACCTAATCGTCTCCAATTTACACCTCTAGTTGTGATCGCCAAAGGAGGACTCTCGAGGCGTACATGCCCCACAGTGGGCAACGTTCATGAAGCAGCGTCGCCTAGAACCCTGCCCACAATGTTGTGCCACTTATCAAAAAAATTAAAAAAAAAAGACTTGTCAGTGTTCTCTTAAACTTATAGCTTATCAACCAACTTATTAGCACATCGTTTCTCTCTCACAATGGAACACAATTGACTTATTAGCCGCAAAGACTATCGACCGAACACCTACTCGGGTGAAGCCATCGCGCGGGGTGTAAAGAGACAACACCATGGAAAAAATGGAGAAATGGTTGATAGAGGGAAGGGACAAATATAAGACAGGGAAAGCATGTCATCGATAGGTCTACACCATTAGAAGTGAAGGCAACCAGACATCCAACATCCTCAACCTAGCAAAGAGGAGAGGAAAAAGAAATAGTAAGAAAGAATGAGCTATAGACCTAGTTCTGGAGGCCAAAAAAAAAAATATTCCCTCCTTGGCTCCTTTTCAATTAGAAGTGATTCCAAAAAAAAAAGGAAGTGAAACGATTATACTATAAAAATATAGCATGCTAGATTTAGCTTCTAGACAACCAAACAACATAGCTAAGAGACTAGCTAAAGTTTAGCTAGGTTTAGCTATTTTATCCGGCTAAAACTAGCTCAAAATTAGTTGAGTCTATTAGATGGAGTATTCAAACATCTCAATTAAATTCCAAAGTTTAGATGAGAAACTTCTAAAATTTCAAGCTTAAATTGGGTGAATCCAAACAAGACGTACTTAGTTGATATCATAAATGTTATTATCTTATTACATAAATTTAGTAAAGCTTAAAATGATTTGACTACTCGGATCCTTGAGATGACCTATCATTAAGGATGTAGCAAGAATCTCTTTAACGAAGTAATAAAATCTAAATGAGCGAAGATGAAGAGAAGTAAAGATGCGAAGTAATTGTGGTACTCTTTCTCGTTCGTGGTCTGATGGGTCTCAATTTAACATTTGTCTTCATATTTACTATTTATTATTTTACCAATGTAAATATTACATGTTTGATATAATATTCTCTTAATTTAAAATTATATAATAGCCATCATTCTATCCATTCTTCTTGGTTCCACATTTATTATTTCAGTTTACTTCAAATGGGTGGCCACCCCCTTCACTGGTGAAGAGGTGAAAAAGATCGTTGAGGCAGCCGGAGTGGCCACCCCTTTTTGCTACGTGCATAAATATACATATACACTATACTATAAGATATATAACCAGTGGCGGAGCAAGGGGCTTGGTAGGGGCCATACCCCCCATAACATAAGACACCAAAAACAATTACTAGTATATGTCTTCATAATTTTATTTTTACATTAAAAGAGTGAATATAATAAATTCTTATCATATATATACCTATTAATGTTCTTTAGATTACAAAAAACTATATAAAACACAACTATATATTAAATTAAATATCTGATATGAGCACATCAAACACTGAATAATAAAAATATCTCTATAATAAGCACATATGAAAGACCGACGCCTCTAGACCTTGAAATTTATATAAAATCATCAAAGATCCTTACTTAGTCTTGATGGCAACCATGAGAAATCTGACCAATTGAGCTGTGTTTGATTTTACAAGTTGGATTTTGTAGTTGGTTCCCATATGTATAATTCTAGGTTCCGCCACGTTATGTAATAAAATGACAAAAATTAAAATGGAGTCGTAAAAGACATATAAACAATGAAAGTAATATTGGCCTTCGCCTTGTTCAAAAATAAGTTTTTTTATCTTTGTCGTGTTTATAAAAGAAGAATTAAAAACAAGATATGTGGTCTTCTTTCCAAGAATTTGTTAGAGTAAAACATGAATGAAACAACCAAAAAACTAGATAACAGAAATTACAGTTATGAATTAACTACAAAAAAATATAGATCTAAATCTAAACCTTTGTACGAAAAGCATAACATACTATATGTTCCATGTATAGATATACTAATTGGGAGTCCAACAAAATAATGGATTTTTAATTTTGTAATGTTTTGTGCTATGATTTTTAAAACATTCAACCGCAATTTATACGTCTATACCGATTAATAAAGCGAGAAAATTTCTGCCAAAAAATTTTACCCTTTTTCCTTCCACCTCATTCCTTGAAAATTTCAGACGTCGTTTGGACCATCCTCTCCCTACGAATAAAAATACTCTCAATACGAAAGCCTATTCTAATCCGGCTCCCTATCCAATACGAAGCGTATTCTAATCTGGCTCCCTACGACACATATGATTAAAATCAAGCCGGAAGAGGTTACCAACCTACAACAACAAAAAAGGAATATATCAATTATTCATCTATACATTATAAATTGTGTCTATTAGAAAACATATCATGAGCACAAGCATCATCTTCAAGCAAAGAATCTGCTAAAACAATGGCCGAAATTGTAAAGAGAACATATGAAAAAATTTATTCCAATTTGAACGCATTGAAACACACTATAAATAATCTCAAAAAAAAAAAAAAAAAGAAACACACTATAAATATTTTTATTTTAATTAAAAAAATAGGAGTCTCATTGCATATCAATAACACGTCTATATTCCGGCAACCTAGATTTTAAACAAGGACCTAGAGAGAGAAGAAGTCCGAACCGGTCTATAAGAATGCATTTTGGTACGTACAATTCTTCGATATTTAATATTTTTTCTTCCGTTACAACTCACGGCATGTTTGCGTACGAGTAATAATTAATTAATCAAAGGCATGCCTTCGTCAAAAGAGAGGGAGAGAGAAGAAGACGAGAAGAAAGCAGGAAGTTATTTTAGGCTCGAGAAGAGAAGACAATGGGAGGAGAAAGAGGAACGCTTGAGGCTTGACTGGCCATGGCGACCGCCCGTGTGGAGTGCGCGCGTCTCTCGCGCCGCCACCCCTCCAAACCTCCATGCTCCTCCTCCCGTATCGCCACCTGCCGTCCCATCCACCCAATCATCATGCATTCGCATTCCTTCGTCCTAATCGATGGATTCTTCTTCCTGTTGAGCTAGCGGTGATCGGAGAAGCTTGGAGAGAGACGTACGTACGTAGTCGATCCCTTGTTTGTTTTGTGACGCGCGCGCGGGTGCCCAACATGCTCGGCTCGTCGGCGTCCAAGCGGGAGAGCAAAAGCGGCGACCTCTTCAGGGCCGCCGCCATGGCCCTCCGGGACGCCGCCAACAAGACCGCCGGCTACGAGACGGCCAAGGCGGCGCCAAACAACGTGCCTGCCGCCACCAAGCCAGCCGAGCCGGCCAAGGCGGCGTCAAACAACGCCGCCGCCGCCGCCGCCGCCGCTGCCGCTGCTGTATCAGTCAGGGAGGCCGCCGCCGCCGCCGTACGCCACGAGGGCTGGATGGTGCGTTACGGCCGCAGGAAAATCGGCAGGTCCTTCTTCCACACGCGCTACTTCGTGCTCGATAGCAAGTTGCTCGCGTACTACAAGAAGAAACCAAAGGACAACGTGGTAATTTGCACTTGCGGCATGATTCATTGATTGATTTCCGTAAGTGATAACCTCCCCTTATACTTACTAATTAACGGATGACGGATGCAATTTGTGGACACATGCATCCAGGTTCCACTCAAGTCGCTGCTAATAGACGGGAATTGCAGGGTGGAGGATAGAGGCCTCAAAACGCATCATGGCCAAGTGAGTTCATTTAATTTGCAACTCCATGTTCTTTTTATCCTCTTTTTTGTTACTTGTTTATTAATTAATCTCTGGATATATGTTTTCATCCCTTCTTTCTGTTTTCTTTCAGATGATTTATGTCTTGTGCATTTATAACAAGAAAGAAAAGGAGCACCAGATAACGGTTTGTCTCCAACATTTCTCCCTGTTTTGTGCGTCCACCGCCAGATCACCAATAAACTGAATTCACAGATGGGCGCGTATGATATCGAGGATGCAATGACATGGAAAAGAAGATAGAACTCATCATTGATCAGGTGTAGTATAAAGATGAGATCTACCTGTTTGAAAATTGGCAAATATGACACAGTAGCTGTAAAACATGCCTGAAGAAAGCTGAGTTTCAACACCAATAATCCTTTTCAGCCAGAGTTAGGCCCTGTTTGGTTTAGAAAAGTCCTAGGACTTTTTAGTCCCAGGGACTAATAAAAAGTCCCTCTAAGAGAGTCTTTTTGAGACTAATAGGAAAAAAGTCCCTACCTGTTTGGTTTCTCTGGGACTCTCCCAGGGACTAAAACAACCAAACAGGGCCTTAGGATGTGCTTCGATCCACGTCCTATATCTCATATTCTTAGTGAATGCAATTGAGCTATCACCTTAGAATGGACCACTATCCAATACTGTATCTGAACTCATTTTATTGAACAAAACTTTTTCCGCTTTTTTTACTTTTTGCAGCAACAGGACTCTATGACAGCTAAGAACCGTAAGGCCTTTGCTTCAGTAGACTTTGACATGGAACTTGGAGGGCAGTTTTTGTTTTCAGATCATGACAGCACGTAAGTGGCATTCCATCTGCCAGATTATCTTCTGCTAGGCCCTTCTCTGATTTAGCAATCTCTGTTACAATTCTAGAGCTGAAGATGACGAGGAACGGCCTACTTTGACTCGCAGGACTACTATAGGGAATGGTAAAGAGATCCATTAATAATTATTCCAAGTGAAGTTGCCTGCTGTTATTTTGTAACATTTATTTCAGTTTTGAACATTATAGAATTCTACAATGTCATTTCTGGTGCTAGGCCCCCCTGATTCAATACTTGACTGGACCAAAGAGCCTGACATTGGTGTGTCAAATCAGAACGACTCTAATCAATTTTGCTCCAAGAAGAATTGAGACTACTTAGATGCCAAAATGGCAAGTCCTTCATTCCCCCTTAGGTCAATAATCCTTCCTCTTAGGATTATTTGAACTTGAAGTTGTCACTGTTTTGGTATTGTCAGGGTTGCGCATATTTGAAGAACTTCTGGAAGTAGATTACCTTGTATGCTCTAACTTCTTCGGTTTTTTTTTTTCAGTGATTTATTACTGTCTAAAACCTGATGATTTTTTATTTGTACTCTGTTGTGCTGTTTTTTTTTAATGCAATACTCCGTTGTGCTGTAGGCACGAAGCTGCAGCCGAGCTATGAGGGCTGTTGGTGTAGTCGAAGCCACATGTGAAGCCATTTTTGGTCTTGTAATGAGCATGGATGTAACAAGATACGAGTAAGTATGGTTTTCTAGCATTCTGATTTCCCTACCGCTGATGTTGATCTCTTGATCTTCATTCTCCATTATAGGTGGGACTGTAGCTTTCGTCAGGGTAGTTTAGTTGAGGAGGTTGATGGTCACACTGCAATACTATATCATAGGCTGCAGCTGCACTGGTGCCCAATGTAACTAGATTCTCAACATTGTCAACTTATGATTTGATTTTGCTTCTGACTGTGGCCAACAGATTTTCTATCAACATTAACTATACAGGCTAATCTGGCCTCGAGATCTTTGCTATGCTCGGTATTGGCGTCGTAACGATGATGGAAGTTATGGTAATTTTTTTTATTGTTCTTTTTTCCTATACCTTAATTTGATGCTAGCAGTGCCTTCTCTTTGACACATTGTGTGCACATACGCAGTTGTGCTGTTCCGGTCAATAGAGCATCCTAACTGTGGTAGGCAGCGAGGATATGTGAGGGCATTCATTGAAAGTAATTTTCCTTCGGCACATATTAAATCTTCATCTGTCTTAGAGTATGAAATACTCCAAATATAAACCAGACAAAAATGTCAACTTCTGGTCCTTTGTTTTTTCTCTTCCTAATATTTCTCCTAATACAGGTGGAGGTTTCAAGATTTCTCCTCTCAAGTGTCGCAATGGGAGACCCCGTACTCAGGTTCAGCACCTTATGCAGATTGACCTGAAGGGATGGTTCCTGAACTACTCTCTTTCCTTTCAGTATCATTCTTTGCTGCAGATACTAAACTGTGTTGCAGGTATTAAAAAAACTGTTATTTTCATGCATACAGTAACTAACAACTCCAACTTAGCATGTCAGTGTGACTACGTAGTGTTGTTCTCCAACTGATTCATTTTGGTTCTTATGTTTTGCACCTACCCCCAGGATTGTGTGAATATTTTTCCCAAACAGATGAAATCCATATAATCCCAAGGATTCCAGTAATGGAAACAATGTTTGATGCGGATTCAGAGCCAAAAAATCATAAGCTTCAAGAAGTTGACACCAAGGCACATAAAAACATGGGAATGATTGACGAAGAATCAGATGACGATGATGATTATCAGGTTCCTGAAGCTGATATAGAGGTGCTTACTGTACTAGACTACTCTATGAGAATACCTATATGACTTCTTTACTTGGTAAAAATTATATATTTTTTTTGAATGTAATACTTGGTAAAAATTATAATAATGTCCAACCCTATCGAGTTCCATATTCTGAAATATCACCTGCAATTTACACATGTTTTCCCTACCATTTGCTTTTGAATTTTTTTAACATGTTTTCTATCATCATACCTAACCTTGACCAAAACCAATATACAGGAAGACCTGAACAAATCTGGTAATGATACCAAGCGCACAGGTTTGATTCCCTATCTTGCCCTATATTATTCTGTTGATCTATTCTCATGTCTACTATCAAGTTACTGAGACTGGTATCATTACTTTTTGCCATAACCGCGATAGCGTATCTTTATTGCAGATGAGCCTCCAGAAAAGATTGATTTATCTTGTTTTTCGGGTATTCTTCATCGTGATCCTGAGGAGAAAAGCCGCAATTGTTGGACAGTACCTGATAGCAAGATCTTTAAAGTTCGTAGCAAGAACTTCCCACAAGACAAATCGAAGGTCAAAACCTTCCAGCTTTGTGTTTATTGCTTGGCAGTACCTGTTTTTTTTTTTTTTTTAAAGGCTTGCATGAAGAACTTTAACACACACTTGTATCCAAGTTACAGATCCCTGCAGCAAGTTATCTCATGGAGCTTGCAGCCATTGACTGGTTTAAGGACACCAAGCGCATGGATAATGTTGCCAGACAGAAGGGTTGTGTTGCTCAGGTAAATAGAAAGAACAGCTTAGGACCTTTTGAAGGTTTACCCATTTGTAAAATGAGAACAATTGTTAAAAGTAGGATGGCTGGACGTAATCAGTTTGTGGTTCCTTGTGTAATCCACGCCCTCATCCAAGTAAGGCCAGTGCTTACATGTATCTGCCCATTTTGCCACTTTCCTAGGTTGCTGCTGAGAGAGGGATGCATACATTTGTTGTCAACATACAGGTAAGCTGGAATTCACGAAGACTTACCTTATGATCTTTATTATTGGTGTATTTGAAGGATTTTGCTGAAGTTAGTATCCTCTTGTAGATTCCTGGATCAACTCAGTACAGCTTGGTCATGTATTTTGTCACAAATACCTTGAAAAAGGGATCGTTACTACAGCGCTTTTTTGATGGAGATGATGAATTCCGCAATAGCAGGCTAAAGCTTATACCATCCGTTCCCAAGGTCTACTCTGACATAGTAGTTACTTACGGTGCAGTAGTAGTTTTGTATTATTCAGTTCCTATTTATTTAACATTATAAAAAACTGTTCAGGGCTCCTGGATAGTGCGACAGAGTGTTGGAAGCACCCTTGTCTGTTGGGAAAGGCTGTTGATTGTAGTTATGTTCGAGGTCCTGCGTACTTGGAGGTGAGTCATGAAATCTTTTGTATTTGTCTGTGGAACGAACTATGCTTGCATAGTATCTCGTTTCATCTTATATGTCCATAAGGCAGGGAAGAAGGACACGAACAATGTTTCAGGAGGTTGCCTATTAATACTGCAATCGAGCCCAACCCAATTTGTCTCATTTTTTAGGTGGACGTTGACATTGGATCTTCGGCAGTAGCAAATGGAGTTTTGGGTCTTGTGTTTGGTGTGGTGACGACATTAGTAGTTGATATGGCCTTCCTAATACAGGTGACTAGTAGGTCCCCTTGACATTTTTTTTTGTTTGCATTCTGTTAAAGATCAATAATTAATAGTACAATGCATGTATTGAGTTTTTCAACAAAAAAAAAATGCATGTATTGATATTTGCACTGACTGACTGCTATACTCTGAACCACCTCGTCAGGCCAACACATACGAGGAGCTACCGGAGCAGGTGATAGGCGCAGCTCGGCTAGCACATGTTGAACCGGCCACAGCAGTAGTTCCTGATCTTAGCAACACATCAAGTGACAGTAGCAGCAGCAGCAACGATAACAACAACAATGGTTCCTCAGAGGATGATTCGTCCAAGAAAACGAACTGATTTTTATCTTAGTTTAGTTTCGGGATGTTGTGTGTTTAATTAACTCTGCTAACTAGTCGCTCAAGTAAAGTTATGTAGTAACCTGACAGATGAATCCAGAGATATCTTGAGTGATTCGATAATATATATTTTCTCTCTCCTTTTACCTGGCCTTTAATAATAATTATATATATGTTGGCACTTTAGCAGCATGTTCTTTTTCTGCTCCTGTTCTTGTAGAGACAAAAGCAGAGTTGATTGGGAGGGAGTACTAGTGAGCTCTTGATGAAGCAGACGTTATTGTGCTGAATTTGTTTGCTGAAACATTCCGGGACCGGAAGACGGAATATCAAGTGACAAGTCTAGCATCTGAACTTTGTGTGTTTAGCCTTTGCCTTTTGGCATTGTCTAGAGGCACGCCTATCTTTATTTCACCTTTGCCTTTATTTTTTGAACAATTTGACAAGGAAAGCAAAAGCATGGATGCAGTTTGGATTAGCAGTTCAGTTTTTTTTTTTAAATTAAAAAAAAAAAACGCTGCTTTAATTTGCTTTGTTTTTATCTTTTATTGAGCTTTAAAACTTGCTGGGTCTTGAAGGAAGGCATATGCTGTTGGGCCTGGGCCTGGGCCTCGGTTTGGGCCTTCTGGATGCTTCCTTCATCTCCCAAACAACCTGTCACTGTCAGCCGATCGATCGATCGATCGCTCCCTCTTAAACCCTAGCAGCTAGCAGCTGCGAACCTCAAAAATCTGGTTTTGATCGATCGATTGATCCCCCGTTGACATTCCATTCTCCTTCTCCCTCGCGGCTGCCCGCATCCATCCAGGTAAACCATCGATTCTTCCTTTGTTGTTGCCGCCGGCGCCGGATCCACCGGCGGGTGGCGGTGGCGGTGGGGTTGCGCTGATTGCTGATGCAGACCTTCAAATTTCTTGCAGTAGCCAGCATCAATCCATGGCTTCAGCGTTCGGGACCGCTTCCACTTGCGGCATCAAGCCTGCATCTGCCGGCGTTGCGCTCGCTACGCCCAAGAAGCACCTTTCCCTCGTCTCACCCTCGCTGGTTTCGCTTCCGCGCAAGACGAGGCCTCAGAGGAAGTGCAACTTCAGAGTAAACGCCGCAAAGGAGCTTCACTTCAACAAGGATGGCTCGGCTATTAGGAAACTGCAAGTGAGTTGCCTGACAAACCTATAATCAATCACTCTTTGACTAGAAGACCACTGCTGCTCCTCACGTTCAAGTTTGCCGTCCTGGCGTTTCTTATTACTTGATTTTCCTATGTCAGAATGGGGTCAACAAGCTTGCAGATCTCGTTGGGGTTACTCTTGGACCAAAGGGACGAAATGTAGTCCTCGAGAGCAAGTATGGCTCACCTAAAATTGTCAACGATGGTGTCACTGTGGCAAAGGAGGTGCACATCTGATCTGACTACAGATTTACCATCGTTTCTTCTTGTTCATACTGCAACCATACTCTGCTGTAACTTGTTGTGGCTGCTGTGTTTCCTCATCCGTTCTGGGCTGTGGCCATGCACCAGGTTGAACTTGAGGACCCTGTCGAAAATATTGGTGCTAAATTGGTCCGCCAAGCTGCTGCTAAAACAAATGACTTGGCTGGTGATGGGACAACCACTTCGGTCGTCCTTGCTCAAGGGATGATTACTGAGGGTGTAAAGGTACATGCTAATATAAAACCTCATGTCTCGGGGTATGCTGTTTTGCTCGTCTCAAGATCTAGAGGATTTTGCTACTTTCTCCAGGTTGTAGCTGCTGGTGCTAATCCAGTGCAGATCACCCGTGGTATTGAGAAAACAGCCAAAGCGCTAGTCAGCGAACTCCAAAAGATGTCCAAGGAGGTAACTTTTGAAATACATTTCTGTGTTCCTTGTTATCTTCACCGTTGAACAATCGCTTCACTACAGTACAATCTCACTGAGGACCTGAATATATTTGATGGCTTTAGCACACTGCACTCCATACAAGCTACACATAGGGTGGTTGGCTGACCCTGATTACCGTCAACGAGACGTTTACTGTTATACATTTCAATATGAGCTTCATCTGGACCTGCTTGTGTGTCTATATATCGTTTGAATATGTGCATAAGTCCAGAGAAATGGGCTCCTGTTATGAAGCCACCATGTTTTCGAGACATATGCTGCTCGAGTTCATCCAATTTTCCTTCTTCAAAGCTATATGTTGTCTGCTCTGTATTTTTTTTATCTCATTGTTTTCCTCCAGAGTTATCTGATTGTTGTGTAGTGTGTTATTGTGCATACCTCTTTTCCAGTTGAACTGCGCATAGATTGTACAGACCTGATATTTTGGTACTTTTCAGTTGTAGTTGTGATCATTGATCCCCATTTGAATTTTATTCATTTCAACTTTCAAGAATATTCCCTCTTCAAAATTTTGAATATGTTGGACTATCATTTGACACTACAGGTTGAGGACAGTGAGCTTGCTGATGTTGCTGCAGTTAGTGCTGGAAATAACTATGAAATTGGGAATATGATAGCTGAGGCTATGAAAAAGGTTGGGCGGCAGGGAGTGGTCACACTAGAAGAAGGAAAGAGTGCTGAAAATAACCTTTATGTTGTTGAGGGAATGCAGTTTGACCGTGGCTATATTTCTCCCTACTTTGTAACTGACAGTGAAAAAATGACAGTCGAGTATGAGAACTGCAAGGTTTGATGCTCCCCTTCATCATTGTACTGAAAATCTTGTAGTACTATGTAGTAATAGTAGTTTTTATGACTTCTGTACGCTTACGGTGATTTTAATTCTATTACCAGCTGCTCCTTGTGGACAAGAAAATTAACAATGCTAGAGATCTTATCACTATCCTGGAGGACGCTATTAGAAGTGGATATCCAATTCTAATTGTCGCAGAGGATATTGAGCAGGAAGCTCTTGCAACCCTTGTGGTTAATAGGCTTAGAGGGGCATTGAAGATTGCTGCTATCAAAGCCCCTGGTTTTGGAGAGCGCAAGAGTCAATATCTTGATGACATTGCCACTCTCACTGGAGGTGAACTTTATCTTTAGTTATGATTTGATTGATATACCATTTTTTTGTGCCAGCTGATCATTTTCATTGGCCATCCTCCATGCAGGCACTGTCATCAGAGAAGAAGTTGGATTATCCTTAGACAAGGCAGACAATCAGGTCCTAGGAACTGCTGCCAAGGTTGTAGTAACTAAGGATTCAACAACAATAGTGGGAGATGGCACTACACAGGAGGAAGTAAACAAAAGGGTGACACAAATCAAGAACCAGATTGAGGTTTGCATTCTGAAGAGTCTTAAATTCTCTGTTCATCTTTCTTTCAAAATTTTCATTTCCTCTTGTGTTTCTCCTCTGTTTATCAACTCCTTTTGATGACAGCCCTCATTTGCTAATAGAGATAATCTGCATTCCCTTGTCTTGCATGTCTCCGCAAGGCACTTTTGATTTGGAAAAAATGCTTTATTAATGGTTAGTTCCCAAACATCAATTTTTCAGGCTACTGAACAAGAATATGAGAAAGAAAAACTAAACGAGAGGATAGCTAAACTCTCTGGTGGTGTTGCTGTCATTCAGGTAAAGCCCAATGTTAAACCTTAGGTGCCTCTTGGTGTATTTAGCATGCTTAGAAGAATAAAACAACTAGAACATGATATGTGCTTTGTAGGTAGGAGCGCAGACAGAAACTGAGCTTAAGGAAAAGAAACTGAGGGTTGAGGATGCCCTGAATGCCACAAAGGTAAATGCTATTCGTGTTGCTGAAATGCATCTGGTGCTAGGCACAATATAGTAGTATACTTGTACGTTCCCATTCATATAGCCTTTTGATGCCCTATTTGCACTGTGTTGATTTCTTAAAATCCTATTAGTATCAGTCCTTGTTGGTTGATAGTTTTCTATATTTGCAGGCAGCAGTTGAGGAAGGTATTGTTGTCGGTGGTGGCTGTACCCTTCTCAGGCTTGCATCAAAAGTTGATGCAATTATAGAAACCCTTGAGAATGATGAACAGAAGGTAGGTTCCAAATTTTAGTTGTTTAATGTCACCCTACCCCATGTTATCCTTTGATTAAGGTTCTGTTTTGTATTCCATCGATGGTGACCTTTTTGCCCCTGTTTTTTCTTTACAAGGTTGGGGCTGAAATCGTAAGGAAGTCCTTGAGCTATCCACTTAAATTGATTGCAAAGAATGCAGGTGTTAATGGCAGTGTGGTTACTGAGAAGGTTTGTGCTCAAATTGTGCCCGTTATTAGTCAGGGGTTGTGCAACTTATGCTTAACAAGTTTGGAACTTGTTGATATTCAGGTTCTTGCCAATGAGAACTTCAGGTACGGGTACAATGCAGCTACAGGGAAGTACGAGGATTTGATGGCTGCTGGTATCATTGATCCCACCAAGGTGTGTTTCTGCAGAAGTAATGCCTTGTGTTGCTATGAAAAGAAAGATTTAGGTGATATAAGGATTTCCTTTTGCAAAAACAGGTTGTGAGGTGCTGCTTGGAGCATGCTGCGTCGGTGGCGAAAAACCTTCATCACCTCTGATGCCGTTGTCGTTGACATCAAGGAGCCTGAGCAAGCACCTGCTCCTGCAAACCCAATGGGTGGTGGCTCAGGTACGTGTGGGTTGCCCATCAATCTGATGGTTAGCTTGTTGAGCAATGGCAACAGTGGTGTTAATTTGTGTTGGTTTTCTTTTTCAGGTTTTGGGTTCTAAATTATTTGGAGTTTAGGCTCCCCGTCCATTCCATCGGCAGCAGGCGTGTTGCAGGGACAGAATCTTACCTTATGTTATTCTAGATATTAGTCGGATGCTAGTTTTGAGATATAAGTTGGATGTTATTATTGCGTCAAATTGTGAAAATCAAGTGCAAGTAACAAAGACAGATGAAAAATAATTTTGATGAGATGCTTGTTCTTTTTTCTCCTATAGTGTTGAACATGGCGACGCCGTATGCATTGATCTCGCTACATAGCATATTTGTGCTCGTTGTAAGGCAAGCCTGAGACTGAGCTATGCGCTTGCCACCTTTGGCCAGACAGTTGGTTGCGAGGCCAGCACGTCAAAGAACACCAGGCACTGGTAAAAAAATTCACAAACAAAATTTTAAAACAGGATGCGTGCTCACTGCTCAAAAAATCACAAGCTGAGTACGCTGATGTTTGCAATCAATGATTCTGCTAGTCCAAGGGGCATACATTTTGGCTGTGTTTAGATGGACGAAGTTTTGGGAAAAATGTCACATCGGACACTTTGTAAGTTTTTCGTTTGTTTGTGGTAAATTGTTGTCTTACCATGATCTAAAGGAGCCAAAAGATTCGATCTCGCCGTGTACATTAAAAAGATGTAATTAGTTTTTTTATTTACCTACATTTAGTGCTCCATATACACGATTTGATGTGATAGGTGAATAGTAATTTTTGGAGAGAGAATTGGAGTAACTAAACACAGCCTTTGTCTTCTCTGTATCTGCCAGCTGGGTAAAATTAGTACTGGTAAATACAATGCACCAACAGTTAACAGCAGCAGTACTAACAGCACATTCGTGATTCTTATATGCCTTAGCACTAAAATACACACTTACAATACGAATAAGCAAATCAATTAAATAATATACACTACTAATGATTCAGTCTTGCGTCTGTATGTACCACACGAAATCAGCTAAAATAAAATCAATCAGAAGTGCCCGCCATCTCATTCCGCTCTGATGAACGGGGAGGAGCTCATCTCAGTTGTGCTGTAGAACGACTCCTCCTGGTAGTAGTTCTCGTCTTTCTCCTCCTCCCACTTGAGAACCTCCCTTATGTACTTGAAAGCTTCGTCCACAGTCTGGCGCTCACGGGCACGTGCCTGCCACACAAAAAGCTTCCGGTTCGTCTGGGCAAAGTACAGGTCCTTGAACTTCATGGCAATGTAGTAGTATGCCTGATGAGCCAGCGACTGGTTGTTGTGGTTCGTCCGCACCGGACAGAAGTCGTTGAACCACTCACAGCTAGAGATGGGCGCCGCGGTTGATCTTCTCCTCAAAGGTCATATTTGTTCAGAACCAGAACAAATGGGGTATCGCAGAAGCATGGTTGCCTGCTCAAACAGAGATTCAAGTTTTATTGCTTCCCACACGATATCACAAACTCAAGAGAATCACTGGATTCGTGGACACCATTATGCTAGAGTTATTACTTATTCACTAGTAAAAGACAACCTCAGAAGGAAAACATTAGCGTGCGGATTGTAGCCTCAAACAACTCTTTGCTTTGCATCATTTTGTTCACAAGAGGCCGACTGCTGCCACTTACAGGAGGTCCCCATTGGTCATAGTCACTGAGTGCTACACAGAATATTACCATACGGACATCTTCAAACATTTCCACCCATTTGCAGCCATCATTCATGCCTTTTGCACTAACTCTGATCAGCTGATATCTGATGAAGAAAAAGAGCACATCATTCAGAGGTGTACTTTTTACACACGGACAGAAGGTAAGTTAAGAAATTACTTGGTGAGAGGCTGCGAATGTGCCTCAGGGTTGTCGATATAAGGTTCGGACATTGGGCTGCGATCATCAAGTGTGAACTCAATGAAGGCTAGCCCATTTCCTTGTGTTACTCCTTCGGCAAAGATTACATCTTTCTCTGAAGGATCATACTCATTGCTTGACACCTCAATGGCCTGCAATGGATATGCAAAGAATAGTACCAAAAATCATTCAGAAACTTGATAAAAAAAACTCAGCTCCACATGATACAAACTAGCTGATCCATGTTGCAGCTCTGTTAATTTAAAAGCTATCTGGTTATACCCTGCTCAAGAAGTGCTCAGCCACATCAGGGAGAAAATGCAATTCTTCCTTTCTTTTAAATGTTGCTTGTATGGCGGGGTCCTTCCACATCTCATCAACAAACGGAGCATATTCACGTGTTGCAGCAGGGAAGAATGCATCTAGGTCACCCATTGCTATGATATCCAAAAGCCAATCTGAAAATTTCTTTAGCCTTGCATTTATGGAGTATATACAAGAATTTGATCCGTTGGCTTTACTTTCATCTGCATCCAGAAATAGCTCAATCATACAGTGTCTTTCTGCAAGAGGGAAAAAAACAGGAGAGTAAATGACTATCATATTACCATGCTGAGTTTCTTCACCCTGAGAAATTGTGCAATTCAATTTAGACAAAGCCTCTTCCTCAAAACGCCAAGGTCCCTCTAGCAAAATCCCAAGATACTTGAACATATTGCTTTGGATCATCAGTTTGATGCCTTCAAGTTCTTCTTGGGTGAATCTAGTCCCGCATACAAGTATTTAGCCTAAGACACATAAAATAAGATCAGCATGAAGCATACACGAACAAATGCTGGAATGAAAACCACCAGACAGTCAGAGACAACAAAGATATACCCCACAGATGAATTACTAAATAACAGTGCAATCTCTCACATAGGGCCGGCCAGTTACACAAAGTTACGTCGCAAGAAGTGTTATAGAGCTGAAGGCATCAATGAACAGAATCAGAACAAACCTGCTTAAATATAGTGCTCGTACCAGCACCAGGTGGTCCAAGAAGAAGCAGCTTTTGTATTCTTTTTGGTCCAAATAATCAGGGACAGTTCTTGCTGTATATGGAACTTCATCTCTAGTTCCATTTGAATTCCCCGGAGGCACCGGCAGTGAAAATAATGCACATGCAAAACGTGTCAGAGCCTGGTCACAGTTTAGGAAACATCATCAGCAATAAGCATATACCTATCTTAAGTTTTGAAAGAAATAGCATTGTTATAAAATTCCTTTTAACCAAGAATACATACTGATTCCCATATTTTTCCTTTTATGTTGTTTTGTCCTTCTTCCTCATAACGACCATCATCATAAACCCAAAAATGAGTGTCACGAGGACACTGAACGTTTGCGACCTGCAAGCATAATGCAAGTGGTGAGATAAAGGGGTCAGAAAAACTCTTTTACAGTGCACTCCGTGCCTCTCTGTAGGTAAAAAGAGTCTTGGAATCTTGGCTATAGACTAAAGGGCTAGATTTTTTAGCTAAAAGAAAGCATCACGTACGATGCTGCTGGTTACGATATGCTAGTCCTGAAGACCAGAATACAAACGGGAAATTTCCTAATTCATTGCAAACTGGGAAATCATAAAAACAAGGAGTAGAGGACAGCAGTATGCTTGCCAAAATTTTACAATGGTCTGCTTACACCAACAGAATTAACAATTAAACATCAAAATTGGGTAAGCTGGAAGGTAATAAACATATTTCAAGTTAACTAATGTACTGGAACTCAAAATAACATGACAGATAGAGATATGTGATAAAGTTTTGGCCAAAAGCACGGATGATTCCATTTGGGACCATTACCTTTAGAATTTTCAGCTCAATCTTTGTTATCTCCCTTCCGTTCATATAAACTTGGGTGTTTCCGTTACTAGCATTGGCCTGAAGCTTCCCAGTAAAATTGAGGTTGGAACTAATAATCCTGTCTGGTTTTTCTCCTTCCTATCAGAAAGCACCAGTTTAATTAGCACAGAATCAGTGAAAGCACCAGTTTCATTAGCACAAAATCAGTAAATTCACAGAGAATCTTTGCACTTGATAGATTTACCTTTCCCCATAATCCTGACTCCTTGTCATACCAATACTTTCCTGGCTTTAGCTTCTGAGGAGGCCGTGAGCAGCTTAACAGGTCAGTTAACTCCTCTGGCCTCAATGGACAACCATTGACAATGAGCTGCTCCGGCCGAAGCTGATTCGCTTGGCACTCCTTCTCAGCTTTCAAGATCTGCCTTACTTCCAACGGGCTGAGCAACCGCGGCGTCCCTGGAGTTCTTCCCTAGCTTTGACCTTTTGGACTCATCGATTGGGTGGCGATGCAGGTGATGCACTTGCGCCCTTCTGGCATGGATCCCATCATCCTAAGCACGCAATAGCTGCAGTACCTCGCATCACAAACAAGGCACGACTCCTTGCTCTCCCATTTCCTCTTCCCACAGCGATAGCATGCCCTTCTCCTCTTCTCCTTCTTTGTGACGGCCACGTACTGCTCGGACATCTCCTCAAACTCCTTGCTCTCATACTTGCTGTCTGGCGTGAAGCCGAAGGTGACGACCGGAGCTCTCCTGCCCTCGTGCCTATTCTGTGGCCCAGGTGAGCTCTGCGCTGAGCCGTGCGACTGTGAGCGGGAATCATCGCCGTCGTCGTCGTCGCTGAACTCCCGGTTGTGCAGGACTGACTCTGAGCTGCCAGCAGCCTGCGCGGCCACCGGATCTGCGCAGCGGGCGATCCTAGAGACGGGGAGGCGGATGGGCTCAACAACAGGCGCTACCGGGAGGCCTGTGAGCACCTGGGAACTGGACACTGGCTCCGCGGTGGGGATTGCAGGGATCTCCACGGGGTCCACCCTGGGGAGGTCGTAGGGCACCGGCGGGCCGTCGTACTCGAGGGCGATGGAGTAGTCGAGGTTGGGCGGCGCCTCGGGGATGGGAGTGCCCGGGGGGAGGATCCTCCGCATCATGTCCTCCCAGGTGCTCCCATCCATGGTCTCCGCGTGCGCCTCCGCCATCTCTACCTGCCCTGGCTGCTCTGCCTCCTATGTCGCCATCACCACAGAGCTGACCGATGAAGATGAATTCAACTCGGACCACAAAGTTTGACTCTTTCCTTATTCTTCTAGCACCGAAATGAAACAAAAACAAAGCCAACTCTCCCCCCTAATTAGGGAAGATCCCTGCTGTTTGACTACAATAGGCAGAGCGGGTGCTCCCAGGACCGAAAGCAGAGATCTTTACCGCGAGGAACTTGAAATCCAAGCTCTGCCGAACTGAGCTCCCCAGATGGAAGGAGATCTCTGCCACCTCTCTCTCTCTCTCGAAATTGGATCGGGTTGGTCAGGCGAATCAACTGCAAATCATGCGGCAAAAGGGAGGAAAGAAGTGGAGAGGAAGGCAAAAGGCTGCGCTGCCAAAGGAAGGGAAGGGACGGGACGGGACGCCGCAGGGCAGCCGCACGGCGAGGACGGACCTGCAGTGGCCTTTTGGACTCGAAAGGAAAGCGACGGCAGCAAACCAAACGCAAGACGAACGAAAGGAAAGCCGTTCACAGCAGAGAGCGGCCGTTTCCTTCACCTACGACTCCCATTTCGGTCCACGGTTTTTGTTTTTGTTTTTGTTTTCCGGTGAAAGTGAAAGTGATATAAAAAGCATGTATCGGGTCAAAATACCGCTCACATAGGATATATCTTGATTTCAATTTGAATCTATAACGTAATTGATGGAAACATGAAAGTGATTTAAAAACACCTAACTAATGTCCGTGCAATGGTCATACGAGCGGGAGAAAAAAGATTTTTATGTGTTGGTCGCTTCATTTCATCGTGCAACTCTATGAACCAAATTCTGTGTAATCAGTTAATCATCCAGCCGTCTACTTGGCAAGGAATAGAGGCCGGTGCCAGTAACATAGATTTGAAAACAAGAACAGGAAATTACCAATAGTCCAATACCAAGACTTAGTTGGCACTCGTTTCTTGCAAATTTGCAATCGACAACTTTGAAATATAGGCAATTAGAGATGTTGCATGCCCATGCAGCCAAGCGGACATGAGAAGTTGGCCTGCGCAATAGAGATGTTGCTGCGGCGGCGCATCGGCCCTAGGTCGCCCTGCCCGCTTGGTCACTGCATATAACGTCGTGAGCCCTGCGGCTGGAGGTTCGGCAGGGTGATAGGGTTAGGCGCCCAATAGAGTTCGGAGTTCGCACTGTAGAGAGTAGGAATGAGGTCGGATATAGACACTGAGCTCGCAAATCACTAGATGTCGACATGTCGTGCCTTCTCCTCTCTATGTTGGGCCAGAAAGCTACGGCATTTGGCCCTAAACATCTAAACTTGTGTTAGAGACGTACATGTAGTCTAAGAGAGTTTTGGGCCACGCCTAGGGCCACGACCCTATGAAAGGTCCTAATGGCTAGAGGGGGTTGGTGAATAGCCTATTAAAAATTCTTGCAACAACACTAAGCACCCGGGTTAGACAATAAGATGGCGTAGCAAATAAGCAATGCTTCAACTAGCTATGCAAGCCACAATTCAATTCTATTGTCTCTAAACCACACAAGAGCTAAGTCACTAGTTTACTCCTGGGTGGACAAGCAATTCTAACTAATAAAAACACTAGGAACTAAGCTACACAAGCTACCAACTAAGCACCCTAACAAGATATACTACTAAGTAAAGCAAAGAGGTGCTAGAATACAATACCACCGGTGTAGTGTCGAGGTTGTAGCCAATCACCGTGATCACCAAGAAATCTCCAACGAGCAAGAACAAGTGACACGATGATTTTTCACCGAGGTTCACGTGCTTGCCGGCACGCTAAGTCCCCGTTGTGGCGACACACTCACTTGACGTATGCTAAGCTTAATGGCCGGTGCCAAATCCCCTATGGGAGCTCAAGCAAACGATCACAAGAGAGGGTCCAACAAGCCACGAGCAATCCACTAGTGCTCCTTTCGCGAATCTCCCGCGGGGTAAGGAACGACCCCTCACAATCACCACCGGTGTGGCCTCAAACAAGCTCCACTTGAGCTCAACACCGCCTCTTGCTCCAAGCCGCTAGGGAACCGGGCAAATTCCCAAGAAAACAAGAATCCCGCGGCTTCTCAAGGATGAAGTGCCTCTAGATGCAACCACCAATGCAATGCACTTCTATCACTCTCAATCTCACCAAGAATTCGAGTTATGGATGGAGAGATGAGTGGAGAGGAGTCTTACAAGCTCACTAGCAAGTTAGAGTGTTCAAATGTGCAAGAGAGACTCAAATAAACCAGCCAAATGAGTATATATAGGGCACCTCTCGAAATAGAGCCGTTGCTCTAAAAATTTGCCCTCTGGCGCCCGATGGCCGGAACCACCGGCCGGTCGGTCGGTGCTTCCGGCCGCATCCGACAAACTTCCGGGCCCACACGGTGGCGCCCTCCTCCAGCGCGTCCGGTCGGTGCTTCCGGCGACCACCGGAAGCATCTGGTCCAGCTTCCGGCCGACGCGTCCGCCCAAAACGCTAGCGCTGAGACTCTGCCGACGCGCCTCGTGGCCGGAGCCACCGGCCGGGCGTCCGGGCCAAGGCCGAGCGTCCGGCCACCCCAAAACAGCAGCTTCTTCATCTTTTTCTTTGCTCTTTGCTTCAAACTTGCTTCGCCTCTTGCCATGGGTTGCCAACACGCCCAAGATGATCACGTTATCACCAATGTTAGCACGTCGATAAGTTAGGCAAGATCGAAGTTAGTGCTCTCATGTCCTAAATGCAATATGCAAGTCAATTGGACCTAGAAGCACTTCACCAAAGGATTGTCGCGGCATTCCCTCTTGATAGTCGGCTATCTATCCTATAATGTGATCACACGCTCTATCGTGTCTTGATCACTAAAAAAGGAAAACCCTATCAAGATACCTTTGCCTTGATCTCCCGGTTCCTCTCAAGCCGATCACACGAGCTTGACGATCCATCATGTCCACCATCATCGTCCATGTTCATGATCATCATGCTCCTTGTCATCCATCTAATCCTATCTCAAAGTCATCACTTAGAGCAAAGGATTAGTCCATAAGTGTGTCATCAATTTCCAAATCCAAACATGAGATTTCACCCCTAGTAGCCCTAGGCCCAAATCTGCCCTTGATGATATGTATACCCAGTGAAGTTATCTTGATTTATTAATGGCTTCTCAAAGTTATATGATTTTGTTTAGTTGCAATATATCGTGAAAGTTTTGACGTCATATATGAGTCTATATGGCTTGAGTGAGCATAGCATACGGAGGTTTTTTAATGTATGGAGTGTACAAGGGCTTAACATGTGTTTATTAGTAGAGTTCCATATATATATATATTAACCGAACAATGTTGAAAGTATGATTAATAAATTGTGACATGTTCAATCTCATATAATGAATTTATCATATGTGTGAATAAGATTCTAATATTGTGAGAAACTACCATGTCAGTAACTTGAAACATATGGTAAGTTGTAGACACGGTCCAACATGTGACCTTACTATCTTGTTCAGCTATGATATTAGTTATCTCAATAAGAGAAGAAGATTGAAATATTTGTGGATTGTACCCAATTGACATAAAGTTATCTACTAAGCCATGTGACGGGTAGCACGTTATCCTACCAATATTACAAAATGTTTTATATATCATCAAAACAAGTATATAGAGCTCCATGTGTCTCTACTCTGTACTCCTTCTATACTTAAAAGATAATTTCATTTTGAATAGCGACATGGTCGCTAAGTATAACTTTGTCTTTTTATTTTCATAATGTACCTAGTTGATGTTACAAATCTTTATAATTTTCTCTATGATTTTGGTCAAATTTAAATACTTTTTCTCCAAAATTTTTGGAATAACTTACAGTTTGGAATGAAGGGAGTACACATATAGAGAATAGAAATAGCAGCAATAGAAATCAATTAATAAAAGGCGAAAACTTTGTGCACTTTAGAACCGGGAAGTGAACACTTGAGTGCAGAAAAACTGATAAGGGCGACTAGACACGTCTGGGAAATATGGATGAAAAAATTGCAACAGAAAAAAAAAAATTGTTCTTTAATAAGATCATTGGCCCGGTTTGAATCTCTAGGTTATTTATTTTAGCCCTCCCACTTTTAGCACTAAACAGCTCAATAAGATCCAAACAAGGGGGCTATTTCAGGGTTATTTGCAAATAACCCACCCTAAAAAATATCTCCCCCACGGGGTGCTAATTGAGTCATTTTATTGGGGAAGTGCGTTAAAGTGATCCAAACAACTTAGGGTTATTTCATTGGAGGGCTATTTCCTTGGGCTAAAAATAGCTCTCAAAATAACCTGGCTAGTTCTCCAAACGGAGCCATTAACTAGGTATAATATCTACGCATAATATATGAATTAATAGAGAGAGAGATATCATTTGTCAAGTGTGGAGGAGAAAGCTATAAAATACGGAAACTCTGTGCACTTTAAAAGGAAAAAACTGAAGACTTGTCTCCACCAGAGAAAGCGACGCTGTCCATCTCCTCAGCTTACCTGAGCCTGCAGCCGTCTGAAGTCTCATCCCATCATCCAAAGCAATGTTCTCCGCCGCACGCTGCCTCGTCCCTAGTCTCTACCCACACCCGCACGCGACCGCCTGCCGCCGCGCGCCGGCGGTCTCCGCCAAGCCGCGCCGCTCGAGCCGAGGCTCTCGCCGCGAACGCTCGTGGGACGATGACGACGGCGGTTCAGATTCCGACATCGACGACAGCTTCTTCGGGCAAGAGCAGGACGAGGAGGAGCCAGCGCCGCCGTCTCCCGGACGGCCCGCCCCGGCACCGGCCCAGCTGCGGGGCTCCGACGTGCTGCGCGCGATGCAGAGGGCCGCCGCGGCCAAGGAGGCCGCCAGGAACAAGAAGAAAGAGCCGCCGGCGCGTCTGCGGCAGGGGAAGGAGGAGAGGCCGGATGGTGGCGACCGGGAGGTGAGGCCCGTAGTGATAAGGCCCGAGTGGGCGGCGAGGATCCGTGAGCTGGAGCTCAGGGTGCAGCAGCTCGCCGCCGACAAGTAGTCACAGTAGAGGAAAATGAAGCTAACCACACTAACCATCCAGTGGCAGTGGGTTGATGACTGATGAGTGAGTGATCGAGCAGCCAAGTTGCTTCTTTCAGTGTCTATCAGTCGACGGCCAATTCAGCTGTCATTCCAGGCAGGCTCCCCTCATTGCCAACTGCACGACAAACTGAAAACCGACGTCAATGAAGCTGTCATTCCATCACCTTGAAGGCACTCGTCAGCTGAGCTGATTACGAGATCGGAGATCCTTGTATTCTACAGTATATGAGCAATATGATCGCTAATCCAGGCTTCTCTGCTGCTTTATTTGCTTTGTCATGACCATCTCATAGGAAGCTGAAGAAAGCGCCGATGCCCCGGCCTCTTGATGACCTTTAAATTCACAAAAAATTTGTACAACTTTTCTTGGCCACAGGGAATGGCTGTTTTCTTTCCACCTATTTATTTCTTACTATAATGTCTAACTGCAACTTTCACCGGTTGCTATATATATAGCTGTGTGGTAGTTATTATTATCAGATTTATCAATAATGTCTACAGTGAATCAGTGATGGTCATCTCACGCTGCACTTTGAACTAACTGAACGTATCAGTGTAGTGATGTTCAGTTCACACCGCACTTAGCACCCGTAAGAATAGACACTCATCGCGAGTTGCGCTATCTACAATTGCTGATCATTTCCATCAGCCATTGTTCACCCATCAGCCATGACTTACTGGAAATAGTCTGTCATCCAAATTGCCTTACCTTTTAGAAACGAGAATTTGAAAATGGTTGGAGGAACCCAACCAAATATGCTCACAACTTTACTTGCAAAAGTCCATTGGTTTACCTTTTTTTTTTTTTTTTTTTAAAAAAAAAAACTATTGGAGAACATGCATGTGAGCGATTGCATTTCCCAAAAATGGGCCTGACAAAGGCCGCCGGCCCATACCGACCTTTAGGCCTTTGGCAGCGGCCCAAGGTCCGTCCTCCCCTGACGACGCCGCCCTCGCCCTTCGCCGCGCCCTCAGTCCATTCCGCGCCGCCAGCCAGACCGCCCCGCCGTCACCCGCCTCCTCTTCGCCATGACGGTGGCCGCGGCGGACGAGCACCAGCAAGCCCTAGGTGACGACGGCGCGGCCACGAATGAGCTGGGGGCGCAGCAACCGTCCTACCGCTCGCTGGCCGCGCCGGTCACCAACCCCGTCGACAAGTTCGCGCTCCTCCCCGCGTTCCTCAAGGTCCGAGGCCTCGTCAAGGAGCACATTGACTCCTTCAACTACTTCATCACCAGGGGAATCCAGAATATCATCAACGCAAACAATCGCATTGAAGCGCGCAATGACCCAAACATTTACCTCAGGTATGTCTCTTGTATTCATTTCACATATCCATTACCATGGCTTGTTTTCATGCCTGATTCTGATTATCCTCTTCTCCTGTGCGTGCTGTGTATCTATCTGTTTCTGCCCGCTCACTGCAATTCAATTCCTTCCAGGTACACCAACGTACGTGTTGACATGCCATCCGTTCAAGTGGATTTCAGCATCGAAGATATCACGCCGCACTTTTGCCGCCTTACTGACCGCACGTAAGCAGCTTCCCGATCACGCACAGAATCATATATCTGCTTGCATTAAATCAACCCATCAGTAACTTCGGATGGATAATACCAGCATGTGAAACGGACAGCCAGCCTTGCTTCTCTGACAAACTCATAGCCTCTTCATCTTATTGCTACTCTGGCATGGCTGTTCGCTCAGTGCTTGCTTCCTGCTGATTTATCAATTCTCATGCTAAGAGCACTAATGTTTTCATTTCTACCTTCAGTTATTCTGCTCCTATAAAGGTTGGTATCGAATATACCGTAGGCAAGCAGTATAAAAAGGAGGAGAAGGTAACACATTAGTCTGCTTTAAGTAACTTCTGCACGCTTGACATGATTTGTTAACGATACTTGCCCTTCTTGACTTGCTCCTCAGGAGGACATTCTTATTGGGTACATGCCCATCATGCTTAGAAGTTATAAATGTATTCTGCATGGAAAGGATGAAGCTGAGCTAGCAAGACTCGGTTAGTCTATTTCTGAAATGCTTATCGTGTCATCTTACTGTTTATTCTGATTGTTTCACCATTTTGTTCCTAGGTGAGTGTCCTCTTGATCCTGGTGGTTACTTTATTGTCAAAGGGACAGAGAAGGTACCTGAAACAAACGATGCATTTTTTAATCCAAAAAGAATCTTGCTAAACCTATGAAACCCATTAGTTACAGGGCTAGCTGCAAGTGCTTTTAGTTTCGTTGCTCCTGTTTCCGGTGCTCCTTAATCTTGAGATATTTGTTACTTTTCAGGTCATTCTAATACAAGAACAGCTTTCAAAGAATCGTATTATTATCGACACCGATAGTAAAGGAAGGTCATACTCAATATTCAATATGGACTATTTTAATTTTTGTATTCTTCTAGCAAACATGTGTTTCAGTTTGACAATTGTCATAAATTACATATTACGTTCAAAAATTGTCATAAATTACATAGATTTTGTCCTAAACTTACTGGCATGCAATAAAGTTGCTAGGAAACTCATTCCAACCATCATGTTTAAGGGCCTGTTTGGAACAAAGGAACACATAGTGTAGGAAAGGAAAAAAAATGCAGGGATTGGATGGGAATGCAGTAGCAAAACCGAGGATTGGGGGATTTCCACTAACCATGGTGTTTGAAACGCAGGAACGAAAAACATAAAGCAGTGAGAATTATAAAAATAAACACATATTACAGCAAAAATGCATTTAATGTTCATTGAAGAGGTCCACAAAACAGGTCCTGCCAGTCATGTGCAGTGATAGGGTAGGAAGTAGCCTTCTCTCTCTCATGCATGCTTCGGATTGCTGCCTTGGGCTTCCCCAAATCCTTAAGGTCCGACTGGATGTTTCAGTTCCTGTGTAATCGATGAGTATGCAAGCCTTTCCTCTATTTTACTGTTTGCATTTCCTTTATTCCAAATGGTATTCTGTGAAACCTTTCCAAAGGAATCAGTTCCATCGAAATTCCTATAGAATTCCTTTGAACCAAACGGGGCCTAATAAATACCATAGCCTTTGAGTTCAATTGGTCACTTGTTGCTGAAGTAATTTCTTTTCATCTGCTCTTGCTTATGGCAGTTCATTGCTAGCTGTTTGGTCCTATAGAACTAGAGGTTTTAGTACCTTTTGTGAAGTGGATTACTATTCAGCATCTTATGCGGTCACCTGTATTTTCTGTCAATTAGGTAATTGCATCTGTTACCAGCAGCACACATGAAATTAAAAGCAAGACCGTGATTACTATGGATAAGGAGAAAGTCTGCCTACAGCTGAATCAGTTCACGAAACCGGTATGCATTGAAAATCATGTTAGCTTGTTAAGTAATCCTTCCATTTCATTACATATGGGTCCCAACTATTTTTTTAAGCCAAAATTGAATGCAATTATTTCATGGTACTGGGTGTGATTGCTTGTGTGGTTCATTAGTAGATTCATTCAGGATGTTTCGTGTCTCCCACTTGTCCCTTGATTCTAGATAAACACGAGAAATAGAGAGAAGATATCATTGTTTCTTAAGGACCGAAAGAGAATGCTATATAAGGAGTTTTTGAGAGGTAAAGGCTCTTCGTTAAAGAGCCTGGAGTCTTATTTGTTTACCTACTTGCTTTACACTGTCAGAATCTCTTATCGCGTTGCCTATATTTGGTAGTATAGGATAGTTTCCTTTATTATTTAACTACATTGGTTAGTTTAATATCCTCCCTTAGTTGGAAACATTCCCTGGAGATTGATACGTAATGTATCCAGCGGCTTGCCTGCTGTGTGCTAGATTCCCTTCCCTTCCTTGCCTTTCTGAAGAGTTGATCCTAAACATCCATCAAAGATCAAACTAGCAAAACCTACCTACTTAACAATGTGCTGAGAATTAGAATTTCTTGTGTATACCTACTGAGAAAATTTAAGTTGTCAAAGATGCCAATAACATCTCGGATAATGTGTGAGTTATAAACATCTGTGTGTCGGTGCCAAGTGCCAAGTGCCAAGTGATCACAGGAGTAACCTGTTATTCATGTGAGTTTTCTTTTGCCGAACTTACTCATGTTGTTAACGTAATGAAGCAATCTTTCAAAATTTAAGTAGGTTGTTTTCTTGTTTGATAAGAGCACCATGATCTAAATTTTCTTCTCCTTCATTAATTTCACATGTTTCTTTTTCTATCTACCATCTTTACCTTTTTGTCTTATGCCTTGTTTGTGTGCGCGGTCTTTTATACTTGTTTCATTTGGGTTTCATCTCTAGCCTACCCCAACTAGCTTGGGACTAAAGGCTATGTTGTTGTTGTTGTTCGTTAATTTCACATCTGATACCTTATTGTATGCTCAAAAGGTCCTTGGGTCTATGTTATGGCATGGAAGAAGTGGACAGTTTATGACTTTGCCTCTGAGCTTTAAAATTTACAGATTCCAATAATGGTAGTCATGAAAGCTATGGGAATGGAAAGCGATCAAGAGATTGTACAAATGGTTGGAAGAGATCCAAGATATGGTGACCTCCTATTCCCATCTATTCAGGTATTTTTTTTGATAAAAATGGATAGTTTCTCAAGGATTGTGCACAGGTGATAATTGGATTTGTGCTATGTTTCAGATATTTCTGTTGCACCTTTTTTTTTTCTTGTTATAAATTATGCCTTTTTATATTTTAGGGTATTTAAATTTTCTGCTTTCTCAGGAATGTGCTTCAGAAAGAATATATACACAACATCAAGCCCTGCAGTACATGGACGAGAAGGTGAAACCCCCCGGAAGCATAAATTATCATTGCTCAATCTGTTTTTTTTTTCAATTAATTGTCTTGAATGGGTCACAGTGTGCTAAAAGTTGCACAATGTGCATTCTAAGATGAGATTTGTAAGAGTAGATCCCTTAGTTACTGAGTCATGTATTCTGTCCTGCGGAAGTAGTGGTTATGGCATTTGCTATCTGTTAGTGTATATGTGTAGGCCCATGAGGCTAGGTCCATGAGGCCCATGTACAGCAACTATATTGCCCACCCTTCTAGGGTTTGGAGGAATACTGAGACAACACATTCTGTCCTAACATGGTATCGGCCTAGGTTCCTCTCTCCTCCCGATCCCGATCCCTCCTCCCGCCTTGGCCTCCCATGGCCGGCCGGCCACCGGCGCCGGCCCCCTCCTCCGGCGCGCCACCTCCCTTTCCTCCCCCCTCTACTCCAGCGCCGCCCTCCGCGAACTTGGCGCGAGCGCGAGGTGTCTGCGGCGGCTGCTCAGGCGCCGCCAAGGACCCCCTCCCTTCCCTACACGGGCGCGGGCCGTCCCTTCTCCTCCAAACGCCACCCTCGGCGACCCCCGGGCGCGGAAGGCGAGCGCCCGCGCGTCCCGCAAAGCGCCGCGGCTCCTTCCCTTCCCCGCTACGCGTGTCGCGGCGCTTGGCGCGGCCCCTCCTCTTCCCCCGCGACGGACGCGGGTGCCGGTGCGGCCCCCGGCACCGCCGCAGCCGCTCCTCTCCCCCCACGTGGCTGGGGCGCGGTGGCCCCCCGCCCCCGGCTCGGGCGCCGGAGGTCTTCGGATCGGCGCCTCCTTGCGGCCTCTCCGACGCCAAAGATCGGAACAAGTGGCGTGGCAGCACGCGCCGGCCGGCTCGGGCGCCCTCCGGGCGGCCTCTCGGTGCTCCTCCGGCTCAGCGCGCCGCCCCTCCTCTCTCCGCGGCTCCGGGTCTTTGCGGGCGGTCGAGACACCTACTCCGTACCGGCCACTACTCGCCCGGCGGTATCATCCTTATCGCGCGAGTGTCGACTCCTCCGGGCCGCCCGCCGCAGTCCAATCCTTCGCCGCCCGGTGCCCGGCCGGCGCGGCGCCCATCCTCTTCGGCATTTCGGCTCCTCGCACCGCTGCCGGGCGGTCCGCCCCAGCCATCCTCGGCAACCCATGGCGGGCGCGCCGATCGGGCGGGCCTCGTTCCCGGCTCGGCCGGTCGCCATGGTCGGCCGGCGGCCCCTTACTCATCCGTGCCCTTCCGGCCTTCCCCGCTCCGCGGTGCCCGACTACGTCCCTGGCTCGGGGGTGGAATCGAGGCGATTTGGCGCAATCATTCGGCACCATGGGGGTTGCACCACTGCCACCGAGTGGATCGCCCGACTCGGGGGCTTCCTTCCACACTACCCCCTCATGCCGGCATCCTTTCTTCTCTTCGCCCTCCTCACCCTTCCCGTCCCTCTTCGATCATGGTTGGGAATGGGTCTTGTCTTCCCGTCACCTCCGTGGGTTACGCCTCCGGCCTTTTTCGTCTTCTGGCTGTTCTTGTTTCTCCTCGGATCGTCCATAACCTTCTTTCCATCCGCCGCCATCTGCCGACAACTCTTGTTACGTTGAATTCGACTCCACCGGTCTCACGGTGAAGGATTCCGCCTCTGGCGTCCACTCCTCTGTTGTGATGACTCGGGACCCCCTTTACTCCCTACGCGCCTTCACGCTCCGCTATACCGCCCACTTCATTTGCCCTTGCCACTACTCCCTCTTCCTCTACACACACCGCCCGGCTTTCGGTCACCCGGCGCGGCGCTTTGGCTCGGCTCGGTCGTAGTGCCCACCTCCCTTGCACTTGGGCTTCGATGAGCATCTCTGCCATGCGTGCCAGTTGGGTCGCCATGTGCGCCTTCCTTTCCTTCTTCTTCTTCGCCGACGCATGCCTTTGCTCTTCTTCACTGTGATCTGTGGACTTCTCCTATTCCTAGCATTTCCGGCTATAAGTATTATCTGGTCCTACTCGATGACTTCTCTCACTACTCTTGGACTTTCCCTTTACGCGCCAAGTCCGAGACTTTTTCCACTCTCCTCCACTTCTTTGCCTGGGTGTCCACTCAGTTCGGCCTCACCATCAAGGCCGTCCAGTGTGACAACGGGCGTGAGTTCGATAACAACACCTCCCGCTCCTTCTTTCTCGCTCATGGTGTTCAGCTCCGCATGTCTTGCCCGTACACCTCCTCCCAGAACGGCAAGGCTGAGCGGATGATTCGCACCACGAACGATGTTATGCGCACTCTCCTTCTCCAGGCCTCTCTGCCCCCGCGCTTCTGGGCCGAGAGCCTCCACACCGCCACCTACCTGCTCAACCGGCTTCCTTCCACGGCCTCTCCTGCTCCCACTCCACACCACGCCCTCTTCGGTACACCTCCTCGCTATGATCACCTCCGTGTCTTCGGTTGTGCTTGTTACCCTAACCTCGCCGCCACTACTCCTCACAAGTTGGCGCCCCGCTCGACACGGTGTGTGTTTCTTGGCTACTCCCCTGATCATAAGGGTACCGT
Organism: Hyparrhenia diplandra; assembly: GCA_015847255.1. Classification (NCBI taxonomy): domain Eukaryota; kingdom Viridiplantae; phylum Streptophyta; class Magnoliopsida; order Poales; family Poaceae; genus Hyparrhenia; species Hyparrhenia diplandra. The sequence goes on along the minus strand of JADLZK010008775.1, from coordinate 835,131 downwards.
TGCTACGACCTCACTTCTCGCCGGTCCTTATCTCCCGGCATGTCGTCTTTGACGAGTCGGATTTCCGTACTCTACCTCTTCCACGCCTTCCCGATCCCGAGTTGGAGTCCTCGTTTCCCGACCGGCGGTTCGGCCACCGATTCCGTTACGGCTGTCTCCACACAATACTCGAGGTTGCCCGCTCGCCACGCGCGGCCCCGGGCGCCACTCGCCGTGCCACGCGGCGCCCCGGAGCCACTGGCCAGGACGCGCGGCCCCGGTGCCCCTCGCGCGCCACGCCGCTGCCCCGGCCCCCCCGCTGCGCCCACGCGCGGCCCCGAGCCTCGTGTGGTGCCCTCTTCGCGGGCGGGACCCGGCGTGGCGGCCGGTGCGGTGTACTCGCCGCTCGGGCACCGGCGCCGTCGCCTACGGCTCTGCTCCACCACCGCCACCTCCACCACCTCCACCGCGTCGGCCCCGGGCTGACCCCGAGGTCTACCACCGCCGATTATTCAGGCGGGACCCTCGTCATACTCATCCTATGGTGACTCGGCATGCGGCGGGTGTTCTTCGACTGCGGCCCTCTACGCCCTGAGAGCGGGTCGCCGGTCTCTCCGATACCTTCCTCCGTCCGCGCTGCATTGGCGGATCCTAATCGGCGGCGATGGAAGAGGAGCACGAGGCTCTTCTTGCCAACCGACGTGGGACCTTGCCGTGCCCGTCGGCGTCGGGTGGCAATGTGGTCACTGAGCAAGTGGATCTGGACACATAAGCGTCGGGGCCGACGGCAGTCTGAGCGCTACAAGGCTCATTGGGTCCTCGAGGCTTCACCCCCGCCCGGGGTTGATTATGATGAGACCTTGGATCCGGTGGTCAAGCCCTCAAGGTCGCGCCTGATCCTCTCACTTGCCCTCTCTCGCTCTTGGCAAGTGCATCGGCTAGATGTCAAGAATGCATTCCTCCATGGCACCTTGTGCGAGATAGTATCTTGCGATCGGCCCGGGGATTTGTCGATCCCATCGGCTGATCCGGTTTCTGCCTACTCAACAAGTCACTATATGGTCCGAAGCGGGCTCCTCGTGCTTGGTACTCCCGGTTTGCCACCTACCTTATCACTTTGGGGTTCGGAGAGGCCAAGTCGGACACATCTGTTTGTCTATCGCCATGGAGCGGGAGGCGCTTACCTCGCTACTCTATGTTGATGACATTGTCCTCACCGCCTCCGATCCCTTGATTGCTTCAGCGTGTCATATCGGCTTTGCGGCGGGGAGTTTGCCATGAAGGATCTCGGTCCACTTCACCACTTCACGGGGGTCACCGTGGAGACTCGCCCTTCCGGGGTGTTCCTACACCGGCGACGGTATGCTCTCGACATCCTCGAGCGGGCGGGATGACCGCGTGTCGACCATGTGCTACTCCGGTTGATACTCGGTGGCTCTCTGGCGATGAAGGCGACCCGTGGCGGATCCCACGCCTTCCGGAGTTTGGCGGTGCTGCGATTACCTCACCTTCACCAGGGCGACATCGCGTGCACGAGCTCAGCGGTCTATCTTCACATGCATGATCCCCGGGCACCACATCTTGCTGCGATGAAGCGCCTTCTCCGCTATGTCCGCGGGCACGGTTGACTCGGCCTGATGATCCACCGGTCTCCCTCCACTGAGCTCGTCGTCTACACTGACGCTGACTGGGCGGGTTGTCCAGACACTCGCCGCTCTACCTCCGGATACGCCGTCTTCCTTGGTGGCAACCTCGTCTCTGATCGCGTCAAGCGGCGGCCGGTTGTCTCCGTTCGGTCGCGAGGCGAGTACCGAGTCGTTGCTAACGGTGTGGCGGAGGCCTCCCTCGGCTTCGACGGCCTATTGGCGAGCTTCACGGCCCGACCAAGACCACACTTGTCTCCATGACAATGTCGGTGCCGTCTACCTCTCCACCAACCCGTTCAGCATCGGCGGGATGAAGCATGTGGAGATCGACTTGCACTTTGTCCGAGATTTGGTGGCCATCGGCGCTGTTCGGGTTCTCCATGTACCGACCACCTCCCGGTTCACGACATCTTCACCAAGGGTCTGCCCTCATCGACCTTCTCCGAGTTCCGTTCCAGCCTCAACGTCGCCCGGCTAGTTGTGACTGCGGGGCCCCGTGTGTGTTGCTTTCTTTCATGTCCAGTCTTGATCTCCGCTGCGCCGGGAAGTTCGAGGCTCGGGGAGTGTTAGTGTATATGTGTAGGCCCATGAGGCTAGGCCCATGAGGCCCATGTACAACAACTATATTGCCCACCCTTCTAGGGTTTGGAGGAATACGTGACAACACATTCTGTCCTAACACTATCTTTTAGAGATTTGTTAGTCATGCCTCTTTCCTTTCATTGACATGATGTAATCCAACCATAAGTTTTCTCTTTGATTGCATGTATGTTTTAAGAGTGGCGTCCTTTCTATTCCTGACCCTGAGTGTTTTTTTGGCAGGTTACTTATCCGGGTGCAGGAAACCAGAAGGTAATAGAACTGACAGAGTAAATCCTTGACAAGCTGTGAACTTATTTTCTCACTACACAATAAGTAACTACAGCCGGCACATGTTCCAAAACATGGGTTCAAAGCAACACAGTCCACATTCTTGAACACTCAATCATCTGGCCTCTGATTTGCCTCTTTTTGTCACTTTCAGGAAGGCCGTGCAAGATCAATCCTGCGTGATGTGTTTATTGCACATGTGCCAGTGAGATAAACATTTTTATCTAACTTTTTCTTACAGTCCACTGTTCTCGTTTTCATGTCAATCTTTTCTATAGGTTGAGAATGGCAACTTTCGACAAAAATGTATATACACTGGTGTAATGTTGAGGCGCATGATGGACGCGATCTTGAATGCTGACACCTTTGATGACAAGGCAAGTTAAAGTCTGGCCTATGCATTACTCCTGTGAATGACTCCAAAAACATATCCATGTGCCAAAAGTCGTCATCTTCTTGCCATTACCAGTGCTTCTTAAGAAATGAAAGTCCATTCAAATTCAGCACTTGCATAATGTTTTTTGGGGAAGGACCAAAGTCCATGCTTTTGCTTGAAGGCGTGTGGAACCGGGGCTCGAACCCAGGTGGGCAGACTCCCAGTGTTACTGTGCCTTCTGCTAAATCAGTGTGGGTTGCAACAGAATTAACATAACATTAATAATAACACTATATTTTTATTTAAATGAAGTTATCATGTCACCTTTTTGGAGCTTCAATTTTGACTAGTGCATACATAGCCTGCTATGATTTTCGTAGGCATCCGGCCTAACCATTCCTACCCCCATTGTTCCTTTACAATAACTATGGAATACAATTTCTTTTCCATGACATGTTTGGCATTATGCACTCCCACATTATTAATCATGAATTGTAGTTGTTCAGCCAAACACATGGACTTGTATTTGTTATGTTGAGTTTGCTGTGCCATGCCAAAGTGGTTTGCACAATTGTACCTTGCTATTAGCTGCACAGATTAGGTTTGTCCATAATTAGCCACCATCAATTTTAAATTATGGCTTTTTGGTTGAAGTACCTAAGGTTTCATTTGGTTTACTGAGCTGAACCCATGACCGAGGAATTGGAATCGGTGAAGCTGAATTCTGCTGTTTGGATGCACATTGAATTCGAATTTGCATCCCTATTCTTTTTTTTTTTTTTTCGAAAGCGTGTCCGTTGACACGTATTTCATTAAGGGAAAATGGATTTTTACACGACGCACGCTTTAGCCAAAACAATTGGCCGCAACGCACGTAAGCACACAGACAACAATCGCCGGCTGCAACGGCGGAGCGACAAAGATGTACTTAAAGAGTAAACTATCGTGGCGACGAGAGGAGAGAGAAGCGGCTACGGCGACAGACAAAGATTCCCCGCGCTTGTCGCCCTCGCCCGGGCCGCATCATAGGGAAGAGCTCACGCAAATGTTGTCGCTTGCCGGGCGACACATCGTCGCCGTGGTACTTCGGGAACCTGGCCGCCCGGCTCAAGGGTCCGGTGTCGGACATCTCGTCGACCGGGCGTCCCTCGAGCTTCTTCGAGCAACACCTTCCGGTGCTTGCCGCTCCGGGTTTGGATCTCGCTGCGCCGACTTCGCAAATGGCGGGCGGGTGCGTCTAAGGGTCCACTCTTCCTCGGTGATTACGGACGGCGGAGGGGGCCGGTCAGGTGAGGACGGGCTCGTCGAGCGGCAAGGTGATCGCCGGCCAGAAGTCCCGGGTCGGCGTCATTAACCACGCCGGCGTCCTCCCTCGGGAGGCTCCCGGTGTCCACCGCGTCCGGATGAGGGAGTAGAGGTGGTGGGCAGGCCCGAGCCGGAGTAGAGACCGGGGCGGGCAGCTGTGGGAGGCCTGCCGTCACGCCGTCGTCGACGGGCATCGGCCGCGGGCGGGGGATCCGAGACGCAGTCGTCTCAATCGTAGCCCCCCGTCGTGGGGTGAACTCGCAAAGGACCTGGGTCCGCCCACCCCATCCGAGCCCTCGGCCGGATGTGGGCGGTGGCGTGACATCTGGCCGGGCGTAGGCATGGCCAGTCGAAAGGGAGGCCCCACGGAGGACCTCGGCACCTCAACTTGGACGGAAGAGGCCCCCAGTGCGGGCGGCGCGGCAAAGAAACTCAAATCGGCCACAAGCTCGCCCACCGGTCCGAGTGCGGCGGTGTGGTGGGGTTCTGCGCCTCCGGCAGACGCGAACTCGGCCGCCACCCCTCGGCCCACCAATCGACCTTGGCGATTCGGTGGGCAGCAAGAGCTTCGGCCGCATCAGCATAGGCTTGGTGCGTCTCCCAAAGCGCAGCGTGGGCGTCGAGGCGGGCGGACATGGAATTTGCCCGACAAGGATGGTGGCCGCCGAGGTAGGGCTCCCGGGCGCAGCCCGGCCGCCAAGACGGCCAGGCACCGCGATTAGCGATCCGCCCCAGGAGGCACGCGGAGGCACGCCGAGGTGGGCAAGTGGCCGGGCTTGCAATTCTCGCCCGGTGCCTCGTCTTTGGCGGGAGAGACAACGGGCGGGGAAGTGCACCGGCAAATGGCGTGGTCTCCGCCGCAGACGAGTTGAAGCGGAGGCGACGAGGCGGCCTGGCCGCCGGCGGCGATGGTGAGTGGTGCGGGGGGCTGCGTCTGCGCTGCGCCGCTCGAACGAGTGAAACCGTCGGCGTCGGCCCGGAGCACGCCCAGCGGCGGCGTCGAGCGGCGTGGGCGCCGGACGGTGGTGAGGCTGCGGTGCCCGAAGGTTGAAGCTGAGGCGCGGTGTCGCGGGGACGCTGCTCAGCCGGTTGGCGGCCGAGCCAAGCGAGCGTCGGCTCGGCCACCGGGCTTGACGGCGACGGCGCGGCGGTGCCGAACGCTTGTCCACGGGCGAAGCGGCGGCAGCGGCGCTTGCGGCGGCCCACGACGGCCGACGTCCGGCGGAACCCGCCGACGGCCCCGGGAGAGGGGGGGAAGGCAAGACGGCCGCGACGACGATAGGGGCCTAGCTCGGCGGCGGCATCCTCGTCGTCGAGGAGTCGGGATAGACGGCGCCCTCAGCGGTGAAATCTGGCGGGCGTGGGCGATCCCACGGAGGCGGTATGGCGGCTGGAGCGAGGCTCGCTGCGACGGTGAAGGAGAGCGCTCAAGGTCGGTCGCCGGAGAGGGAGCCGCCCTCCCAACGCAAAGGCTTGGACCTGCCCGGCATAGGTGGCCGGGCGAACGGGCGGCATCCGCGGAGAGAGGGGTTCCCCGACGATGGAGGAAGAAGCTGCACCGGCGCAGGGTGACGCCGCCCGGCCCGCACACTGCGGCCCCAAGCGACGGGGCGGCGTCTCGAAAGGATGGCGGCGTTGTCACCACGGCTCGCGCCGGCGCTGGGGCCCTCGGCGACCGCTGCCGGCGCGGTGTGACCGAGCAAGGGCGCGGCCCGGGCGCGCGCCGCTCGATCCGGGCGTTGGTCGCCAATACGCGGACGAAGCCCGACCCGAGGATCCGGCCGGCTGCGCGTGCCGCGTTTCCGGCGAAGGCGGCGCGGGAGGCCCGGTGGCGGTGGCGGCGCGCCCCCAGCGCAGCCGCCAGCCGCGGTCCTTGCCCAGCCAAAGGAGCTTCGGGCGTCGGGCGTGAAGAGTGCGAGGGGAAGGGTGGCGGGAGGGTGGCGAGGAGGGGGGCGGTGGAAGGTGGTGGCCGGATCCGGCGACCCCCGCCATGGAGTGCGGCGCCGGCGACGCTCAAAAGCGCCGTCCCTCGCGCGGCTCCGCCCGGCGGCGCAAGGGGAGGACGGGCTTGGACGGAACAGGGTAGGGGATGGGGAGAGGGCGGGGGGTGCGGGGCGGAGGGGCGGGCGCGGGGGCCGGGCTGCCGGGGCCGGGCCCGGCCGCCGGGCGACAGCCGGCGGGCGGAGGTTTCGCAGGAGGAGGGAGCAACGGTCGGGAGGTTAACCAGAGGTGGTGACTCCTAGTTTCCCCAAACAAGTCACCAACCTTTGCATCCCTATTCATCCTGAATTTGTTGATCTTTGCATTTCTAATTTCAGAACCTGACACTACTATCTTTGCACTTCTAATTTCGAACCTGACACCCCTATCTACTCTGGTGAGGTTAATAGCAGAGCTCTGCTGCAGCCACTACAGCTTGTCTTTTCCTCTCCGGCAATCAGATCTGCACACCTCTGTCATCAACACCAGTCTCGATCTTGAATTTGTTCTGTGCATATTATCGTCAGACCTAGGATTTGAATACTGACAAGCTCATAGCAGATGGTGTGGGCTTTTGCAGCCATGAGGAATTTGCCAGGTTGGTGCACCTTCTTGGGATGATGAGCTTGCCGAGTTCCTTATGAACGGTACGATCTGCAGAAGCAGTGGGGAACTAGCCAGGCTACCACATCTTCTTAGATGATCTTGCTGAACTTTTTCTCGAACATGCATGAGATCTGTCATAGTACCCTTACAAATAACACTCAACACGAGCCAAGACCAATCCCCATTATGGATCCAAGAAGAAGAAAAACCTAAACTGCAAAAAAAACTGAGCAAGTTCAGCCCCAACAACCTGACCTAGCCTTCCTCAGGTGCTAGGGCAGCGGGGTAGGAAATACCATGTGCCTCAGCCAAAGCCCAAAGTTTCAGCTCATCTCTAACCTGGACAGCCAAAGCCCAAAGTTTCAGCTCAACCTGGACCATGGTCAAGGAAAGACTTGGTGTGACTCCATAAAAAACACACCGGTTGTGGAGTTTCCAAATAGACCAAGCACCTAAGATGATCAATGAATTGAGGCCCTGCCTGACATCCCCTTCAACCCTGGAATTTGCATCAGACTACCAATCATCAAAGGATGGGACTGTAGGCTGCGGAGAAAGGCTATGCAAACCAAGCCCTCGGACTGTTGCTGAACTCTTGCGACTGGAGGGCCCTGTGACTGTTGCAGATTCCGATGGTGGCAACATGAGCAGCAGTTTCGACATGGACAAGTCCAACTCCCATGTGGACAGGGTTGAGGTTCATGTCCTGGCCATAGACCACTAGCCTCCGTTCCCGACGAGTGACGAGTGTTACAACCCATTTCTTTTTGTGTTTCTGAAAATGTTCAACCAAATAACATTTGGACTTAATTTAATCTGTTTTTCTTTTCACCAATTCCATTGCTAGCCATACAGGAAAATTGAATTGTAGATCCATTTCCATTTATATGTGTATTGGCATCTTTTTTTTTTTCTCTAACGATACATGTATTGGCATGAAGCCCCAAATTCATCTGATGATCCGATCCAATTTAGCAAACCAAATGCAGCCTAGATGGAATATAAGACACTCTGAATTATAACTTCTACTAGCATATGATCACTTAACATATTGTCTGTAGGACATTTGTGGTCCACTTCTCATTAATTTTACTCATATTTTGCTTGTTATATGTGTGTATGTGTTGGAGTATGAGTATCCTAGGCCCATGTGGCTTGGCCCATGAGGCCCATGTATGGTCTATATTGCTACCCTGTCTAGGGTTAGCTAAGTAATTGAGAAAACAGATTTTCTACATGGTATCGGCCCGGGTTCTTTCTCTCCCGTTCCCTCCTCTCCCACAGCGCGCCGCCGCCGCCTCCGGGGGCCGGCTAGCGCGCCGCCGGCCGCCGCTGGAGGCCGCCATGGACGGCGAACGAGCTCCTCCTCCTCCTCCTCGCCACCGGGCTACACCGACTCCTCCGCCGCCGCGGGCACCGTACGCCGTCTTTGGACGCCGGTGTACCACCAGCCGCTTCTCCACCGCGACCAGCCACGTCCACCCGATGGTGACGCGGCACGCGGCGGTACTGCGCGGTCCCGGGCTCTTACGGCGCCGGGGACTCACAGTCTCTCCCGCACCCTCTTCCGTCCGCTTGCCCCTGCCGGACCCTCACTGGCGCCGCGCAATGGAAGAGGAGTACGCCGGCTCTACTCGCCAACCGGACTTGGGATGCGGTGCCCACCGCCCGGCTCCAACGTCGTCACCGGCAAGTGGATCTAGACACACAAGCGGCGGGCGAGATGGTACCGGAGCGGTACAAGGCTTCCGGCCGGGTTCTTCGTGGATTCACTCGGCGCCGGGAGTTGACTATGATGAGACCTTCACCGGTTGTGAAGCCGGCCACCGTCCGCCGACGGTGCTCTCATCGCTCTTGCTTGCTCCTGGCCGGTGCATCGGTGGATGTCAAGAACGCCTTCACGCGACGGGACCCTTAGTGAGACAGTCTATTGCGGTCACCGGGCGGGTTCGTTGACTCTTCTCGTCGACATGGTCCGCCGACTCAACAAGTCTCTTTACGGCCTCAAGCAGGCCCCTCGGGCGTGGCACTCTCGGATTGCGGCCTTCTTGGTGTCACCGGGTTTTGTGGAGGCCAAGTCGATATCGTCTACGTTTATCTACCACCATGGAGCTGAAAAATCGTACTGCTGCTCTATGTTGATGACATTGTCCTCACGGCTTCCAGTCCTTCACTCTTGCGCCGCATCATCAACGCTCTTCAGGCAGGAGTTTCTGTCAAGGATCTGGGCATGCTCCACCACTTTCTCGGGTCATTTGTTGAGCCTCGTCCCCACTGGACTTCTTCTTCTCACCGGCGGTACACTCTTGATATCCTGGAGCGAGTAGGGATGACGAGCCGCAAGTCTTGCCCCACTCCGATTGACACACGCAAGCCGCCGAGGCGGAGGGCGCCCAGGGCGAACCCTACAGCGTACCGAGTCTCGGTGCACTTCGGTACCTTACTTTCACCAAAGCCGACATCACCTGCGCCGTGCAAAGCAGATTTGCCTCCACATGCATGATCCCCGAGAGCCCCACCGGATCGCACTCAAGCGCCTCCTTCGCTACCTCCGGCACCGTGGATCGCTTCACCGGTCTCCCGCACCGAGCTCGTCGTCTACATCGACGGCCGATCGGGCCGTGTCCGCACACTCGGCGCTCCACCTCCGCTCGCCGTCTTCCTAGGCGGCAACTTGGTGTCCCGTCGTCAAGCGTCGGCCCGGTCGCCTCCCGCTCCATCTTTGGCGGGAGTACCGCTGCCGTTGCTAATGGCGTGGCGGGCGTCCCGCTCCGGCGACTCCTCGCCGAGCTCCACGGCCCTCTCTCGTCGGGACCACGCCCGGTCTCATCGCGACAACGTCGGTGCCGTCTACCTCTCCACCAACCCCGTGTGCTGCACCGAGAGGACCAAGCATGTGGAGATCGATCTACACTTTGTCCGTGATCGGTCGCCATCGGCGAAGTTCGGGTCCTCCACATCCCGACCACCTCCCCCGCCGCCGACATCTTCACCAAAGGTCTCCGTCCTCGACCTTCACCGAGTTTTCTCCAGCCTCAACATCACCGGTGGCTAGTTGCGTCTGTGGGGGCTCATGTGTTGTGCTTCTTTTCGTGTCCTCGCAAACTCCGCTGCGACGGTAGTTCAAACTATGGGGAGTGTTGGAGTATGAGTATCCTAGGCCCATGTGGCTTGGCCCATGAGGCCCATGTATGGTCTATATTGCTACCCCTGTCTAGGGTTAGCTAAGTAATTGAGAAAACAGATTTTCTACAGTATGTATGGTGGGTTGGGTAAATATTGTTGAAAACAAACGGAGCATAATTTAGGTTTTTGAGGTGAACTATAGCTATGCATTCTGCCTCAATTATCCACAACCTGCAGCAAGGATGACATACTGATAATCTGTGAAACTTACATGCCTATTTTTCTTTGGAGAACCAAACATGTTCCATCTGTGCTGAAGTATAGTTGACTGCACATAGTTTCTGCCGAGCTCTGATCATGATGAGCCTGGGTGGCAAGTAGGATAACATGTGCATTCAGTTTCTCCTCTGTGTTGTCTCTTTGCCAGTTTATCCAAACAATCTCTTTCCTTTTAGACCTTTGAAGTTTTAGAGAATTTGCTATTAAATATTTGTATGTTCCATTTGGTAGTAGTCAATTAGAATTCCTTGTTAGTACTAGAATGAGCTACACAATATATTTTTGAATTTGCATATAAATTACACCAATGAGGTCTAATTTATGATCTATATAGTCCAAGCGATTAGATGGCTTCATCAAATAGAAATACCTTGAAATTAAGTAATTGGGCACTATTTATATGAAACTTCTCTTTTTGAACAGGGTTCTTAAAGGGAAGAAATTGTTCCTCGTTTCTAATTACAAATTTATCTGGACCACATGTTCACCGCCCTACTGACTGAACATATTTCAGGATTATGTTGGGAATAAGAGGCTGGAGCTGTCAGGTCAACTAATATCCCTGCTTTTTGAGGTATTGTTTTCTCTTATATGGTTTCTAAATGCTATGTTTTATATCTCTAATTGTTTTTCTTTTTTGAAGGATTTGTTCAAAACAATGAATTCCCAAGCTGTAGAGCTGATGAACAAAATTAGTGACAGGACTCGTTCTAGCCCATCGGATTTTAGCCAGGTAATGAAAATGAGATTTATATTTGTTGATCTTCATTTGATCCCTTTTAATGAAAATTGAAGGGTTCAACTGAATAGCTGATGTTGCTATTGCATCACACATTTTCTGTGTTCTTCACTTATGTTACCTAGATGAGCAAACCTGCATAAGAACAGAAGTATCTTAGGTTATTTTTAGTCCACAACAAGGAGTGGAGCTTATTCATTTTAATCACTTATTATTCATTTCTAATTCTGATAACTTGAAGAGTCTTCATGATCGTTTATGTTATTAGTATACTCCCTCTGTCCCTTTTCAACTGCCATTCTCACTTCCTGAGAAGTTAAATGTACTCAGCTTTGACCAAATATATATAATAAAATATTGATATTTATGGTGCATAATTAGTATCACTAGATTGATCGTTGAATCTATTTTCATAATAAACTTATTTGGAGATACAAATTTCGCTAATATTTTCTACAAATCTAGTCAAACTTAAGAAAGTTTGATCAACACGAATACCATAGCAACACTGTAAAAGGGTCAGAGAGAGTATGTGTCAAATATACACCTTATGTGTGTATGGGCCCTGGCTTTATTGCTTACATTTTAAACACAACCATTTTGACTGTTGTTGAAATGCATTCTTCATTCAGTTTGTAACATATGGGGACCTGGTAGGGGAGTTACTGGGTTTGCCTAAAATTTTTGGATACACATTTATTCACATAATATTGTGGAGTGATGTTACTGTACTTGGGAATTATATTAGCTGCTGGCTTGTTCAAATAAAATGATCAGAGAATAGAAGAAACATACTAAATGTAAATGTAAGTGTGGATGATACTTCGAACACTCAGTTTTCTATACGCTGAGCACAGCGGGGGGTGGGGGTGGGGGTATGGTGGGGGAACTAGTAGGGACAGGGAGTCAGCCTTTGAAAGCTGCTGTGGGAGTTAGGAGTAGGGCTCGAAGAAGGGAAGCATTGTAAGGCAATTGTCAGGCGATGTTTTGAGGGGCACCACTTGAGCAGTCGGTCAGATGGAGAGCAGCATTGGCAGTAAATCTTATCTGAGATGGCGAGACAATAGGAGGACAATTAACTCCAGAAACAGTTAACTGATATGAAGTTACCCACATCTACAAAATTCATATTCCTATAAATTGAGGGATCTCAGCCCAACTTTAGTTCCATCATACAGGATATTAGATTTAGAGATGAGGGCATGATGCTAAGTTGTGGTGGCGAGAGCCAAAGGGCTCCGTAGCTTATGCCCATGACTGTTTTTTCAGTCCTGAGTATTACTTAGTTTTCGTATTTTATGTTTTTTTTTTTTTTGCTGTACTGGTCATGCCCTTCGAAGGGATTGTTTGAGTCACCACTCCTCATTCTTCTTCTTAATATAAATGGTATGCAGCTCTCCTGCGTGTTAGAGAAAAAAAATCCTACAAATTGCCCATTATAAGATCAAGGGTTTGTATATTTTGGAGGGATGGTACCTCTTGTACCTCCCACGCACCAACTTATCTCAATATGGTGTAAACATCTTTAGTTATAATCATTAATCACTTGGGGATGCTTAGACATGGTACCTTAGCTATTTAAGTTTTTCGCCCTTTTGCAGTTAATAAAGCATGAAGGCATAACCTTTGGTTTGGAGAGGGCTATTTCCACAGGCAATTGGGATATTAAACGGTTTAGGATGCATAGAAAAGGTGTATCACAGGTACCAACTGTGAACTGTGATACCAAATTTTTGGTCCCTTTTGTACTATTATCTTTTCTTGGAGTTTTTCTTCCCTTATGCTTTTATGCAGGTTCTATCTAGGCTATCATACATGGCATCATTAGGCTACATGACACGGATAACACCACAGTTTGAGAAGACCCGGAAAACAAGTGGGCCACGTGCTTTGCAACCTAGTCAGGTGAGGTAGAAATGGTAGCAGTGTTTCTACGTCATATATAGAAACATTTGTTTGAAGACTAAGAGCATAATAACTGCTGATAATATGCTGCTTAGCAATTTGTCATTTTTTGAAACCTTGATGATTTTATTGGTAACAGTGGGGTATGCTTTGCCCATGCGATACTCCTGAAGGAGAAGCTTGCGGGTTGACAAAAAATTTAGCTCTATTGACTCATGTCACAACAGATCAGGAGGAACGCCCACTGATGAATCTGGTTTATTTCTTTTCCTGGTTTAGTAATTTTACCTTTTGATGAATATTTTGTGCCTGTTAATTTATGTGAAATATTTCTGTTATTTCGTATTCATTTTTACTGTAGTGTCAAAGCCTAGGCGTGGAAGATTTATCGTTTCTGTCAGGAGAAGAAATACATGCACCAGGTTCATTTTTGGTGATGTTCAATGGACTAATACTGGGAAAACACAGGGAGCCTCAGGTCTTATTCATTATAGAACTTCCATTGGTTTTAAATGTACATCTGTCTTTTTTTCGTGAGTTTCATCAAGCTGTCCATGCTGCTTTCAGAAATTTGCTTATGCTATGAGAATGCTGCGTCGATCAGGCAAAATTGGAGAGTTTGTAAGCATTTTTGTAAATGAAAAACAGGTATAATTTCTTCTCTTTACTACTACTTATAATGACTCTTAGCACAATTCAGTGATGATTGTGTCCCTTATAGCTAATAATTATAAATTAAAAGGTTCTCTTGATTACCACCACTTAAAATGATTCTTAGCACGATTCAGTGATGATTGTGTCCCTTATAGCTAATAATTATAAATTAAAAGGTTTATTGACAACTCTACACTCATCTTTCTTCTACTGGTAATCGATTTAATAATTTTTTTCTTAGTTAAAGCTTTTACTGCTAACTTATACACCATGGAATGAACTGCTATTGAAAGCTTAACTTTAATAATTGATGATAATAATTTGAAGCCAAAGAACAGTTTAGTCCCTTGAGTTATGAGTTGCAAGAACCTTTGTTGTTATAGTGCCACTTACTGTGAGTTGGAGTAAGTCAGCTTGTGTTGGTGGTTACTGGTTACTCCCATTTGGGTTCATGACGGTGACAATGAAAGATATAGAAGGGCTGTTAATCTAGATCTGAAAATTGATGCCCTTAGTTTCCCGAACATGCAAGAGAATTGTGCATGATTTCATTAGGAGAGGAAAAGACCAGTACAAAGGAGGGACTAGAACCCCCCCCCACCCACACCCCCCACACACACACACACACACACACACACACACTCAAGGGAAAAGACCAGAGCAACTAGCCTTCCACATGACCTGTGAGTGTGAGACACAAGACCAAAGAACAGTCTTTAACAGGCTAAGCCAGCCACAGAGCACCAAGCCACCAATAGAAACTTAGGAATCAACCCATGACAAGCGACCAGCTCCTGGAGTTCTTTTGCACCAGCAGAGCACCATAGGATGCATTCATTTGTGATTGTCTGCAGTAATATTGTGATGTTTGGACTTGCACCATTAAAGACACTCGTTCCTGTGCTTCCAAAGATGCCCGTACTCTATATAGTCGCCATTGGGCCTGAGTACAATCATCCAATTCAGTCTCCCTTATTCGTAACACAGATATGGGCCATATGGCATGCCATCCAAAGGATTATGCATTTTTTTTTTAGTTTCATCTCCATATGAGCGGCACCCTTTCTAGCCAGGCATATCACAACCCTTCTTAACCTATGTTGAAACAAAATAGTGAAGTTTCCTTCCATAACCTTGCAGTGGTCATATTCTTATTTTCTCATTATTTATAGGTCTCATAATTCAGTATAATGTATGCTATGAAACTATGCGAAGGATACACCTTGATTGTAGTTTGGTCCAGGTCCAGAAAAGTATGGTTTTGTTTACTAGCTGTTTGTGATCAGCATCTGTTTTTATTTTCCTATTATTCTGAGATATTTCCTTGCACTGTTATTGTTTTACAAGATATGCTGAATGTACTAACCTTGTAACAATCTTTTCTAGCATTGCATTCACATTGCGTCTGATGGTGGTCGTGTTTGTCGCCCACTTATAATTGCTGATAATGAGATATCAAGGGTCAAAGAATATCTGTGAAAGAACTGAGGGTTAGCAATATCCATTTTATAATTTCTTGATGCATTTCATTTGTTTATTACTTATTATTTGTCTTCCAAAAAATTTCTAGGACGGTATCCATTTTCTCATTATTTATAGGTGTCATAATTCAGTATAAGGTATGCTATGAAACTATGCAAAGGATACACCTTGAGTGTAGTTTGGTCCAGGTCCAGAAAAGTATGGTTTTGTTTACTAGCTGTTTGTGTTCAGCATCTGTTTTTATTTTCCTATTATTCTGAGATATTTCCTTGCTCTGTTATTGTTTTACAAGACATGCTGAATGTACTAACCTTGTAACAATCTTTTCTAGCATTGCATTCACATTGCGTCTGATGGTGGTCGTGTTTGTCGCCCACTTATAATCGCTGATAATGGGATATCAAGGGTCAAAGAATATCATATGAAAGAACTGAGGGTTAGCAATATCCATTTTATAATTTCTTGATACATTTCATTTGTTTATTACTTATTATTTGTCTTCCAAAAAATTTCTAGGGCGGTATCCGTACTTTCGATGATTTTCTGCGTGATGGATTGATTGAATATCTTGATGTCAACGAAGAGAACAATGCCTTGGTATATCATGCTCTTTTTTTTTTTTTGCTTGCTTGTTTTTTTTTCTTTTGCTTTATTTATACTGTGGGAACATGTTTTAATTTTATTTAACAGATTGCATTGTATGAGCACATGGATCAAGATGATGTTGAAAGAAGCAAGATCACACACATTGAAATAGAGCCATTGTCTATCCTAGGAGTAGTATCTGGACTTATTCCTTATCCACACCATAATCAATCTCCACGTAACACTTACCAGGCAAGGATTCATATTTGAGGATATATCCCATTGATTCTTGGGTTACTTCATATTGATAATTTCTGTTGTGCAGTGTGCAATGGGTAAACAAGCTATGGGAAATATTGCATATAATCAGGTAAAGAACCACTTTGTTTCTGTTTTGCAACCCTTGCTTATATAGTCCTCTCCAGGGCCTTGTCTCATGCAAGTAGGAGTCTTACTCAGTAGAATTTAATGCTTAATCACTCATGTCCAAGTAGGACTAGAATCTTAATAGCACCCCTTGGTTTAGTCCTAGTCCAAGTAATTCGAGTCACTATACATCAGTTTGTTTTTTTCCCTTTATTTTACTTTTTTTACTCCTGTGCGCTCAGATGATTGCTACATAGGTTGGTTTCGTTGAAACTTCTTGATGCATTTATACCATTCAAAAATATCTGTCCATACAATAAAATGTAATCAATTTTCTTTTGTGTTGTCTGTTGTGTTTGGATTTGTGATATTCTGGTCCTGTCTTGTTTTAGTTTCTTCCCTTTTTGTGGTGAAATTAATGTATTTTTTTTATAATGTGTCGCAGTTGTTTAGAGCAGAATCACTGCTCTACTTACTTGTGTACACGGCGTCCACTGCTGACAACAAAAACAATTGAGTTGGTTCGTCTCTGATCTGCAGCTCACTTAGACTTAAGTTGTGACTTAAATCTTACTAGAATTCATTTTCAGGTGGGATATGATAAGCTTGGCGCTGGGCAGAATGCCACTGTTGCTGTCATGGGTTATAGTGGATATGATATTGAAGATGCCATTGTAATGAACAAATCATCCCTGGATCGAGGTTTTGGTCGTTGTATAGCAATGAAAAAGTAATTCTGTACTTCCAGCAGCTCTCTTTCATTTAATTTCAGGTAGTGCATGCGAGCATGTCCTGAGTGCCGCCTTTCTATAGTGACTATTTTGTTCTCATCTTGTAGGTACACGGTTATTAAGGAGAACCACGGTGATGGTGTGTCTGATAGGATTATCAAGCCACAGAGAGACAAAGATGGTATTTTGATAAGGTCTATGCGGGTAAGATTACAATTGATCATGATCAGTATTGTGCAACTATTTTACAAAATCCGTATTGTTTTTCTCAGTAGAACTTTTTTGTTTTAGTTGAGTGATCAGAAAACTGAGCCCCACTATGAAATGTGTGTGTGGGTTTGGGGTTGCCATAAGAAACTTTTGAAGGCTGTGAAGGTCTCAGTAATTACTTTTGTTCTGTTTGGACTATAGGGGTCATAGGAAACAAGTTTCACAGAACAAAATCAAATTCATTAACTTCTGGAGGAATACTTTAAGCAACTTGAATTTATTTGAAGGGAAACTATTGTGTGTAGTGATGTGCTCAGGTTCATAGAATCTGTGCATTATTTCCTTGACTGTTCAGGCTATCTGTTGGAATATAAGTGAATTGCCCACCTCTCCCCATCAGCTTAAGCTTTTGGGTTGAACTGGTTGGTGTATGCAACTTAATACTATCTATAATTGTCCTCATCTGTTCTCCTATGACTTTATATGTACTGTCATCCTAGAATACTCTTGTTCTGTTATAACCTTGTGTGTAATTTAAATTTGCAGACACCTTGGGTTCAAACTGTTAGGAATTATCACGTAGAAAATGATGAAAGTGGCCTAGGAATTAAGAGAGCATTGCAACAGTTTTCTTTTGGTGCTTTGTTTCTTTTTCTTTGTTCTCTATCTTTATTCCTCCCTTCCATTTTCCAACGTAACTTATTCACAGGCACTGGATGAAGATGGTATTGCTGCACCTGGCCAAATAATTCGCAATCATGATATCTATGTGAACAAGCAAACTCCCATGGTTGTCAATAAAAGAGGTGCACCGTTAACAGACAGGTGAGCATCCACCCCTTTTATATTCATTCTTATTTTGTTCCATACTTCTTCTATCTTATTGCTCAGTAGTTCTGATTATTTTGAATGAGTGTTATATGTGTTTTATTGTCTTAACTAAAATCTACCACCTAAGGGACTACAAGAACACGCCAGCCACTTACAAAGGTGTTGATGGTGAGACTACTGTTGTAGATCGTGTAATGCTTTGTTCAGATACAAATGACAAGCTGTCTATTAAATGCATTATCCGCCATACAAGGAGACCAGAGGTATGGCTTATTTGCTGCATTCACTTGGTTTCAACTGTATAAAGATGGATTTAAATTTGTCCTTCCTATTTGTGAGCCAGATTGGTGATAAATTTAGTAGCAGACATGGGCAGAAAGGTGTTTGTGGCAGCATTGTTCAGCAGGAAGACTTCCCCTTCTCTGAGAGAGGAATATGCCCTGATTTAATTATGAATCCACATGGATTTCCTAGGTATGACCTCAGTTTTGCTACATTGTCTACATGTTTTACTTATGGAATGCATGTTCATGTCTTATTATGCTCCGCTCTAATTTAATATAAAACTTGGTTTCTATTTTCGATTCTTTGCTTGGGAATATCCAATTTAGAATCGAACCTGTAATTTTCTTTGTTTGTATCACTTCAGATTATTCTTCAAAGAGTTGGATAATGGACATGATATGTTTAGTGGATTCCTTGCATCTTAAGATCATTTTAAGTTTGGCATATGCTCTGAGCAGTGGCTTGTTCTAAACAGGTACTAATCTAGAGATGGCCTGTTTGGTTGACCTTTATATTTTATTCAATGGGCAAAATAACTAGATCTCTATGAGTATGAGCCTGTAGACATGACCAGGGAAGAAATCTTGAATGTTAAGGCAATTTAGCTCACATTAAAAAAATGGTTCTCAATGATTTACCGTATTTCATCTTACATTTCCCATGCATTTTATTATATAGTTCATTCCACCCTATAATATCTGTTCTGCAGAATTTGAAACTCGACCTAAAAAGGATCAAATTCGAATTCTGTAAATTTGTGGCCAGAAATTTTGTTTAAGTGTACATTCTTTTATCCCATCCTATTTGACTCTTTTTTTTTTTTTCTTTTTTTTGCCTCATCAGTCGTATGACTATAGGTAAAATGATTGAACTTATCGGTGGAAAGGCTGGCGTGTCCTGCGGTCGATTCCATTATGGCAGTGCATTTGGTGAACCAAGTGGGAATGCTGATAAGGTTGAAGACATAAGGTATACTTCTGCCATACTAACACCTCAAGTTTGTCTAATTGATCTTTTTAACACTTTTTTTTTTTTTTATACCAGCAATATTCAATCAAGCATGGGTTCAGCTATAACGGAAAAGATTTCTTGTACTCGGGTAAATTCTAATGCTGACAAGCTTTTAAATTTCACGTTATTTGCTATTCCACCAAATCTTCAAATCATGTTATTTGCCAGTGTGCAAATATAGGTTAGATACAAACCAATGTATGCTTAGGTTAATGAAAAAAAAATACAAAGGCTAAGTGGTACTCCCTCAAATTAAAAGTAAAAATGTCATTTAGTACGTTAACATGGTCGATAAGGTGGGAACTTTGATCAACAATTTCAATAAAAAAACATGACATTGAATGAAGGTTATTAGGTATTTTGAAAATGCTTTCCATGGTGAATCTATTATGTATTGATTCAACTGAACAAAAGTTTGACATTCCAAATTCTAAAACTGCATGTATTTTGGATCAGAGAGGAATAGTAGTTTGTAAACATATACAAATTTATAGTTATGTTATTATTCACTTAGGAAATCTAGATAAGTGGTGGGATCTGCAGCTACAATAGCTGCCTTATACATACATTATTCTAATTATGCAAATTTCTGTTCAACAACATCATATTTCTTATTTCTTAAACATTAGTGGCTTTCTTTATGTATTATGAGCATCCCCGATTCCCCCTCCCCATTTCAGGCATTTTAGGTCATCCTTTGGAGGCATACATATTCATGGGTCCAATCTACTATCAGAAACTGAAGCACATGGTGCGGATAGTGTATCTCTATTGTTCTTTTTTTTTTTTTTTTTTTTTGCTTGGCTTTAATTGGGGCCTTGTTTTTTCTAAACATGCCATTTGTCATGCCGTACTTTTGTTCTGAGACTTGTCTAATCTAACCTTTTAAACTCTGGTTATCTATATGCCCATGAGTAACAGGGGTGAAAAAATATCACCATGGATATTCCCACTGAAAATTACTCCCATTACATTGCAAACACATTACGAGAAAACTTGGTGGTGTCGAATCCATAAACAATTTTGTTGACATGTGAATTGTCCAGGTTCTTGATAAGATGCATGCTCGAGCTAGTGGGCCACGAGTGTTATTGACCAGGCAACCTACTGAAGGGCGAAGTCGCGATGGAGGTTTTGCGACCCTATAATATTTTGCAATTAAATGACTTTGCCCCTGTACCCTTTCTTGTTGATTATCTTGATGCCCTCGTTTAATATTTTCTTTTGATATATAGGTCTTCGTCTTGGTGAAATGGAGCGTGATTGTTTGATTGCATATGGTGCTAGCATGCTCATCTTTGAACGTCTGTTGCTATCCAGTGATCCATATCAAGTCCAGGTGATTTTCGAAGTAGTTTGTCTCCTTTTGGCAGAAGGTGGAATTGTTCAAGGGGCATAATTGCTCATGATGTTGTTTTAGGATTAGTATGATTATGAAACCTAACACAATATCAGGTGGCTAAGCATTTAAGGCTGTCAGGAAAATGAATTTGATGTATTAGGTGTTAGTCCATTAATGACTGAGCATTTCAAAAAAGAGCCTACTTAACATTGTTCATGACATGGTGGATTTTAGATTTATTTGACCAGCGCCATCACAAGGCACTTGTATTGGGCTCACACTTTTTGTGTATCTGAATGTTGGGGCAGGTTTGCAGGAAATGTGGCTTGTTGGGGTATTACAATCGCAAACTGAAGACTTTGCACTGTTCAATGTGCAAGAACGGGGAAAATATGGCAAAGATGATGCTGCCATATGCTTGCAAGCTTTTGTTCCAGGTATTGCCGTATTGTGTTGCTTTGTTGGAGTTGTGTTGGAATGTTGTAATAGGCCGTTATGTGGGAAGCCATTTTGAACCTGTCCTAACTCATGTGTTTGTTACTTTTTGCTAGGAGCTGCAAGCAATGAATGTTGTTCCACGACTGAAGTTAACTGAAGGATAGATGGCTCAAGATTGCAAAGCTGTAGAATGGCTTGTTGTGGAGGTGCTTGTGAAGTTGGTTCCATGTTACATTGGTGCTGTTACTGTCAAGAGCAAGCAATTAGTTAGCATCGCTACTGTCTGGTTTAGACGTAGAATGCATGTATAACTGGTAAATATCCCATATAAGTAAATAAATGAGAACGTCACTTGTGTCTTACATACTGGTTTCTTGCAAGCATAATATCATGCTGGTAAACATATATATATTGTGGATAAACAAACATGGAACGATGATGTCATATAAGTTGAAGTGTGCACCCACACCCACAGTAGTAGGTTCATAGAAGGGAGATGATGGCGAGGGAGATGACCGCCTGCTGAAACAGGTGCTTGCTCTCTGCTTTCATGGGTGGCTCCAATCCCTGCTCCTTGAATTCATCCTCGCAGGTGACGGGCGCGTCGACGGTGGCGCTCATGGACGTCTTGGCGTCCGCATACCTCCTCTCCTCGATGGCTGCGATGGAGGTGTCGAGGTCGTAGAGGGAGTTGCGGTACACCCCGACGCACGCCTCCAGCAAGGACCTCCGGCGAGAATATGGCCGCTCCTTCCTGCTGAGCTCCGCCATGTTGGCCTCCATGCCCACCGCGCCTGACCTCACCAGCTTGGCCGAGATCACGGCCAGCTTGTGGAGGTCCGCCTGCCTGCTCCTGGGGTCCGACGACAGGGAGGAGACGCAGAGGGTGTAGTTCACCTGTGGGTCGCCCTGGCTGCATCTCTCGCAGGTGTCGGTTACCACGTCAGTCAGCGGCGACGACCCAAGATTTGTGCCGGCGGTGGCCATGGCTGAAGCTGCAGCTGAGGCATTGTTCTGTTGTAGGAGGAGGACTATTGCTATTGCTATTGTTATCAAGGAGGAGGAGGAGAAGAATGGAACAGAGACAGAGGAGCGATAGCAAGGTGGTGGTGGTGGTGGCATCTTGTGATAGAGTACAATGCAACTAGTCCGCTACTCCTCCCGGTCCGTGCATATATAACTTGGGTGGATAGCGAATGAAAACGGATCCTTCCTTATTGGCAGGCAGTTGCAGAAAATTGATTGCATTTGCACAAATATTAATGGATCGTCAAATTAATCTGATTTCCACCAAATAAAGCCGACCGAAGAAAACAGTAGGATCATGTGTCCGGTGCTTTGTCCCTAAGGTCGATGCTCAAGCGTGCAAGCAACATTGTTGGATCGTTTGTTGCAATTTTCTCCTTTCGAATATAATCCTCCCTCGATAGGATTGCATTTCCATGCAACTGAATACATGCAGAGTTTGTTGTCTCTGCAGTATTAATACAGTATGATTTAATGTTTTGGTTTGTCGTTTTCTGGTACTATGGTTTTAATTTCTTTACTTGACAGCACAAAAAAAAAAAAAGAATATTCAGATTTTTCAAGAACTGTATCTGTGGTAGACAAGATATTCAATTTAACTGAAACAAAATAATATGGGCATAACTTTTTTTTTCTCAATACGCAAAAGATTAACGTATAATTGTATTAAGAAGAAGAATTTAGACAAACTACAACACTTTTTGTAACGAGTGAGCCATCCTAACAAGAAGTCTCTCGGTCGAAACACAGCCGTAGCTAGGCCATGCATCCTATATGGCCGATATATCTCTAATAAACAAACTGATGATTATTAATAATAAATGAATAAAGGCTTTTATTCCTTGTGTTTCTCTTCATCTGATGAGGAAACCCTACAACAATACATATATGTATCCAACAGCACCACATACATAAGGGTAAAAAAAAAAAAAACCACACACAAAATTAAATATAGATGACTACTAGTGATAGTTTGCCTTGTTTTGCTCGGTATATATACCGAAAGCCATGCATGGTCGACCAATTGAGCCCGGCCGGCAACTATACTATCATGGAATATATGATGAAGGAAGCAATGCAACAAGAGGTAGCAGAGATATGAATATACTTACTACTATATATATATATATACGTATATATATCAATGGACGCATGCAGGAATGGATCATCATATCGATCGATCCGGCGAGTCGACGGGGAGATGATGGCCGGCCGGCCGGCAGGATGACGCGTGAGATGGATGGACGCAAGCACGAAGAGATATGCATCATGCGGCGGCGGCGTGTGTGAATCCGAAGGCGATGTGCGCCATCCGTCCGTACTCCCTGTCGTGCGCGGCGACGGGGACACGGTGCTGCTCCTCCTCGCCCTTCCACGCGTCCTCGCAGCTCTCGGAGGCGCCCATCGCGGCGGTGAGCTGCTCCATGGCCTTGCCGTAGATCTTGGCCTTGAGGTTGTCGAGCGCGTCGCGGAGAGGTCGGCGGCGCCGCCGTACAGCTCCAGGCAGTGGTCGAAGCGGGCGCGGCGTGCCTCGGGCGCCTCCGCCTCCAGCTCGGCCAAGTCGTCGATCTTGGACTCGGTGCTGGCGGCGTGGTCGATGGCCATCTTGGTGGCCAGCATGGCCAGCCCGTGCATGTTGTTGGTGCCGGCCTCGTTGCTGCGCGGGTCGGCGCCCAGCGACGCCATGCAGTGCTCGTAGTCCACGCCGGCGTGCATCTCCGACGCGCCGCGGCACGCCTCCTCCACGCTCACCGGGGTCGCGCACTCGTGCGGCGCCTCACCGGCATCCATGCTAGGCATCATCATGGGATCAATGCTACCGGCATCAGGAACCAACTCAAACTCCACCGCCTGCGCCTGCGCCTGCGCGACACCAGCCAGCAGCAGGCAGAGGCCGAGGACCAGCACACGCCGCCGGCCGCTATCACCACCACCACGAGAAATCGCCATTTCGGACCTGCTTACTTAGCTAGGTAGCTTGAATTGGATGGACGATCGATCTACTATCTGCAGTGCACTGCACCTGCCTTCTTCAATCTGTTTAATTTGTTGCTGCTTGCTAGAAACAATTAAAGAGAGAGACAGATCGACGACCTGACCAACCACTAGGATCGATAATAGAAAGATCCTCGATCGGAAGGCTTGACGACGGAGGGAGCTGCGGGCAGATATGGAGGGATGGTCGGAGCCAAGTGAGGCGGGGAGCAAGCCTCGGTGCATGGCTATGCTTTTTTCCATGGATGCATGCGCGCCTCGATGGATCAGCTCCACCACCGTTGAATGCTTCAACTGCTGCTATTTTAAG
This sequence comes from Hyparrhenia diplandra, assembly GCA_015847255.1. Lineage (NCBI taxonomy): Eukaryota > Viridiplantae > Streptophyta > Magnoliopsida > Poales > Poaceae > Hyparrhenia > Hyparrhenia diplandra. The sequence goes on along the minus strand of JADLZK010008775.1, from coordinate 811,054 downwards.
CTTGTCTTCTTTAGGCTCCGGCCGTGTTTAGCAGATGCAGCAATAACTTCGGAAGCTTTTTAACCAAATGGGATGAAATTGAGACATTCGTCCCACTCCAGAAGCAATAACTTCGTCTGCTAGGGGATGTAATTGAGACATTCCACTTCCCTTTAACGTAGTGCAAGAGCACGCTTTCAAAAAAAAAAAGGGGGCGGGGGTGGGGGTGGGGGATGAAATAAGATAGGCGAAGCTCGGGGGTGGGGGTGGGGATGAAATAAGATAGGCGAAGCTCAATGTTTTACTGATCGAATTAGGTAATGATTAACGATGCCATATTTTTTTCGAAACTTAGCTCGTATTTCATTAAGAGGAGTTAAAAAGTTAATACACTACTTGTGTCCAGTCCCGTGACGAGTTGCTAACACAAGGCACCGGCACAGTGCCATATATATATATACTAGCTGTGTAGAGTGGCTTGATATAATTTACATGTGAACATGGCACGTTTACGAGGTTGTTGTCATTTTCCAAATCTTTTATTTACCTATATTATCTCTGCTGTGGATTCTTTTGGTCAATCTCGAGTATCTTAATATTGATATCTTTTTATATATATCTGTGGTCAAAATCAACATGCTATGACTGTTTGATGATTATTTTGATCATTTTTTTAAAAAAATGTGAGGCAAGCTTTATATGAGAATATATTGCTCCGGCTCATGCTACTTATTGACGCGTTTACAGGTGTACAAGATCTGCCATGTCTGAGCCTATGACTCATGGGCCCCATCTCTGAAACATTTCTACAAGGTTATAGTTCTCTTGACGAGAGCATAAGAGTTGTATTTGATATTGGAACATATACTTGGTTCTGATATACATTAATTAAAATAAGATAAAAATGCACGTCATGGGGCTTTGATCTCTACATTTGCCGGTCTAGCTGCTAGTTGGCTGGAGGGAATATTAAACGATGGTTGAGTATACGTATGTGACTCAAATTCTCCAGACAAGGATATATAACAGGTTTATATTATTAGAGTTCGGAGATGTTCGTTGAGGAGACTCCTTCCAATCCACGTACGTACGTTCCTTGCTTGGCCAAGGAGTTGATCCCGATCTGCATATGTCCTTTGCTTGGCCGAGGGGAAACGTCCTATCTCCTGCCCCTATATAAACTGACCCTCCTCAACAGGGGAGTCCCGGCTGGTTCCACGCACGCAAACAAGCACGCCCTGCTGCACATCGGCATCTAAGTCGCCGAGAGCCAAGCCCTGCAGTACATCGCCGAGAAGACAAGCAGAAGCAAGTTGGCGGACGTACGAGCGTGCCTCCATGCAGAGGCCATATATATGGCAGCGCCTGCTACCCTCAAGCCATATACACAGATACACATCCATGCATAGACATATACTGCCTATCTACCGGCCTCCCGTCACGCTCGACGCAAGAAGCTGCTGCTCATCAAGTCGCCGATAAGCAGGCCAAGCACGCCAAGTTTGTGCAAGTCGAAGTCGCTGGTCGGCCATCTTCAGCATGTTGGCGGTCTCGTATCCAGGTGAGCATGTAATTCAGGTGCGTTCAGATTTCACATGAGTACGTATTATAAAGCCAACAACTTGACAACATCAGAACCCTCGCCGCGCGAGGCCGTTGTCGAGTTGTTGATGATCAACTTGAGCCTGGCAACTTGACGTCAGAACCCTCGCCGCGCGAGAACGTCGTCAAGTTACTGATGATGAAACAAGTGGGAACCCTCGCCGCGCGCGGACGTCGTCAAGACCAAATCAAGACGCGTGAGATGGGAAAACCCCGCTCATCCCTCGTGATGACGCAAGAGTCCAGATTGCTCCGCTCGTCTCCATGAGATAAATACAGATGCCGTGATACTTGGGGAGGAGGCCATATTGGCCTTAGTGCTGCTTGGAGGCAGACGCAAGCCATCTACCTGCCTCCTATCACCTTTGATGCAAGGCCCTGCTCCACATCGGTATTCAAGTCGCCGAGAAGCAAGCCGAAGCAAGCAACTCATTGGTTCTTGCAGCAACATCATCATATATACGTCATACGGGCCAGTACAGCCGACGGACTTGACAACGTCAGAACCCTCGCCGCGCGAGGTCGTTGTCGATGTCACAAAAAGAATCAAGGCCGCGCGTGACAGGAGTCCCACTTGTCGCGATACTGAAGAAGATAACACGTACGAGGAGAAATCTCTACTCGTCGTGCTCACAAGAATCGAGATGCGAGAGTCAGGATTGCTCTGCTCGTGGCTATGAGAAAAATATCTATTGTGCTACTCCAACAAGAGGCCGTGTCGGCTGTAGTGCTGCCCGTGGCGGCATCTCATACACGCATACACATCGATCCGAGCTTGCTGCTGTTCTTCGGCATACGCACGGGCGGCCTGCAAGTTGCTCCAATTCTTCGACATACGCATATACATACCGGCGGCCTGCAAGTTGCTCCAAGAACACACACACATATATATATATATACACATGTCGGCGCCCTGCTTCTCCAGAGGATGATCTATCAAGAATAGATGGTGGTGCTCGCTAGTTGTTCCATGCCATGCATATATACATCAGATGCTAAAAGCTGCCCCATGATCTAAGATGCTCCATGATCAGGTTGCTGCAGTCCTACGCCACGCCGTGGGTGTTGTTCACATCAAGTCACTAATAACCAGCCCATGCAAGCAATTCTACGTGCATGCCGAGTTGCAAGTTTGTGCAAGTCCAAGTTTGCTGGTTCTACAGCCATCTTCAGTAGGCCAGCTGTCTTGTTTCTTGCAATTTAACAACATCAGAACCCTCGCCGCGCGAGGTTGTTGTCGGATTGCTATTATTTTCTGCTACAGCGGAGAGGTCGCATTGGCCTGCTCCTTACTACTTCCTACGATACTGGAGAAGCTCGAATTGTGTTATCTCTATCATTTTCATCTACGCCGGATAGGTCGTATTGGCCTGATCCATATTATTTCTTATGATAGTGGAGAAGGTCGTATTGGCCCATCCCTATTGTTTTCCATGCTCGAGAGGTCGTATTGGCCAGATCGAGTAAGTCGTTGCAACCAAATTTGGTGTGGCGCGCAAAGTAATGCAAGTGATGCCGAGAGGCTGTCAATTTGATCACATGAGAAAGCATCCTCCAAGCAATATTTACTCACATCGCTAATTGTGAGTTGTTCAATACTACTATCATCATATGTCTAGTGCCGACGAGGCTAGACGAAATCATGGCCGAGTGCCAACGAGGCGAGGTCTCACCACTCCACCGACACGTCCTAATTAATGGGATCGGATACACTGTTGCTGGGCACCGACGAGGCGAAAAGCAACTCACACACGTCCGTGTTAATGAAGGCTGGCATACATGACGGGCACCGACGGCGGCGATAGTCATCCCCTTCATCAACAATACATTCCGTTTACTCCGGCGTGGCGATGGCGATGTCACGACAAAGCTTCGGCGACATAAAGCCACCCATATTTACCACGCCATATATCGCATATGGCTAACGGCGATCAATCAAATACAAGACGACCATCTAGCGCAGCTTAATCGGAGGTTTTCCGCAAGCTCATCTTGCGGATGTAATTAACCGCCGCGCCCAACAGGCCCCGGGAATCGGCGGACTACGCAATTCTCCTTACAAGTCAGACCTCTCCTTAAGCATGACGCGAAAGACGGAAGAAGATAATTTTTTGTTGATCATGTATTTTGTATATTCAAGAAAGAATTAATGAAATATGTGGTTCTCGAATATGTGTGCACGTGTCTCCCTGCATTACATTAGTTTATACTTGTCTTCGCTCGGTTTTCGACCAAACAATGACTAATTAAGTAGAATTGTTAGATCTTTTTTTTTTTCCTACGGATGGAGTAATTAATATAATAAGTCCACCATCTTCTTTTCTTCTCAGAATATATGCAGAATTGCAGATGCAACAACATACTATATGCCTACTACTGTAGAGCAGTGGGTGTTGATTAGTAGTAGCAGCCAAAGCTAGTGCTCGATCATTTGGCTTTACTATACTAATTTACTGGGCAAATTTATAAGAAAAGAAAGCGGCCGGCTGGGCTATCACATAATATATGCTCGTCAATGCTTTTTTTCTTTAATTTTTCGGTGGTAGATCTATCGGCCCATATATAAGACTGTGCACGCCGCATAATGGGCCGGAACAAAATACGAAAGCATTTCTATATATTCCCTGCAAGCAATGAATAAAAAGGTGATATTTGGATGCCATGGTCCACCAGCCACAAAACACACGGTTTTATCACCATTAATTCCTACTGTATGAAACTATATACAACATATATATTTATATGAAACTAATAATGGTATTAGGTAAAATATCTAAACCCCAAGAAATATGTTGTGTGCAAATTAGAATTGAATGAAGTACATATTTATGGATAATTGAATTTTGATTTGTAATCTCCAGAATGCACACTTGAACGGTACGGTATTCCATATATAGTCCTCGTTATTAAGTACGGAGTATAACTGGGAAAGGGAGGGAAAAATGATGAAGGAAAAAAATTAAGTAAGCTACGTACATATTCTGAGGCACAGACAGTAGTATGTGTATAGTGATCCTTATGATTTCACTACTTGTGTTGCTCCTTATTGTTGTTGATGTCGGCCGGCCTCTTCATCATCTGCTTGATTTTTGCTATCTGTGCAGCAGCGGGCTGCGACATCCTTCTTCTTTCCCCACAACAGAAGGTAGAGCCCAAATATCATCAGCGCGGATCCTAGAATGCTGTTTTTTTTTGAATTTTTTTGTTGTTTCGAAACGTAAAAGATCAAAAATATTGTTATGCTCGCACATAGATCGATGCATGAATGAATGCTCAGTTCATATTATAACTGATATATACTGCACAAGAAAAAGACCACATCAGCACAGTATGTACCTGCCAAGATATAGCTGTTCATGGAGGAAGAAGAAATCGATGAGGGCCACCAGGATCTGGATGATGGGCATGAAGGCTGCAGTGAAAACTGGACCCCTCTTATGGACGCACCAGGTCATTATCAGGAAGCCTGCTGCAGACGCCATGATTCCCTGATACCACCAATATAATATGCAACAAAGTCTTAAATAAGTACTATATACACGAGCCCGGTTTCGAAAAAAAATACTCCTATGTACCAATGAAACTTACATAATCCTTAGTTCTAGCTAGTTACACGTACTTCCCTACAATACATCCTGTGATCCTGACCTAGTCATGCACCATGACGGAGATATATATTTTTCATTTCCTTTCAGAATAAATAAATAAGGAGTCACCAAGCAAAGATTCTGATACATAACATGGAGGGTTATGTGGACTAGTGGAGTTAACATCTTTGAGCTTATCCAGTTTTAGTGTTCAGTTCTCTGCTAAAAAATAATTAAGGTTATTAGTGCAAGAGATACTAATTAATTATGGAGAAGATTAAGGTTTACTACTAGTAGTATTTTCTCCACTTGTTGGACGGACAAACTGTGGTGGGTGCTACAAATGCTACCATCATTAATTTTTGTGGCACTCAGATTTGTCGTGATTACTGCTCTTTACAAAAGCCACTTTGACCTAGATTTTTTTTTTTTTTTTTTTTTTGTTAATGCTAAATAGTATACTAATATCTTACTGAATACAATACTGTGACGATCTCGAGCTTGTTTGTGACGATCCACACCGATGTGTGCCTCTCTATCGCCACCGTGAGCGCTCCTGCCTGCAGCGCGCTGATGAAGAACATCAAGGCGGTGCTGGAGTAGAGCGCCGGATACTTCTTTGTCAGCTTGCCTTGCAGCAGCAACCACAGGAGAAGAAGAGGCAGTTTGCCAGTAATGCTACAGTCCCCAGCATCCACATCTTCTTGTCGACCTCTACTTGAGATGATGATGAGGCAGCAGGAGGAGCGCTGCTGCTCTGGTGTGTGACGGCCACGCCCTTGTAGAGGCTCAGCAGCAGCACTCCTCCGAGCGACATGAGCGTCCCGAGGATCTTTGCACACCCTGATTTGCTCTTCATGTTGAGCGACTCCACTCTGAATTGATACATAGCATCCATTTTAGTTCACTGCGTGCTGATGGGGTTTCAGATCAGTCCAAGGCGCCACTGTGACAAAGCACACACATGCATACCGTAGAGCAATGGCAATGAGGAAGGTGAGGACAGGAGACATGTTGGCAAATGTAATGGCGAACGTCGCAGTGGTGAACTTGAGCCCATAGAAGAAGGCGTACTGCGAGAGGGCAGCACTGCATGGACGACGTGTAGTACACATTAATTAAGAAGAAAAACAGAAGAAGAATCTAATACTGCATATGTGTGTTAGTTGTACCCAAGCACTGCACTGAAGAAGTGGTACACAAAGATCTCTAGCGTGAGCTTAGGCCTTGTGTTCCTGCAGGAAATTTAAAGAACCACAGCTAATTATAATTAAGAACATCATTACATGTATATAGCTGAATGAATCAGTTGGAGGATATCAAAGCATGTACCGTTCTTTGAAGTAGGCTATTGGCGCTAGGAAGAGAGTGGCGACCAACTGGCGAAGAGTGATAAGAACCAGGGGATTGAGCCCTTGCTCCAGCGCCTTCTTCGCCAGCGCAGTCATCCCAGCAGCGATGAGGTTGAAGACCAGCATTATCATCACCGGCCTCCACTCATCCATGTTTGGGTGTGGCATCATCGTCCCCAACAATAATATGAGTATATCACTAGATGTGTCAATGTGTTGCAAGATGCTTCTCTATATATATGTTTGATATTCAAAAGGTCTGGTCATGGACAGGGCTAAATTTATATATAGTATATATGGGCTGCTGGAGCCCTTCCACTTACCAATGTCCCTGAATGAAAACTAAAGCAACGGCTCTCGCTCCTTCATTCTGAGGGAGAAAGGTATATGCTACATCCCTAGTTGCTCGATCTCCAGTGAAATTATGACAACATGATTCAGCCAAGCATTGATATTTTCACAGGGCTATTATTTTTCCTCTGGGCCTTCTCCTGCCACTTATATTAAAAGCAAGGCAACGGCAGCAGCATACTGCGTTTAGATTTCAAAATTCTCTCTCCAAAATTCACTATTCACCCATCACATTAAATATTTTACCTCATACATAGAGCACTTAATGTAGTTAAATAAAAAAACTAATTATATAGTTTTGATGTACACGACGAGACGAATCTTTTAAGCCTAGTTAGGTTATGGTAGGACAACAAATATCACAAACAAACAAAAAGTGCTATAGTATCCGATGTGACATTTCCCCAAATTCCATGGATCTAAACATAAAAGCAAGACGGCATGCACTACACGGTCCGTCGCGCCGCATCTGCTTGGCGCGGCGTGGCGCACGCGGACTTCGACCCGCCGGCACCGGTCAACCAAGACGGGGAACCCCGCGTGGCGGGTATCACGCCACCAACCTGGCGACCAAAATGCATATGGCGTACAAATTTTTTTTTTTTCAAATCGGGGACGGATTTGAATTTTTTTAAAAGATATATATTAAATTTTATTAAAAAAAATCCGTGCATTTGTTAGTGTGTGCACGTGGTCCTGATTAATTGCTCAGTCAGTGGTTTGGTCCTTTGCTGGTGGTCGGTGAAAACTAGTATGCCATTCATTTTTCATACCTTTTGTTATAACATCAGTGTGTGCTTAGTAGGATTTACACTGTTAAAAGTTTGAGGCCGAAATTAATAGGAAGGGGAATAAATTAGAATGGCAGTTTCATATGTAACAACTTGGCACTGAATTATTTTAAACAAACTCATCGTAACACAGGCATGTCACATACAAAGTGAAGGCACATAGCCGATATAGCTGCAGCAATATATATTATAATCCACTTGATATTTCCATTTCAAGGACGAACGAGGAAAGAATTGACTTGCTTCTCCTCATATTTTTGTCAAGAAAAAACTGACAGTAGTAGGTGGCTCAAACAAGTATATCTTCCCCAAGAGGAGAGAGGCCCCCTCAATGGCAGTCAATCGCACTGCTGCTGACTTTTCATGTGTCCTCATATTCTTCTAAGAAAAGTTTGTCCTGCTTTTTTCCTCATTTGATGGATGATATTGTATCTAATTAATCTTTTGTCCCTGACTAAATCATGATGTGTTAAGGACCAAATATATCACAGTTTATTTGGCTAATCATGCATAATTAGCCATTTTTGTCATCTGAAGTAAAAATGAATAGGTCGATGATGAAAGCGATGATCTGATGCCTCATGAGCACGCAGCCTATGCCTGATGCTCCCACTCCCTGAACAAAAACAAAAAGAACATGCACAGCAAGCGCAACAATGCAAATAAGTCATCTGAATTCATCATTCACGTGTTATGCTCTTTGGATTGGATGTGAGATCAAAAGCTATCTCTGCATGCGTAACAAGTCCTGCAGCACTGGCCGGACTCGGTCTTCATCGCCGATGATATGATGTGAATTGTAGGTGAGGTGAATATATATGTGTACCAGCACTAGTGTCAGCCAGCCTGCCTACATCTATATGCATCAGAGCAGGAGCAAGCGTTCCTGTAATGCTCCACTACGGCACGGCACTAGCAAGATTCCAGAGTTGAATTGGACACCATTTCTTGTCTGCCATCTCTCTCTCTCTCTCTCTCTCTCTCTCTCTCTCTCTCTCTCGTTGGAATTAGCTTCAGTAGATGAGAGACATTGGTGTAATAGGTTCAGTGATTGTATTGAGCTTAGAGAGATTGCTCACTGCTCATAACAGAGTATATTCAGCGAATAAGAAAACAGTGTCTAGATGAATCCACCCAATACATGCACGGGAGTGTACCATGGCATAAGATGCACGCGGCATATCAGAACAAGCAATTGAAAGAGGGTAGACAGACAGCATAGCATCCATCCATGTTGCTCGCCTTCAGAATTTCAGATGAGTGTGGGCATCAGATGCCGCTGTGGCTGCTGTGAATAAGCAGGCTACCGTCATCAGGTTCAGGTTTAGAATCTTGTGGTCCCTGCTGTCAACGGAGCATTTGCTCCCATCAAGGCAAATAATTCAGAGGCCAGCCCTGTGTTTCTTGACCATTCCATTCCATCAAAGAATCAGGATCCCCGTTATCTTTGTCTCTTGGTGTTCTTGCTGATCATTATCAGAAATATCTAGGTCATTACTTCTTCAACAGAATCGGACTTCTGTTGTTTCGTTGATTGAGATCTTTTGAACGACGCCTGTTGCTTCACGACCATCCATTACGACACAAGTTCTACTGTGACTGACAAGGCATAAGGTACAAATCGAATCTCTCAAAACATTTCCGTTTTGCATACAATGAACGCCTGCAGTACAATGTTAGCATTGCTGTGCTCTACCCTGGGTCTACATCGCAAAAGATGATCACTTGGTATCTCAACAAGCGGTTAAGCTCGTTCAACCAAGAATGGAACAGGAGCGGAGGTACACAAATGTGTTCAGACAATGTAGATACGGAATGCCACCTCCAATTACATAATAACATCCTAAGACGGTACAAAACTTCAGTATCCAATCAACTTACGAAGATGTAATTAACTGGCTCAAAAACACAGCACAAAAAAAGGTCCACCTCACTAACACAGCTTTTGCTAGCGCTAGGAAGAAAGGGCGCATCACTGCTCCTCAGAGATAGGGCCCTTGTCACTCACATAAATACCGTCCAAGAACTTCCTGATATCCTTCTTCTTGACATGGCATTTCTGTTTAAGATAACAAAAAAACTTTTGTTAAGGATGGTAGTTCATGACTTCTGATAAGATGCATATTCACTAATAATAATAACACCATCCCAATGCAGTGACTATAATTGCAGAAAGAAAGATTGCTTCTCATGGAAGGCGAACGGCATCCATTAAGCTATTGTGAGGTCAACTTATTCAATTGAATTACATGAATTCTTAGCTGGCATACAAGATTGAAATAGTAATTATGATAAAGAACACTTGTGTCTAAAATTAAGGTTCAGTTAGCAATATGGCACTATACTGGCGGACATGGAACACCGCAGCACATCATTATTACTACACTAAGTCTTGACAATATGGTAGAGGTAGAGTAGATAAAGGTTCAATGTAGTAAAGAAACAGAGATGCAAGGACTCTAACCTGATTTATCAGGGCAGCGGAGCGAGAGACAAGCTCAATGTCATTGCCATCAAGAATAAGCTCATCCTTTACCTTCTCTGAACGCAAGATGGTCACGCCGTCAAGCATGTCAACCTTCCTGACCTGGAGGGAAAGGAAATCAGAATGTTTCACAAGAACCAACGTCGATATCAAAGCGGTCAATCGCATAAAGGAGTCGCAGGATGCCATAGTAGAACATAGATTTAACTTTATAGTTGGGCCCATAGTATCTATAGAATGCAAACTAGGTCTGCCGATTCAAATACGCATGGATTGTGTGAGGGGGCTCTATCAATCATCATGTACAATAAGCACAATACAGCTAGGTAGCACAACAGCAGCAGCAGCAGTGGTTGTGATTTGTGATAGTATAGTCATCACGGGTGAATGAACATTGTGATCCACTGAAGACACTGAATGAGTTTCGGTACCAGTATGTATAATTACCATTGAAAACGTAAAACATTACCAATTCTAAGCTCTACATATATAAGAAATGAAATGCATTTCAAGGCCTAACAAAAACCAAGGCAACATTGGTTCATATGATTCTGCTAAGGTAAAGAAACATTTCATCCATGGCACACGGCTCAGAAGAATGAGGAACAGGAAATTGGCGTACCTTCTTCTCCCCGAGGAAGTTCCTGATCTCAATGGCGGAGTTGGCGTTGGTGATGGATGCGTTGATGGGGAAGTGGGCGTAGACGAAGCGCATCTTGTAGCGGAACCCCTTGGTGACGCCGGTGATGAGTTCTGGACGTGGGAGATGGCGGTGCGGATGGCGGCCATGGTGCGGCGGGTGCCGAACCAGGCGTCGACCTTGAGCTTGCGGCCGCCCTCCCTGCAGCTGGAAGTCGAGGTTGAGGTGCTTGAAGTTGCGGGTGAGCTTGCCGCGCGGCCCCTCCACCGTCACCAGCTTGGCGTCCACCGTGACCGTGACCCCCTCGGGGATGTCCATCGTCTCCGTGGCCAGGATCGTCTTCATTTTGGCCGGCGGCGGTGGCTGCTGCGGCGGCGGCGGCGGAGAGGAGGCGAAAGAAGCGGCGGCACAGCAAAGGAGAAGGGCGGCGTTTTCCTCCCTAGGGTACGACAACAGTTGATGGTCCTGGGCTGGGCTAATCTTGCTTTAAGTGGGCCATCGTTAGGCCCATTATTAGTGGCGCTTTTCCCACTTGCACAGCCCAATTTGCTCAATTCCCTCAAAAAAAAAAAAAATTGCCGTCCAAAGGCAGTTCCTATTATATTTGATGATGTTTTTTTGATTTGCAAATCCATCTCATCAATAAATTAATCTAAAAAATCTCATCAATAAATAGGGGAAAAAAACCGAATAATTACACATATATAAACTCTATACTTTATTGCATAAGTACATCTATATATCTCATTTTTTAAAGATATTATTACACTGCCGACCATAATGCTAGAATTGCATTATTTTTCGGGATGGAGGGATTACTACTTTCACCTAAAAATCTACCTATATTTTCTGACCAATAATAATAATCAATATAAATATACATGAGAGCCTCTATTTTGATGGCTTCGGTACATGGCTTGGCAATTACACTTTGATCCCTATAATATAGGAGTGCATATGGTGATTGGTGCATGCGTATTAATCATGAGAGAAGTAGAGTAGATCAGATGAATAGAAGATGTGATGTTCTAAAGTGATGGACTAGAAAAGAAGTGAAACATTGTGATTGAACATTAATCAAAGTCTCTAAAACAAGATGAGGAAATGGCAACCAGATGCCCATGAAAATAGAATTTGTAGGGACTGTTGCTTATGTCAAATGCACTAAAAATGGGTGATTCCTAAGAGCAAGTATTTCATGTTATGTATGCCTTTTTTAGAAATTTTCCTCCAAAAATTAAGCTCCAACAACTTTGGTATCTTCTTTTGTAAAATACCAAATGTGATATTCTGGCCATTTTTAGTATTTCTTATCCAAAAATTAAGCTCTTGTTTTGTAAAATAACAAGTGTGATATTCCTGAAATCTCATAGCTTACATGTGTCGTGAGCGATCTAGCTTCACCACACTAGAAATGTTGTTGGAGTTTTCTGTGTTTTTATAGACTTTTCTATTTTTAAAGATTGGCTAAATCATAGGTTTAGCTAACTAACTCTCTTGGAGTTGCTCTAAAGACGGTTGACTTGTTAGTGAGTCGCCCCATCTTGTGTGCATGTATGCTTTGCTTGGCCTAAGGCACGCTAAGGAGAGGGGAGGTGGTGGGGCGAGTGGTTCCATATTAGCATCAAAATCGCTTCTTTGAGACCTCATTTGACACGGGGTTCTCTAGGCTGCTTCAAGAGCGTTTTGTGGAAAATGGGGTTAAAAAAAACGGCTTCAGTCAAGAAGCACCATAGTTATTGTACTCTTACTACTAAAAAGATCTTTTACAAGTCACTTTGATTTTATTAACCGTGAAGGTTTTTCTAAAAATGCCACGATAAATGGAAGCCAGCCAAGCTAGTCCGTAGGGTTTAGGTTTGGGCCGGAAACCCTAGTTGTGGCGGCCTCCACCACTGATCCCGGCTGCGGGCGGCGGCCCGTTAGGTTTAGGTTTGGGCTTTTTTTCTTTTTCTTATTTTCTTTTCGGATTAACCGTGGTAGTTTTCTTTAAAAACCGCAAAAAACCGCCATGATTAATATTTACCATGACGGTTTTTGATAGTTAGAAAAAACCACCACGGTTAATCGTTCGATATCCATGACCCTAGCTCGGTGGCGGTTAGGAAAACCGCCATGAAAAATTAAAAAAAATGCCATGTAAAAGAAAATATGTACTAGTGTCTTCAGTTCAATTACAAATTGTTGCTTATTTTTGTTTTTCATTTGTAAGCCAGTCTTTTCTAAGTTTGACTGACATTATAGAAGAAATAACACACAGAATCTATATTTTTCTCTATTTGATACAAAATTACACTTTGGAATTGAGGGATAGAATTTTTAATTTTATCTCCTCCTAGATAAATACTTCTTTGATAAACTAATACTCCCACTATTTAGTTGACAAGGCACCGGCTAGTAATTAATCCGAGTGCTGAGAACCACACATATATATTTATATATATATATACGCTAAAGTTGGGATTACTATTTCAATGATCGTACGTGCCCTTGATTATTTATTTTTTGAGTGAAAAAGGGAAATAATTGAAAAGCTCTATCATGTCGATTGCATTGATGGGATCGATGGGAGTACTATAATACATACTACTGTGTTTTCCGGCCTTTTGCTTTGCTAATGAGCATGCATTTCTAATGTTGGTAACAGGCATCAATTCTTTAGTGTGTGGAAGAACTAAGTAGATTCCAAATTTATAAATGCGTGAATATTATATTATATATAGTATTCGAATTTCGTTTCCGCGTGTTTGCGTCTGCGTGTTTGCGTCCGTCCGGGTCGGGAGCATCGGATTTGCAGGGCACCACCAGCGAAAAGGCACACACCACAAGCATGATCCTCGACGCATGAACGCAACGCCTTTGCTTGCTTCCTTTATTATTATTTTATAATTTGTGTCTCTTATTACTTCACTCTGTTCGTCAATCACTTTTGTCGACACGAGGACAGCATGTTTCATCGACTGTTATTTCTTTTTTTTTTTTTTTTTTTACGAGCCGAGCGAGAGAGCTATTCTCTCCGCCAAATTGTAATTAGTTTAACTTTTTTAACTCTAAATTTGACTACTCATCTTATTAAAAAATTTATACAAATATAGTTAAATTCTAGCCATTTTTAAAACCTTTTATTAATACAGCATGCCACAAGAAATTAAGCAAACCAAGGCAAGAAAAAGGAGAACGGGTCGTCGGTCAAATTTTCACTCCCCTTCAAAGAAGAACAGGAGAGGAAACCCTAGAAGAGCCCCGCCGCCGGCTCTCGCCTTCCACCGCCCGCTGGTCTCCCTTCTCCTCCGGCATCACGCCGGGGGTTGAAGGGAGTGGGGATCCATCATTTTTAACAAGTCTTTCCCTAGTAGATTAAGTCTTCAAGGTTCAAGGGTTCTTCGAGATCCAATCGAAGAGATTGGCCACGGCATAAAGGCGTCGTCAAGATCATCGATGGAGTGATGGAGCATGTCGTTCCTCAACGGTGATGGCAAGACGAAGTCATCATCATTGATGGAGAATAAGGTACTCCAGCTCTTCCTTTGTCTCACTGTAGTTCTATGCAGCCATGGTGGGGGCTAGTGAGAGTTTGTTTTCCAACGATGATGTCGGTTGGACTTGCGTTCTCCCATGACGAATCCGGTGAAAGCGACACCAATTTCATCATGTTTGCATGTGGAGTTTTAGCAGTTTACTCCTCTTTTGCAAAAGTGATGGGTATGAGGATGACAATGATGGATGGTGAGATGACCCTGTTCGTTAAGATCGGAAATTGCGTCCGTAGCATATCCGTTTGGGATGATGATCTTAGATGGTTGAATTTCTGACTTTTTTTAAGGTTTTTTATCTCCCATCAATAGAGTTGGAGTAGTTTGGTTTATTTTTTTTATAATGAGCGGATGTAACTTGATTTAGTATTAATGAAATTTTCTTTGCCGCAAAAAAAAGCAAGCCAAATAGGTGGCTTTATGTGCTACTATCCACAGCTTGATGGTAGAAGCCTCCTTGGATTAATTAGAGGCCGGTTCGGAGTGGTTGACAAAACATTGTTGTTGTTGTTGTTTCTCTAGTAGTACTAGCTACTACTGGTGTAATCCTATATGCTCGATCTATCAGTATTATATATTGGAGGAGCATAAGATCAGAATATATGTTAGCTAGTGGCGATAGATCATGCCAGCTATATTATCTGGCATGTGTATCCATGCACCAGATATGATTTTGACATGAAAGTAGTATCATTGAGTTGATTACATTGACCAGCTGATCGACATGAAGAATACCATGTGACGCAAGGAAATAATAAAGCAATGGAGCTTAATTGAGAGCTAGAGGAAAGTGATGATGGAGACAGATCCTCTTGTTGCCTTTGGATGATTTGTCTGTCTACACTTATAGCTTGGTCGGTCCATATGAAATAATGAAATTAAGCATGGACCAATGGATGGCGCATCGCTCAACCGTGGATGGATGATGTGGAGATAAAGCTGCTTGCATTAATATTGGTAATGCTTGCTAGGTAGCATTAGATTCTGCACGCTTTTTATTTCTTCTAATTTCAGTTCAACTCAACACCATGCAAATATGCATAGATTGACGTGTACGGGTTGCATGCATGCATGGTTCTTCTATCTGTCTTCTACCGGCATGGCAGCTTCCTCCTTACAACACACCCTTATTGCTTTTCCATTTTCGCTTTCTCTTTTATTTTTCTCAGCAGAATAATCTTTTCTATACGCAGCTTTAATTCTCCTCCACCATTTTTTAAACGGGCGTGATAGCACCCAGATGTCCGGTCGTGCCTGCGTCCAGACGCCCGGGTAAGGTAACACCACCCCCCCGCCTGCCCCGCCCCTCGGTCTCCAGCGTAGGCAGGCAGCGCGGCGGCGCCCCTGGCACCAGCCATGGATGAGCTTAAGGTCAACCCCAACTCTGAGAGTATCTCATGATTAAAACAATGAAAGTATCATACTGCAACATCCAAAAATCAACAGATGTGGAAGGGAGGAGATATGCAACCATAGATCTACATCTAAAACATACAAAGACAAATTGTTGAAACATACATCTGATGGTTGCTGAAACACTTGAAACATGCTTAAGTTAAGGAACATACATCTGATGGCTACTGAAACACTTGAAACATGCTTAAGAAACACTTGAAAACACACATCTGAAACACACTTGAAACTATCGGCAACAAACAAGGTTGACTACTGCTACATCTGAAAATCCTCTACTGAAACAACCAAATTCAAATACTAGTACACCTAAAAACCTATAATGAAACGGCCATGGGGGGGAGCTCGAGCTCAAGCTCGCTTCGCCATGGAGGAGCTTGAATGCGGAGGAGGCCCAAGGTGGTGGTGGTGGTGGTGGGGAGCTAAGGCAGGAGGAGACCATGGCGGTGGAGGTGGAGCCGTCGTGGCCTCAATCATGTGAAGCTCGAGGTCGACGCCTTGACCATGGGGGAGCACAAGTAGCACGAGGGGGGGGCCTCTCCCGTCCCTTCCATGGGGGGGACTCGCCCTCGACCCCCCCCCGTCTGGGGGAGGAGCATAGAGGCAGTGACGACCCACGGACATGGCCATGGGCAAGCTCAAGCTCGAGGCGCCTCGGCCATGGAGGAGCCGGAGAGGCGGGGCGGCCCGTGCGTGGGGAGGAGCTCGAGCGAAGGTCGATGGCGGAACATGGCAGGACATGCTCGCGAGTAGAGGAGGCCTTGGCGGGGAGGAGTTCGGCCACGTGTGGGAAGCCGGCTCGAGGTGGAGGTGGAGGCGCGTAGGGATGGGGTGATCGTGGTGGAAGCCGGCGGCAAGGTGGTGGATCGGGCGCAAAAGTAGTTGTGTGGAGGGTGCTGCAATGGGATAAGGATGACAGAGAGGTCGGGTGGGAGTGCGAGAACGATGGGCCGGACCTAATTAGGTCGTTTCGGGCGTCCGGGCGCTCGTGAACGACATTTTCTGACTTTTAAACACCCTAAAAGGGTGTGTGACCAGACATGGATAATTAATATAACAATTTAAAGTTATTGTGTAAAACTTGACCAAAGTACGTTAGGCTATTATCTAATTCTAAAACAGGTTTGAAAGGTGTTTTTTCTATTTTCTAATTCTAAAAATAATAAATTCTGTGAAAATATAAAACCAGAGCCAATTTTCTTTAAAATGGTTGTCTATATCTATTGCTACTCTGTTTGGTGTTGTCTAGATTATTACATCCAATTTTAAATAAATAATGAGCATGAAATAATTCTAAATAGATGAAGAAACCTAGATATGTAACTTTTTTTGGAAATAAAATTGTACTAGTTTCATATTTTATAATTTATAAGTTATTCATTATGAAACTTTTAGAGATTAAACCATTTTGAAGGACCGAAAAGGCGACTAGAGGGGGTTGTGAATAGGAGCCTCAAAATTTTCTTTCGAAAACTTGAGCTTGTAGCTCTCACGTCTCCCTCAAACTCGACCGTACGAGAGATCTCTCCAAAAGATGAGTAACACAAAACTAACTGTAGTGAGATGCTAAAGTGAAGGATTTCACATGCTTCAGAACTCTCGAGAAGCAAGCGATGGGAACAAACCCTCAAACTAACACGTGAAAGCAACTCAAATCAGCACAAAACAGCACATACTCAGATAGCTCGGTGGTTCGGGGCGGATAGTCCGGCGGCACAAAGATGATGACCAACAGAGACTAGACATCGCACTATATGTTGTTGAAAAATGAACTACAGACAATACAGGCTGAAGGGAGGATTGTCCGGAGTTCAAAACAACAAAAACGGACTCTGAAAACAGGTTCTGGGTGTGTGCTGAAAAATGACCTACGGACAGTCCGCACCTGGGTGGCGAACAGTCTGTGGTTCAAAATATTTGCACTGCCGATAGTCCGCACAGATGACCCCGGACAGTCCACCGTTCAAAATCCTGAAACCCGACTTTTCGCGGCGCTTCGGACACGTTATAGACTGAGCTCGAATTGTCCGCACTTGATGACTCAGCACACCGAAAGAATCCCCTCGGGACAAGCACGATGCCCAGACAGTCCGGGGTTAAGAGCCGGATTGTCCGCCCCTCGCTAAAACAGCAAAAACAGCCACGAACTCAAAATCGCCTCATCCCCAAATCCGATCAAAACTCAATCTCAGGTCACAAAAATTGTGCCGGTGATCTACGCATGTAGGTGACCAAATCCCCCCAAAGAAATTTCGCTTTGACCAAGCAAATCAACCAAATTTTTAGATCACGATTCAAACTCAAAAATCACGAACCCTAACACAAAAATGCTTCGATCTACCAACTCGCAAGGATTCAACAAAATCCTTCGGTGAATCTCTTAGGTTCAAGATGTAGAATGAACCATAGCAAAAAAGAATCGAACGAAACGACCTACAAATGACGAATTGAGCAAGAACGGGGGGAGGAGAAAACCGATGAGAATCACAAAGACAAGAACTCAAATCACAACACAACACGAGACCGCGATCCATCGATCCGAAAAGCCTAGAGATTCACCGAAGGATTTCGGTGCTCTTCGTACAAACAATCGATCACAAAGTGTCTGGACCTCTCATAAAGCAGAGAAACTACGAGGAAGGAAACCCTAAAGGAAAACTACAAACTGGAGATGCAGTTTGAGGTGGAGGGCTGCCCTCTCTATATAGTCTTGGTCTAAATGACCATCCTACCCCTACTGATACATGGGCCAACACCGAATAGCCAGTGGCATATTGGTCCGACCCGAGAATATTCTTATCTGACGGCCACCGTGCCTTCTCACTGGTAGCTTCACTTCGACGCGATCCTCGATGCCGCCACGTGTCGCCCTTCGCATCGGAACCTCCGCCCGGGTTTTGAGGCCCTAACCCACGAAACCGTCGCCGATGGTTCTCGAGGCCCAAACGCCAAAGCACCAAATCGGGCCGCGAGTAGCATAACACGCACGCATCCCCGCGCTCCGACACATGTCACCCCTGTCCTCGACCGCCCGGCCACCAAGTCTTCGAGCTGCCCGCCGACTTGCACGTCCATCATCTTAACTCGATCAACACGGTCACTCCACGTTTCCTCGCACTTGTCGATGTCCCAAGTGTCACACCACGACGACCACCCAAATGATCCGGTCCCCCGATCCAAGCCTCACGTCTGCCCTTCACCGCTCCAGGTCCATCGGCATGACACATCCACCTTGGTCTTCACCTCACCGTCGACCACCGTCTCCAAGCTCCGCACCTACACAACACAAGCCAAGAGACAACATCAACCGATACACCATGTGTACCGGGGTAAGGGTAACCAAGATAGAAAGAAAAGGAAAATAGAAGGAAAATATCGAGAGTTGACAATCACTCATCACAAAAGCTAAACACAAATGATTATAATCAACCATGTGTTCGCACTTTCTTTTCTTATTCTTACAAAATAGAAATGCACCTGTGAAACCAGCAAGAGGATAACATTTGTCCAAGTTTGATAGTTGGAGGCCATCTTACCTAGTTTCATAGTTTTAAATCAGACTGGCGCGCAAATAAGGTAGGGGTAAAAATGATAATGGAGCATTACCTAATAAATTAAATGTTATGCTTATTAGCACTAATAATAATAGTACATGCAAAAAAATGGTTTCCTTATTTTAAAGGAAAATTCTGAAGCTTAGCTTTTTCCTAATTAAAGCATTCATCCTTCATTATTTTCCGTATTTTATTAGAGCATAAAGTAGTTGCATACATGCAAGATAATATTCTACCGCCATTCTTTTGCCAGATAGGTTCTTCCGGTTAAATTAATGGTGTAGAAAAATATCCGTGGGCCCAGCTGCAAATATATATTTATTATGTTAATTCAAGGTATCATTCTTCTTGAGTGCACATAAAGCAAGCTAGCTATAGGTCTCCCTGCACAGTACTGCTTGGTCATGTATAAATAGCTAGCCCCTGCGTGAATGCAATGTGTGGATGTGTGTAAAGGCAAACACAGGTCGATTGGAGGCAGATAGAGCTTCTATTGTAGTGCTAGCTAGCTGCAGCTGCTGGATCGATCGGATCGGATACCATCACATCACTTGATCTCCAATCTCATATCCTTTTCTTTTAGAGATCGAGATCAGATCATCGATGGGTTGGGGTGACTGGAAGCCTACGGCAACAATGCTATCCGTTGTTGTGGTGTTCGCCGTGCTCAACACACTGACGAAGATGGCATTCAACCAGGGGATGCACACCACTGTCCTCATCACGCTTCGTCAGCTCACCGCCTTCCTCTTCCTCGCTCCAATCGCCTACTACCGCGAGAGGTACGTATACTTTTGTGAATGACAGCTCAAATGTCTTTCAGGCGTCAATAATTCTGTGTGTGTGTGTGTGTGTGTGGAAGTTGGAACAATGACATGCCATTTCATAGAAAAGTATACAATTAGATGATGATTATGCTATGTATGATTTACCATGAATGCATAATATGTGTGTAGGAAGACGAGACCTAAGATGACACTTGAGATCTTTGTGTATCTCTTCTTCAGTGCAGTGCTTGGGTACGTAGTTGTGATCACTCATCACTCTTTTTCTTCAGTATAGTAGCACTTGTGTGCTAATCAAAAACCTTCCTTGAAACTTGTTACACGCATAATAATATCGTGTATGTATATATATATGTAGTGCCTCACTTACCCAGTGGTTGTTCTTCGTGGGGCTACGATACACCACAGCAACATTTGCATGTGCCTTCATCAACATGACCCCCATGTTCACTTTTGTTGTGGCACTTCCTTTTGGGTACGTAATTAAATTAATTATATGATGCTACCTAGCTACTACTTAATTAATTGACTGCAAGCTATACATTACTAGGATGGAGAAACTGGACCTCAAGACTGGAGCCGGCATAGCCAAGGTGATTGGCACAACAGTAGGGTTCACAGGAGCGATCCTGCTTGCACTCTACCAAGGTCCATCACTGACCAAATCCTCACCTGCTCCACCCGGAGCAGCAATGGCGAGCCATGGCGGCAGTGTCGTCGCACATCATCAGTGGGCGATTGGGTCTGTGGCCCTACTTGCAGGCGCAGCATGTTGGTCCTTTTTGGTTCATCCTCCAGTCAAGACTGGGGAAGAAGTACCCGGCACTCTACTCTGGGAATACCCTCATGTTCTTGCTCAGCTTCCTTCAGATGGCTGCTGTGGGGCTGGCCACAGAGAGGGACCTGTCAGTGTGGATCCTCAGAACCAAGCTTCAGATCATCACTGTGCTCTTTGTGGTATGTAATTCAGACAAGATAGAGGCGAATTAATTCAGTTTATATATAACAACCTAGATCGATGCATGATTAATTGTTGACTGACTAGTAGTGTTGTTTGTTATTCATTATTCAGGGGTAATGGGGTCTGGAGTTGGTTTCTTGGCCATGTCTTGGTGCATCGAGCAAAGAGGTCCAGTCTTCACCACTGCATTCACACCTCTAATACAAATGATAGCAGGTACTATCAACGTCGTGGCTCTCCATGAACAGCTCCATGTTGGAAGGTACAGTACCTAGCTACTACTAGTCAGAAAAATACAAGATTGATTATGCTTATTTGATTCTCCATGATCAATGCAGCGCCCTGGGCTCTGCTTTTGTAATTGCTGGGTTATACTTTGTCCTGTGGGCAAAGACCAAAGAGGCATCAGATGCTGCTCCTCCATCAAGCAAGAGCAATGTTATTGACGGCCAAGAGAAACCAAAGCAAGTGACGCAGCAAAGAGAGGATGTATGATATGATGAGCAATCATCATAACAGAAAAAGGTCAATGTTATTAAAGGGGATGGAAGATCAAGAAGAAGAAAAACAAATTTTATTCTCTAATTAAACGAGAGACAATTAAGCTAGTAGTCAAGGTTTTGTATGTGCTCTTTCAAAAAAAAAGGTTTTTGTACGTGCTGCAAACTGCAGACCGGCCGTTCTGTGCAGTCATGTCATCTGCTGCATCTACACATGTAAAGAATGGCTCCCGGCCAATGCAAGTGTGCAACTGGCCTCTGTGGGCAAATTAAACAACGCAAGCTCATTACTTTAATTTCTCGTGAATGAAGTGAGAATTGCATTTTTTATATTGCAATTTAATATTTTGGTTCAACACAAATACCACCCGCAAACAATGCCCTCTCTCCCTTCACACACATATTGCCACATGTTTGGTCACCTCCATCCTTTCCGTTCCTCCTCTAGTTTCATACTATAAAACTACAGAAAAGACTCACTGGCTGCCACGTTTCACTCGATCATCCATCTGTTAGACCGTGTGTATCAGAAATGCACAAGAGACCTCTTGTCTTGACCTAGTGTGGTCTTATTATAGTTAGTACAAGCTTCCATGTTTCTCTCTAAAGATCAAACTGAAGTAATTTGGCGCCACGTAGAATTAAGATGCATGCGCATGGTCAACAACACCACATATATAGCATCCATTCATTTCTTCTACCAACATTAATTTTCCTTCTTCCATCCATTTTTGATATCGCCTCCCTTGGTAGCCTGCCTTTCTTTCCATTCCATATGCATGTGGCAAATGGATATGATTACCTCGAGCCATAAGGTTGTTGTTTTCATATCAATTCCAACTTCACACCAGGTTCTTGCGCTTCCAAAGAATAATCGTCGCAGCAGCCGACGAAAAAGGGATTACTAAATAATAACAGTAAGTTTCCTCATATTGTTTAATTTGGTCATACGTACCCTTATTTGATTGATATTAGATCTACCCTTTTCTTGACTTCAATTTCTGCCAAGTTCCGTCTACATATATATACATATAGCTTGCGTCTGCATATATACGTGTATAGGCAAAATCGATGGAGTATAGGAACTTGGAGGCAACAACAACGCAATGATGAATGGTGAAATATTGGGATCTGAACCTGCCTATGCCAATATCATCTCAACACTCACATGGAGTACGTACGTACTCATGGCTATAATTTGCCCAACCCAATTCAGTGTGTTTATCCTAGGGTTTCTTACATAATTTATTAAATAATAAAGAAAGCCGTATAGGTAGTCCGTCCTCAATCAAGAGTAAGGAATGAATTGTCTTGGTCAGGATCAACGGTGCGAAGAATATTTGTGGCTAATCCAAATAATAACGGTGTTTAGCAGTGCAAAAGCGTCATTAGTGGCAATAACAAATCAATTGGCGCTATTGTAGGTGGACCCTATGAATATAAGCTATATAGCATGCCTATAGCACGTTTTTTTTTTTGGTGGTGGTGGTGGTGGTGGTGTGTGTGTGTGTGTGTGTGTGGGGGGGGTGTAACCATGCCTATGGCGGGCTATTTAGAACCATGCATATATACTCAATAATATATACATCCATATGCTAGTATAGCATTCCAATTCATAGGGCATCAACCCATTTATACTTCAATGACTTTGCATATATAGCTACTGAAATCGAAGAAGCATTATTGTTAAAATTTGGGATGCATATCATGCATACAGGATATATCCAGATATATTCTTCGGGAGAGGGTTCCATGAAATCTACCTAGGTATGTACCTCTCGTTGACATCCAACGAAGAGTTCAAACTATATCTCAACTTTTCGAAAGAAGATCACTATACATAAAAGTAGTAACATACTGAGATCACGACTACAATAATGCCATCACCGTCGGGCCTAATAAAAGCCTCTATCACCATAGGTTTTGCTCACCGGCTGTCAAAGTTGGCGGTGAAAATGGAGTTGATCACCGGCGGCTTACAAACAGATGGTAAAAAGGGAATAAACAATAAAAAATGACGGTCCACCTCGCCTATGCATCACCGTGCCCATAGACAATAGATCTCAACGAGGGGTGGCGACGGGTGCCATCGTCGTGCTAGGGAGACAGCCATGCTCATGGTGGGGGTACCACAGGCTAGAGAGGGAAGGGCAGGACCGCAGCACCTATATATCATCCATGACATCATATCTGGTTGACAAAGGGGTTGGTGGATACCACAGGCCAGAGAGGGAAGGGCAGGACCGCAGCACCTATATATCATTCATGACGTCAGATCTGGTTGACAAAGGGGTTGGTGGATACCACGTCATGCCATGAGAAGGAGCTGTCACTGTGAGGACGATGGGCTTGTCGAGAGAGGTAGTAGGGGAGCTCCACTACCACCAGGCTAGGGGGAGGGGGGCTGTCACCCCACAACCATGGTAGATTTGGCCGAGAGGGTGGTAGGAGACATCGTCACACCAGTAGAGGGAACGAGCTAGGGGTCTGTCGCTACTGGGATTGGAGGTAGGGGCAGGTCCGCCATCGTCACGCCTGTGGGTGAGAAGAGTAGCGATTGAGGACGGGATTGAAGGGGGTGCCCATGTGGGAGAGAGTGAGGATGCTCTATAGTTATTATTATAAACTTAAGGTTGGTTTTCACCACCGGTTCATGGCTCGAACATGTGGTGGAAACTAGACTGGGACTAGTGGTGATCTATCGGTACTATTGTTTTAAAGAGTGGTGAAATCAATTTCTACAGTAGTGAATAATAACTAATGAAAGTCACAAAATAATACTAGTACAATTATCAGATCAAATTAAATAGTATACTAGTGTTGTGCCGCGGGCGCTTGCGTTCACTCATAGGCAAGTTTTTTAGAACGTCATTTGTACTAGATAGGTGATGTTATCGTTATATATGATTGAGCAGCTGAGTGTATAACGCGCTTAGTGAGCTAATAATATGATAATATATATATGCTTGCATGTGTTGTTGACCGACCGTACTTCACCGGCCTAATCTTTGAAGAAAAACTAGTTTGTTGAGTTTGAACTCGATCTGTGCGTAGTCTCTATTGACTACTCCGTCCCATTTGCTTTCCACACGTCACTGTGAGTAGTAGCTAACTGTAACAAGTCTCGCTATACAATACAATAATCTCGATCGGTTCATTCATGTGAAAGCTGTGACAGTGTGCGTGCCTAATATATTAACTGAATCATGCAAAGACTTGCCTGGCTGATTTTATATATTATTATAGGAAAGCGAATTAAGCAAACAAATAAATAAACAAAGTTGCGTGCACCACTGGATCATCAGCTCTCATGCAGTTAGCTTTTTTGAGTGACTAGCTTGTAATAGCTAGTGACTCTTTTTTGACATTTTTTACATTGCGTATATATAATAATATTAAATAAATTGCGTTGTCCAGCCAAACCAAACTCTCCTGGCATATGCATATGGCCGGCTGATTGATTGAAATGTAGACGGAATTAAGAAGAGAGCCAAAAACGGGTGGAAAGCAAATGGGAAAATTTCCTATATATGTAAATCTTCCGTCCCTAGTAGCAATTAAGATGAAAAGAGTAGAGATGATGCATACAATGCAGCCCATGCATGGATTGTCGGGCAATTTCGTTCATCGTCATATGGATGGGAGTAGTATGTACACATGGCCTAACTAGGTTGCCATGCGCTTACGCAAGTGCCATTCAGGTATATGTACTAGCTGTCATTTGATCCGTCGAATTGCATTGCATCCATGGGCAGTTGAGCTGCTACCTATATATACATATCAATCATCGAAATGCTCTGCCTCTCTGCTAGATATATAGCTAGTCTGCTTTGCTGTGATAATCGATCCATCCATCGTCGTCGTCGTCGACGTGTGTGCAGGGAGACGACGACAGATCAGATCAGGCCGGCCGGAGGGCGGGGCGGCGTCGAGCTCGTCCTCGTCGGTCGGCATCAGTAGATATAGCTGAGGGCGATCGAGAAGGAGATGACAAGATGGTCGATGGAGACGGTGATGCTGCCGACGAGCATGGTGCTGGTCCAGGCCTTCACCATGGGCGCGCTGCTCCTGTCCAAGCTGGCGCTCAACGTGGGCATGGAGCCCTTCGTCCTCCTCGCCTACCGCAACCTCATCGGCGCCATCATCGTCGCTCCTTCGCCCTCTACTTTGACAGGTACCCGTACACCTACCTAGTAGTACGCACCCACACTTAATGCATTGCAGTCTCATGCATGTGTGCAATTGATTACTTATATGAACAAGCAACTTGAATGAATATACTAGTATTATGAAGGAATTAGATAAGACGACGATATGATTATGGTCTCGAGTCGTCGTGTCACAAAAAGTAAACAAACTCTAGCTTGCATTGTCGTTTAGTTGCATTGAACTTTTTTTATGATAAATATATTTGACCTGTAACATTTTCATGTTATCAAGTCAAAAAATAGTCTAGCTAGCTATACGAGGGTACGTGTTTGGTTGTTTGCCCAGGCACACATATATATAATCGTGGTGAGTAGCTAGGATTGGTTGCTTGACACAGCAGGATAGCTATATATGAGTCATGACCAACGTAATTTTCAGACTTTGGTATCTATGAGCTAGCTAAAGGTTCCCACCCAACCAGCCATCTATAATATAATGAGATAAATAATAATTTTCCTGATCCTTGATGATCCCTTGTACGTATATACTATTTTTTTTTTTTTGACACGAATGGAATAACTTGTGTACGAATACATATATTTATATTAGCAATAGTCATCATGGGCGACGACCGACAAGGTTGCATCCCATACACGTACGTTTTGGTTTGCAATGCCGGCAGGCATGGTCGTCGTTGCGTTTGCTTTCCTGTTGTTGCTCGCCTGCCGGCCTTAATTGTCTTGACAAGAAAAAGCATGCATATGCAATAGGTATAGCTACTAGCTTCACGTACGTGTAAAGAGAGAAAGAAACGCTTAACACCGATCCATTTCATGGTATATGCTGATTGCTAGCTAGAGACGGCATGATGTGCATGAAAGACAGAGACAGATAGATATGCCGGTCGATCTGCCGGCTCGAGTGCCGTCTTGTGAATGTACTAGCTTGTAGAGTCGTCCATCAGTTAGCACTTGCTGAATGTACTTTGCTCGGATTAGCACGACAGGTGTTAGACAGAATTGACACACCATGTCTTTTGCTCATTCTTCAATTCTTGCTGCTGATCGATGCCTAACATCGATCGACCTCATTTTATAAATTCCCCAATCGACCTGATAAGACAAAACATATAGAACCCATATCTCCATCAGGTGTAATTCTGTTACAGTCAGACAAGGGCATTTTCTTTAATTTTTTTTCCTTTTCACTTTGTCTGAAAAAAAAAATGAAAGGTCGTCGTAGTACTGCTAAGCTGGCTATGTAGTGTGTAGCTTCTTTCCTTTTGCTCCCTCAGGCCAGCTTGTTTCATCATTCAACTAAATTGAGGCCAACGAAGTTCTGGCCGGTTTATTACTGATATTTTTTTTTAGTGTTATTATAGGGCCAACCCAATAAGTTCACCCATTTTTGCCCGAACCAACTGCTAGCTTCTTCAAAGGAACTAACAACAACCCCTCTGCTTCCCGGCCGTTTGTAGCATTCAGGCACAAGAAGCTACCCTCTCCCATTCATCTTTTGCATGCTTCTCAACATGTCAATCTTGCTGGACTTGCTGCAATTCTTCTCAATTCGGCAAGTTTTGACTTGTACTCCAGATGCTATGTTGTCCGGTGGACCGGTGGGCAGTCCCCGGACCATCATCGCAATTTTCAGGATCAAGGACTTCACATCATTCCAAGTATCCTCACAAACCACTCCTTACTTAATTTCCAAAGCCCCCCACAGGGCCACGGCACAATTTTTTAGCACTTAGCCATATTTTAAGAAATTAGCACCACAATATCTATTAAATTTTCTTTTCTCAAAGTTGTTTCACCACTACACGGTCAAAGAAAAAGCTAAATGGACTGCCTTCCTTCTCAGAATTAAGTTATCTCTAGTACAGAGATTTATTTTTCGATAAAATAACCAAAGAACCAATCGAACGCGGCAACACCGAAAAGGTTGGATAGACTATTGCAAAAGCATACGCAGCCATGAAGGCATAACGTACATAGAGGGATGGGCTGCACAAGCGCTCCAATGTTGGCGTCAGGAAGATATTGACATGATCAGACGCCAACAACGTTGTAGAAGCAAACAAGTAGGATTTTCATCCCAAGCTTACCATGCATGAACAACATTTCGACGACGCCTTCAAGAGAGTAGATAACGCAAGCTACACCACCATTGCACGCGCAAAGGAACTGGCCAAAGCTTTCACCTAGATATTGAACATTCACACACGGAGGCCACCAATGGCACCGCTAGCGTCATCACCGACAAAGGACCGAAGCTGCCGGAGCTGTGACAATAGACAACGGTGTCGGTCGCATCGAAAAAGGCCTCCAGCGCCGAACACAAGCCTCCTCGGGCCACCGGATCTAATCGTCCACGCCAGGAAGGAGAGCCCAAACCCACATCCACCACACTGCCTTGGGCGCCCGAAGGACGAGGCTGCCCTGGCCTTGACCTCGACCACCAGCCGGGTTGGCGGAGGCCGTGTGCCATAGCCGTTGTTGTCCTCAGTCTCCTGTTGTAGCTGTCCCTAAGCTTGGCAGCCACCTAGCCATGGGCCAACCTGACTTTCCCTTGTCACCGCCACTCTGCGAACACTAGGAGGCCCCTTAGGCCATGGGCTAGCTAGATTTGTCCCTCTAGATGCCGCGACCACCTTTTGCGCCCACAGAAGCAATCCGCATGCCCCTAGGTCGCGGCTAGCTAGTTCAAAGCCATGGGCCACCACCGCCGCAGGGGAGGCTTGGTGCTCCACCGCGCCGCAGCATCCATCCATCCAGGGCCGCTACTCAGCCAAGTCTGGGCTCCACCGCCCAGGCCTTTACCGCTTTACGCATGCCAGGTGGCCACGCGATGCTGACTACGGCTCGATGATGAGGAAGACAGATCCGGTCCATCGACCGGTGAACCCGCTGGTAAAGCCGTAGGAAGAGGCATGGTGGTGGAGGGGTAGGAAGGAATAATTGAAGGCACCTTTTTCTAGCTATCTCACGTCGCCACACGCTAGAGGGCGACGACGGCGGTTGGAGGGGAGGAGGAGGCCCTAGGGGCATCGACAAGGTTGCCCCCGAGTCACCCTTGGCCTTGGGGAAGACGATGGATTGTTTGTCTGACTGTGGGGAAAAAAAATGTACTCTCAGTGGAACTTTATGAATGCGAATAGGAGTGATCCCCTAAAATTAATAAATTTATACCCAGCATGCAGTCGTCTCATTGATTTTTACTTTGGCAGTTCGGCTGAAGCCTCTGTTTTGTGACTGTATCATTAGCAGTAGCAGCTAGCAGACCTGTGTGTGTGTGATGTGCGGCCAGCAGGCCACACACAGGCCAGCAGCACACTCTGCTTCGATCCACTGTTATACAGTGTATTGCTAAAAACTCTCCGTGGCGTGGCATTGGCATGGCGCTGTTAATCAATTTCAATTTCAATTTCAAATGGATGGTTCCATGCAGGTCGATGGTGCGGAAGGTGAGCCTGAAGGTGATGGGGTGGATGTCCATCAGCGCGCTGTTGAGCATCGTTCTAGCCATGGGTCTCCACTACTACGGCCTCCGCGCCACGAGCGCCGCCATCTCCGTCAACTTCCTGAACCTGATCCCCGTGGTGACCTTCCTGATGGCGGTGCTGCTCCGCGTGGAGAAGCTGGCGGCGGGGACGTGGGCGGGCGTGCCAAGATGGCCGGCACGGCGGTGTGCGTGGGCGGCACGATGGTGGCGAGCCTGTACAAGGGCCCGCTGCTGCAGCCGTG
The DNA here is from genome assembly GCA_015847255.1 of Hyparrhenia diplandra. Lineage (NCBI taxonomy): Eukaryota > Viridiplantae > Streptophyta > Magnoliopsida > Poales > Poaceae > Hyparrhenia > Hyparrhenia diplandra. The sequence goes on along the minus strand of JADLZK010008775.1, from coordinate 781,626 downwards.
GCCGACGCACCTGCTCCGGCACCACGCGGCGACGGTGCCGCACCACCACCGCAACATGGCGGTGGGCACGGTGTACCTGTGCGGCAGCTGCCTGGCGTACGCGCTGTGGTTCATCGTGCAGGCGGCCAGGGTGGGGCGGGTGTTCCCCGCAAGTACCTGTCCACGATGCTGGCCTGCGTGTGCGGCACCGTGCAGGCGCTCGTCATCGGCGTCGTCATCAACGGCGGCGACCTGGCGGCGTGGCGCCTGTCGTGGGACCTGCGCCTCGTCACCGTGGTCTACTCGGGCGTCTTCAACACCGCCGCCACCTTCTGCCTCATCTCGTGGGCCATCGCGCGGCGAGGCCCCATCTACCCGTCCATGTTCAACTCGCTGTCGCTCGTCGCCACCACCGTGCTCGACTCGCTGCTCATCGGCACCGACGTCTCCGTCGGCAGCCTGCTCGGCGACCTGCTCATCATCCTCGGGCTCTACGCCTTCCTCTGGGGCAAAGGCAAAGAGATGAAGCACCTCAAGCAGCAGCAGCAGCAGCAAGAGCAGATCAATGGGAACGGGACGACGATGATGTCGTCGGTCACAACCACTACTAACAGTAACAATGCCCCCGCCGCCGACGACCGCGTCTAGCTACCAACTGCTGCTGCATCCATTGCTGCTGCAGGATTATATATGTTGCTCAGGCAGGTAGTACATACATAGTGAGCAGAGAGACAGGCCGGTGCAAATCAAAAAGATCACATATATATGGAGGAGATCAATAGAGCTTAATTTCGTTCAGTCGTCAGCCAGAACATGAAAGGCTACTGATCTAGACTATATGTATTATTGTCCATTGATTATATACATTAATTATTTGTTATTATAAGAGACATGCCTACTACATACTGTAGTATTGGTTTATTATTATGTGTCTAAACATATAACAAGCAATATTGCTGTTCTTACAGATAGACAGACGATAAAATTAAGTTAGCAGCATCTTCATATCCTTGGTCATCCTCTCTGCGCTGCAGTCGTCTTCAGTCTTTACCATTCCGTTAATTTGCTGCCATCAAATAAGTTCCAGCTGGGCCAACCACACCATCTAAAGCCTGACTAGTTCCTGGGCCAAGGCCACTTCCTTCCGTTCCTCGGCCCGGCTAAGCCATCTCCCCCGATGCCATTTGCACGGGGGCAAGTCTGGCTGGAGCGGCGCACGGTGGCAGCTTCCCTTCCTGTGAGTGGCGGCACATGAGCTTGTTCGGCTGGACTGGCTGGTTGATCTTTGTGAGAGAGAAAAATCGCGCCACGGGCCACGCGGTAGAAAAAATATTATTGACCGCCTCACGCGCCAAGCTCGAACATGGCCATGTTCCCCTGAGCCTAGCGGGCATCTCTTTCAGCAACACCCTCCGCCAGACTCGTCGAGACCATGACAAGGGGAATTTGGAGTGTCGCCGGAGACAACAACAAAACATAGCTAGTCTGAAATTGCTAGTTATCTAAATAAACATTCAGGTAATTTGTGTAGCATTGCTTGAGATGATTTTTTTTTTATGATGGCTTGAGATGCTCTTACAATGATTTTAATTGTTGCCAAAGGACCGAAGCACGTGGTTCGTGGAATATACTACTACTGTAGCATGCCACGGCTAGTATTTCCAGGTGCTAATAAATAAAGAAAAAATAAAATTGTGGCAGCGATCGGCCATTGGCTGTTCATCCTCGTGAGTGGTGTCGGCATGCGGGTCGCTGGTGCCGCCGGTCCGCGTGTCCTGCTATGGCTGGTCCGTCCGTACGGACGGCCCACGCCTGTGGGGCTCCACGAAAGCAATAGCCTCCTGCCACGTTGGTGCTGTGAGTGGTGGCACACTGCTCTGGTCTGCGCTGCAACTTGTCGCTTTTCTCGAATTACCCAACGCCACCTTTGCAATGCAAATGCGGTGGTCACAAATTTAGCACAACTACTAGGAGTACCTGGTTTCGACGTTACCTTCAGAGTGACAACGACTTGTCCAAGCCCAAATTATAGCAATTTAACATTATCAGTACCAAAGCTATTATTTTTTATATACGAAAGTTACAAAAAAATTATTAATAAGGTTTAGTCAAACTTAATACCTTTTCACTTAAAACATAGTTAGAGCATCTCAGTGGTATATGAGCATCGCTGTAGATAGCAGTTATCTACTAATAATTATCTTTTTATCCAAATAGGTACAGATAATTAAAAAAGATTAGCTAATTGTTAGTTGGACCTTTAGATAATAAATATCCAGCCTTCTAGACCAAATCATATAATAAAATATTAGTCATCTAACTACTACTCCCTCCGTATCATAAAACTTGACGTTTTGGACAACGACGCTGTCTCCAAAACATAACTTTGACCTCTTGTTATTTTAAAAAAATATTTATGAAAAAAATGTTATACTCCCTCCATATCACAAATAGATGGGCTTTTTTTAGGACAAATGATACGGGTTCCAAAGCACAATTTTGACTTCTCTTTTCTATAAAAATATTTATTCAAAAGTTATATATGTATATTTTTAAGAAAGTAATTTTCAAGACAAATCTACCGATATGATTTTCATATTTCCAAACTCAACCACTTAAAAGTTATTTATAATTTATATTCCCAATGTATGACCGAAACCTTTTCTAAAAGGCCATCGATCTATTTGTGATATGGAGGGAGTATGTATACTTTTATGAAAGTATTTTTCAAGACAAATCTATTCATATAGTTTTCACATTTGCAAACTCAACAACTTAAATGTAATTGATGATTTATTCTTAATGTTCGACTCAAATCTTTTCCAAAACGTCAAGTTTTATTAGTATGGAGGGAGTATCCGATATTGAACCTAAACATGCTCGAACTCTAGGATCACTCCAATGATACTAACTTTTAGCACATACTCTTAGCTCATAATATAAATAGCCTCAAATGACAACCACACATAGCCTTGAATTGTATTCTTGAATCTAGCACTATGTTTCACTTAGTTTATTTGTCCTAAATAAAAAATCCCTTTAATTATGAACAAATATAAGAACATATTTACTTGCAAGATTTTAATGACATATAACCCTTCTATTTAAGGAAATACTTTTACTTTGTGTTTTTTATTCTGCACTACCTTTTTTTTTTTTTCTATTCTATTAGCTAGCTAGCCATACCAAAATGCAATTAACTATTATCTAAAGGACTCAAATGGGGCCTACATAAATAGAGGTTCACCTAATAAAAAGTTGTTGGTGGAATTTCTGAACTACTAGCTTTTGTTCCAAAATATAATTTGGAATTAGGGAGTAGCTAGCTAGCATTTGCTTCTCGATCATCAATCATATATTTCCCTGTTTCATTAGTTTATTTTCGCTTTTCTAGATTCATTTGATTTACTATGTATCTAGACATAGTGTATAACTAGGTGCATAGCTTAAATCAATGTATCTAGAAAAGCCAAAGTGAACTACAATTTTGAAACGGAGGGAGTAACTCTTAATAGAATGAGTGCATCTATATATTTGCCCACAGTTGCCTTTTCATCATTAGTGAGCCGAAGTAGTAGGGCAAGATCCTCTATTGTATTAAATTATATACCTTTTTGGCTACTGCCAAGGGTTGGGTTTTTGGGTTGCTTGCTTTCACTTTTTCTATTTGTGGATGGAGGCCAAGGTTAAAGGTACTCCTTCCTAATCTATTGAAATTTGATTTTGTTTCTCATGGTTAAAGGATGAAGTCTCAGTCTCCCATACAAAATATGGCAAATACATGAATAACTTTCCATACACAAAATAAACATGTCTTGTTATTTCAGGATAAATTTCAGGAGGGAGGAAGTATCCCTCCTCGATCTCCGAATAAATATAGATGGCAAAAATGTGGCATATTTTGCAAGAATAATTCCACGTCCAGTGTTGAGGCAGACAAGTGTCACTTTCAGGATGGAGAGAAACAAATGTGGAAATACTTTCCTGGATTTTTTGAGGAAGAGAAAGGCATGTGAATCATGGGCAGGGGGGTGGCCACTCACACTCCAGCCAGCCAGCCAGCTGTAGCCATATGTGGTTCCTCGACCCTTTCCTTTCTAAGTAAATAAAACTGCCCCTTTTTTCCTCCAAAAATCGCATCCCTACAAATCCCCAACGCTACCAGTTAAGCCCGGCAGGCAGGCACACCTGCCATTCGATTCGCCGCCGGCAACGCATAGGCATCATGCAGATCCATCCACCGCCCGACCATCTCATGGTGATGGCCACCGCGGCGGCCGACATGGAACTGGATGCGCCGGCGGCGGCGCCGGCGCCCAACAAGCTGCAGTCTGGGCGCCGCGGGCGCCGCGAGATGCGCCGGATCGAGGACAACACGAGCCGGCAGGTGACCTTCTCCAAGCGCCGGAGCGGGCTCATCAAGAAGGCGTACGAGCTGTCGGTGCTGTGCGACGCCGAGGTCGCGCTCATCGTCTTCTCCCCGCGCGGCCGCCTCTACCAGTTCGCCTCCGCTGCCGAGTACGTACTATACTCTCTTTCCTGGTCCGTAACCGTAGTTCGGGTCATGGCCATGGCCTTTGTTCTTCGTTCCTCTTCGTTTGCTTCGTTTCGTCATCAGCCGTGCTTGCTTCTCCATCTTTCCCGGCCGGCCGTGTGTTTTGGTCGTTACTAATTGCAAGATTAATCCACGTACAGTAGGTGTGTGCATGAAATAGCTAGAATCGGTCGACATATATACGCATATTATCCACACGCTACTAGATCCACAACAGTCATCAATTCGTGCATATTATTTCTTGGGAGTTTAGATCGATAGAGTACAACACTGATACAGTATCTAGTAGAGAATGCTGCTCACTAATTCTAATAGTAATGGAACTAGCTATATTCGAACAGTAATTTAACTGCTACTACAGAATCGCTAGCTATATGAATATGAATTTGTTTTTCTATTTTTCACACTTTCATTCAATTCATTTTTTTAGTCTCTCAGACTGGCCCCTTTCTTCTTTAAATTTAAATGTAAAGATAAACCTCGGTCAGAATGCCCGAGAGAAGAAACACCTCGCTGTGGCGACAGTCGAAACTTATCACTTGTCAATCATCAGCTCATTCGTACAATCGTACACTGTGCTTTTGTACAATTGGCAGTGGTCAGCGACATGCCTTTTGACTTGGATCTGCAAATGCAAAACTCTACTATATGATGAATCGGATTATTCTTTTATTTTCTTTAGTTAATTAGTGGGATTTAATTCGTCAACATTTAGCTGTAGCACTATATATATATGATGATTACCATGGAACAACATCTCTTGTAATCAACCGTACATGAAATACAGTCAACAAACACTGTATATCTCTCCACGCGCATGGCCGGCCTTGTTCTCTTTTGCATCATACAATGTCCAAAATCTCTTTTTACACCTAAAGCTAGTGTGCATACAGTAATTCTCCCTTTGAAGAGATAAAAATTAAAACAAAAAAATAGCTCACTACTCAAAAAAGATGTTTACGTGCTAACCTATTATTACAGACAACTCTTAGTTGATCAAACGACAAACAGTGTATGTCCTACTGAACTGGAACATATATTGTAACTTGAACGCAGATGGGTGCCAAGCAACTATAGCCAACATAACTACTCAAAGACTCAAGGGACATGATGATGTAAACTTCACTTCATAATCTGATGGATGACATATATTTGATTTCGTCTTTCTGGTCTCTTAATTTGTGTAATTTCTCAATATTGGTTTCCTCAATACCGCCAAGCGCACTATTAAAAAGAAATTATAATCTTTTCATTTGGATCCGCACCTTAATTAATTAGAAGAGCTATTCAGTTCAAAAGGTACTACCTTCCTCCCCGAAAAGGATGCGATTCTAGTTCTCTTCTTAGTGAAACTATCTAAAGTTCCACCAAATTTATATAAAAAGGTATCAATATTTATGTCACTAAATATATTAAAAACATATTCAATGAAGAACCTAATGGTACTTCTTTGGTACCATAAATATTGCTACTTTATATATAAACTTGGTTACACATAAGATGATTTGCCTTTGAAATTAAACTAGTATGCTAGAGATTCATTCTTTTCTGGATGGAGAGAGTACTTATGGAAGAACTACATTAAATGTACACATATAGTGGCTACAACACATGCTCATTATCATGATTTCATACATGCTCGCTATGGCTTGTGCACCATAGATAGGATGGGAAGATAACCTCTTTTAATTTTTGTGTATTTTCTGAATTTTCATGCATACTGTTATGACCGGCATCCAAGATGAAAGGTGAAGGCCCAATAGTGGTTGAGGAGGAGGCGCCGGTGCTAGGTCTTAAGGCCCAAATTATCATAATTAGCAAGTATTATTATAGAATTTCTGTTATTTTGTGAGAGGGTATAAACACCCGTGTAAGACACCGAGTCAAGATAAAGCAAGAGTAATATAATCACATTTGCTGGGCTTCCCTTAGGGAGTCGGGGAGTTCTCTAACCCTAGCCGCCATCCCTTTCTTCCTCGCGCAAGACGGGGCCATGGCACCTCGCCGCCGTTTGTCACGCCCAAACCTCGATCTCTAATCTCCCACACCTATAATCTACGATCCATCACGTGCGACAAGTTGTTCCTATCAACTGGTATTGGCTATGTCGGGTCCCACGGGCGCCATTCGGTCTCCATGCCGCCAACCACCCCTCGGCCCGGTGATGGGTCCCTACCACTCGCCGCCGCCACTTCCTCCACCTCCAACCCTCAAACACCCCTCACCCCGAATCCCCGGCCGTGGTAGTCTAGGAGCTTTCATGTAACATGGCTACCCCCCGCAAGTGCCCTCGCCTCCACATACCCGCCATCGCCATCCGCTTTTGTTGGCCGGCCGCCACCACTCCCCACCTAGCCCCTTATCCTTCCCCCACGCCGCACCGCCTCAAATCAAAAGCGGACACCGTATCCCCACAAACTCTTTCTTAAATAAAATAATCCATGTTAATTAGCACATAGAGTATTTGAAATACTTAATTATTCATAACATATCAATGTTTATTTCAAACCATCTAGTCAATCCTAGTCGTTACCACATGACCAACCATTTGATTAGTCACCATTAGTCATTGACCAACCAAACTAGTCGAGCCTTAAACGACTTGGTGGTATATATAGTTGTTTCATATATTCTAGGACTAGCTACTAATGATAAAGGGACTTTGAAGGCCTAGGAATGAGGTTGTGGATTGATATTGGTAAAACTATGGCCATCTTTGCAAATATGAAAACATACAATTCTATATAAATGTGCATTGCCTTTTTCTCTTTGTTCCTATCTCCGTCATACAAAAGTTTGCACTCCAATCTTAACAATTGCATGTGCATTCTATAAAAGTTAACCGCACAATGCAAGCAAAGGTGTTATAAAGTGTGGCACAAATTTTTATGTATCCGGTGTGGGAAAAACATATTAAATAAAAATAGGGATGGTGAAATTTCATCTAGATATGAAATAAAAATAATATTCCTTAAAAAATAAAACTAATTGGGTATGCAATTTAATTATGCGCCCCTATATATATTTTTTGAATCTTGTGGTAGTGCCCCCGCTTGGAACTCTGTGTTATTTACATGTGTAGGTTGGGGACTACTTTTAGTCGAAGCACTTGCTTCATTTGTATGGTTCGGACGATTGTTGGTCACTTGCTCTAGGAGAGCAATCAACTCTTCTTCCTTCGATCCGTTGAATAGTACAGATGACCTAAAATGGTGGACACATTTCAACGGAAGGAAGAAGAGTTTCCCATTCTCCATGACCAAGTGGCTAACAATATGAACCATACAAATGAAGAAAATGCTTCGACTAGCTAGAGTGGTCGCCAACCCTCGCACATGGAATTATCCTTTAAGCCATACATAGGAGGAGTTGAGAAGGCGTTAGGGATTAATACATGCAAACACACTACTCCATGTGCCCAAGCTATGTCAAATCATAGCAGTCGGAGTTTGACATGATATCGTTCCAAAATAATTATCGCCGGTCATATTTAGCAATTTCAGTGGATTGGTTCGCCGCATGACCATGTGGCTCATTTCCTAGTTACGTGTCCAGACAAGGCACAAAATGGAGCTCTTCTCCTATGATAGTTTTAGACCTTGTCTAGGCCAGCTTTCACCTGGTCTAGCAAATTGGCACCATGCTCTCCATTCAAGATGCCTTTCTAGAGCACTTATACAACACTCAAAGAACATGGATAACAAAGTTGACACAAATGGATGAGAAAGTTGTTGACTTCATCAATAGGTGGAGAAATCCAAGCCTCTGCTGCTCACAACCAATCACAAAACTAGAAGTGATTTGTATATGAATGAACAATTTGAGCCCGCACATGGCACTCTACGTCCAAGGTGTGCGGACAATAACATTTGAATACTTGTCCTCGAAGGTATAGACACTAAGAATTATATTAATCATGTCTCTCGTTGGCCAAAAACAATCTAGAAGTCATTAGACAAAACTAGTCAGCCTAACAAACCAGTGTCTTCATTCTAGAAAAGTCATTAGACAAACTAGTCAACCTAATAAGCCAACTTCTTACAAGACAAAGAAAATGCAAGGAAGACAACTATTCCCCCCCCCCCCACCCCACACACACACACACACACACAAGTTTCAAAAACTTGGGGCACTGCCACAAGGTTCCATAAAGTGATTCAAAAAGTTAAGTAGAGATAGAGAGTGCAAACTCTCGCTTGACAATGTAGCACTTACTTTTCCACTAACCCTTCATTGGATTCCTCAAGAGGTGAAGGTCCTCGTTGCTAAATAAATACATGGATAGCCAATAGAGGTTCCCTAAATTGGAATGGATCTCCACCATATGGCTTTGTCTGAATGCTTCCTGCCATCTTCCCTTGGTAAAGCTTCGGCCAAAATGTCAAGGGTCTTTCTCCTCCCTAATACAACACCGGTGTCCACTTCAAAAGCATGGTTAAAGGGTCTTGCAATACTTATGGGGCATGAGATGATTGCAACCGTCATTGATGAATGAATCACCGACAACAAAAGAAGTGTGCAAACCTTGCCTAACTCTAGACTAAAACCTAAAGCAATGCACTAACCAGCCTAAACTAGCACTAAAGAATCCATAACCCCTATCCTGAATTTTTTTAGATCAAAGGCGTTATGCCCAGCTTATATAGAAAGCCTAAAAACACCTATCCTGATTTCCTTAATCTTCAGTCTCATATCTTGAATAGTGAATCTCTCTATTATGTGCCTACGCTTTTAGTAGCTTCAACAACAACCAATATAGCTAGTAGGAGCGCATATTTGCAGCCCTAAGAAGAGGACCTGGCCATATTGCACTTCATGAGACTAAGTTGCATGCAACTTAACAACCGGTGCACATTTAATGTCATCACTAGTAGAATATCCGGTGCATGGAATCCAACTAGTCATTGGGCTTGCCGTTTTAACTCTGGTCATGTCATCGGCTGATCCACCTAACATTCTAGTGCACGCACCAAATCATTCTATATTATTATTAGATGGAAAACACATACCGAAGCTACATCTTGGTGCAAGTGACCAGGTGATGACATATATGTTTGTACACCTATGCATATCTACATAGACAATTACAACTATCAAATTAGCTTAGTCCCATAGGCCAACATATGCATAACCATTGCTGAATTATCTATGAGTTGAAGGTTTGTGTTACCATTTTACCTCGTTTTTGCATTATTTGTTTATAAAAGATGAAACTATATATAGCATAAGTGCATATTGTAATGCATGATACAACAACAAAGCCTTTAGGTCATTTGCTTGTGGTTGTCCATATATACTATGTATATGCCAACGCTACTTACTGATCCGCATTGGTATTAATTAGGGCCTCTCACGGGATGCAAATAGCTAGTCTAGATGAAATTCTATTGATCAGCCAGCAGGCAGTGCGCTAGCGACTCACTCCTAAACTTGCGGGTTTAAAAGCCCTCTCAAACAGCCTACGACATAGTGAAGTGGACGTCCATTTATTTATTTTTATTGTTTCTATGCAGGCGATTTATCTGTTGTCATTACGGACGGCCATATATGCTGATAACTACTTTTAACTCAATAAGTATAACAGAAAGATAGGAAATACTTTGGAACAATGGTGGGTTCTTGAAAAGATCCTGTTATTAAATGCATGGTTATATATAATGGAGACATGTACGTAAATTAAATGGATGTACGAGTACTTGATAGAAGCATTTCCTTCATATATGGATCCAGTCAATGAGCTAATACTTGGAAAAATTCACAGCTTGCAGAATACAATTGATCGCTACCTGAAGCACACGGAAGGCACACCTGCAAATGGGAAAGTTGAAACAGGCGTAGAGGTACATCCAATTCATTCCTTTCCCTCCCTTATCTAAGTCCCATCTCGCTCATAGAACGAAATCAACCTTTCTACATCCAATGCATAAATCTTCGGAGAATGCAATACTAACAGTAACAGGGCAGTGAGCAAAAGGATGATGCACGACATGTAAGCATGTAGTCTCATGCCATGTATATGATTGTTTTTCCGCCAAATATATGCTTATATAAAAATCTCAGCAGCTGAAATTTTGTGTGCGCAAGCTTGGTGTTTATCAGTTTACATGTGTATGTACACAGAAGTGGAAATATGAGGCTACAAGCTTGGGACAGAAGATAGACGCAATTGAGACACACAAGAGGTGATTATGACAGTTGACAGATGATTTATCTGCCTGCATGTGTTTTCTTAGTTTAGAAGCTAGGAAGATTGTGTTGGGAAACTGGACACACTAATCCATTGCCACGAACTAACCCACAGCAAATTGCTTGGAGAGAACCTTGGATCTTGTTCAACTCAGGAGCTGAAAGACCTGGAGGCACAGCTAGAGAAGAGCCTAAGCATAATCAGGCAAAGGAAGGCAAGAGCTGTGTATATTCCTAGCACTTAGTTTTGAATATTGTATGATCCAATGCAAGTTACCGATACAAATAGACACTGATCTTTGTTCCATTTTGTTGCATGTATCCATGCACCCTGAGCAGGAAAAGAAGCTTATGGATCAAATTCTAGACTTGAGGCAAAAGGTATGTTTATTTATGGATTAGATGAAGCTGATGTTGGGTAAAACTTTACATATGTGCTCCAAATGCTTAATAAGATAGAAACCTAATTAGAAAATATTTGTGTATACAGGAGCAGAAACTCTTGATGGAGAACACGATGCTCCGTGATCAGGTATTTTTATCTGTGGGCAGAAAACAAGGCTACTGGTTATTTCAATCGAGTCTGGAATCTTTTTTTTTTTTTTTTTTTTTGACTGAAAGTCTGAAATCTTAGAGTCAGCCATAGATTGATCATTGACTGTAATTGCATATCCTAGTGTAAGGCCCTGCCTCTGCTAGAGCTGAATGATAAGGGCGATGGCCATCATATGGATGCTTGTGGTGGCGGTGAAGAAGAGGAAGCGGCGGCGGCGGCGAAGGAGCGCATTGAGGACGTGGAGACAGAGTTGGCCATCGGAATTATTGGAAGCAGGAGACTTACTGAAGCGCCTGCGCCGTGAGGACTAACAACCAACAGTATAATAGAGTAGCCTCTACGTCTGTACTGTGTGCGTTGCTCCGCGATCATCAAATATCCATGTATAGACTGCAAAAGCAAGTTCTGGCTAGATCAGTCAAGATACATTACATACATGTGTCCATATATAAGACAAACTAGATGGTCTCGATCTGATGATGGCTACAAATAACATGCATCTTCAGTTGAAGGCAGATATGTAAGCTTAATTTTCTTGCATTGTACATACCACTAGTATAGAGTTTGTATATTATATTATACCAGTATTATTGGTATTAATTTTGAGAGTGGAAAATGTGTTGTGATGAGGGGAGAGGATGAGGCAATATATAGGTGTTGGGCTGCAAGCAGCCTGGCCAGTTTCCCGGCCCAGAAATGAAGAAGGATGTGAAGTGGGCTCTTTCTGCATGCACGCCATGCAGCCAACTCTGAACTTTCATGTTCCTCAAAAAACAAACTCTGAATTTTCATTTCATCGTACCCAACTCAGATTATGTTTAGCCAAAAAAAAAAAAAAAAAAAAAAAACACAAACAAGTGTCCTTATATAGTAGGATACAAATGTGTACAAAGATATATCAATTTCGGCATGCCGTAGGGCTCACATCGGCTGTCCTTCGTTTATTTGGCATCTCTAGCTGCGAGGTCTTCTGGCAACACTAGCAACAACATTAAATTAAAAAAAAAAAATCTTATTAATTAAGGTATTTTGTTTTTTTTTTCTAATTAGTGCAAATAAATAACTTTATTTGATTAGGGGGCATGCCATTTTTATGTAGCAAGCACTACTATCATTCATAAATCGATCTCTAGATAGAGTAATTGTTTGTTAATTAGTGCCGGACAACTTTATTAATTAGGGGCACCTATATAAGTTTCATGTACTTTCTTCGTCTCCCTAAAAAAAAAAAGTATTTTCTTCGTCCATGTTGAAGAATGCAATTCTTGCTTTAATTTTTGAGGTGTCAAATAGTTGAAACTTTGACTAAATTTGTAACAGAAAGTACTAATATTCGTAATACTATTAGAAAATACCATCAGATTAGTTAGGTAGTATATTTTATACAAATTTATTTAGAGAAATAAATGTTAACACTATTTGCTATGAATTCTCTTACACAACGCACAGAGTGGAGGAGTAGCAAGCACTAATATCAGTCCTTTTTTTTTTTTTTTTTTTGTGTCCCAAGTAGTACAAGGAAGGAAGAGGCCAAGTGAAGAAATAAAAATAAAATAAATAATGAAGGCTGGGTGCACGAGGCAGGATTGGGCTGGCCCACTGGGCAGAGACAGGTGGGGAGAGAAGAGGAGGGAAATCCGCCTCGATTTCGCCGACGCCAAGCAACCGAACCGAAGCCAACTTGCCATTCGCCCTCCTCGCCCCCTCCGCTCCTGATCCGGATCGACGACGCCAGCGCCTCGCCACCAGATCCCTCTCCGCTCCGCCGTCTCCCGCCCGCCCGCCAGCCAGCCGATTCCACATCCCTCCCCGGCCTTCAAGCAGGTACTGATTTCGCCCCCAATTCTGCTGGATCGGATCTGCCACTTCCGCCATCCGTTCCAATTCGATTTCCTTTCATTTCCATGAAATGATGCTGGATCGACCACGTTTTGGTGGCCTCAATTGAGCGGCTGCCCGGTCAATTGTCCAATTCGGTTCCCTGATGATGCGAATTTCAGTCAATTGCGTGTTCCATCTGGGACAACTGTGCCATAATTCCGTCATCGTCACTCACGAATTGGGCCTTGCCAACGGTTGCTTGCCAATTTTGACGGTGCTCGGTCTTCAATTCTAATTAGTTGCTGGTACTAGTATATAATTCACGTGTTTCGGTGCGTTTCCATTTCCCCTTACCTCCTACTCCCTCCGTCTCTTTTAGATGTCCCTTATGGGGTGCGTGCTTGATCAATTTTTCTCAACTTTGACTAGGTTTGTAGAAAAATACGTGCAACATTTATATCTTCAAATAAATTTATTAAAAAACTAGACTTAAAGATCTCTCCGATGATACTAATTACTTAGCATACATATTTATATATTTTAATATATAATTGCCGGTAGTTTGAAAACGTTGACTTCTTGGGAAGCGAGAATGACATTTATTTAGGGACGGAGGGAGTACGTATCAATTGATACCCGGATAGGGATCCCTGCTGCATCTGGGGCCACTCCCATCAGATCCTTCCATACAAATTGTTTACAGGTTTTTATTTTTTAAAAAAATAAATAAAAAAGAGGGTAGCAATTTATTTTTAATTGCTGTTGCTAACGTGGGGAGCCTGCGAGTCAAATTCATCCCATGTTCGATTGCTATACAACTGTGCCATCTCATTTCTATGTCTACATTTTAGCTTTTCCTGAACAAGAGGAGAGGACTCAGCACATATACCATCATCTAATTTTACATTTCTCATTCACTAGATAGATAGATGCAGCAATTTTCCAACAGTATATATATAAATTGAGTCTCGGATTGACTACTGCTTACTGTAGTTTCTAATAATTCGTCATGTCAAGTCAGTTTCATTACATATTCTGTCATTACTTAATTGTATATGCTGCTTACATTTATTCATCTCCTGCTTTGCTTCATTTCCCTGCACCTTCTGCAGCCCCCTTCTCATTCTGACCCCAACTCTCTTGCTGCAGTGAAGGAACCTTATGAGCTGGTTGGCTGGGGCTTTACTCCAATTCTGGTGCTACTAAGATGGGTCAGGGCCTGCTCAACAACAAGTTTGGGACAAGACTAACCGTAGATGAAATAGCAGGCGCTTACCATTTCTCGCTCCTGCTCTAAAGCGATAGACCATAATGGCACTGCTTCCTACTCCACGGGCAAACCTGAGCGCTGATGAAATCCTAGCTTCCAAGTCCTCCTCCTAAGCTGACGTCCTACGAACTCCTATGAAACGCTGATCTTTTATCTCGTTGTTGCTAAAGCCTTCTTTGGTGCCGATGTCGGTAAAAACAACAGGGGGTGATTACATACGCACTCAGCAAGTCCAAACCATAGAGTGAAGGGTGATTATTATGGGTTGGGCCCTAGTAGAGTTTCTAAAACTACTCTCACTAGTTCCCAGGTTAGTCCTCATAATTAACCAGATTCAGTGATCATAAGCATGTTAGTTAATAATGTGATATCTAATCATAGATGATCCAGCCTAGCATTTGCCCATTTTAAGGACGTGGCTATTCGAATAGATTTAAGTAACTCTGCAGAAGGTGTACAAATTTCCCCACATGATAGGCGTTGTCTACACCACTGCCAATGGTTCGACAGGCCTAATGAGATCCCGTACCCGCTCGGATGCCTCCTGGGTTTCCGTATAATCTTCACCATGACTTCTCAGGGATTGGATGATGCATCATCCCCAACAACTCGGTGATACCTAATCACCCATCATATTCAACAAATTCAGGACTTACACGTCCTCTCAATCATCAGCGTCACTACGCCCAACTATCTTTACATGGAAGATCACATAGCATCCACGCCAACCGGACCATGGGGCCACTCTCCCCATGTCTGCTCTTGATAGATCGTTTGCCTCCTCTAGCCTCCTAGGTCAGAAACTATACCTCAACCCAACGGGGTGTGGAATCCAGTCTGCCCATATCAGACGTGTGGCTGTATGTAATATCGCACTAGGTAGATGGTCTATGAACCGGTCCTTACGAGGCAAGTATCTCTCTACAGGAATCTCTCTCTATGATCCCTGATACGTGTTAGCCCACCTCCTTGTGAACTAACACCACCCACCTCTTTGGTTGGTTAAGGTCAAAATTATTATTCCATATCAATGTTATCTATTTCTTAATTCTACTCACTAACACATGTACTCATATTCATAACAGAAATTATTCAGTTGAGTTTAATAAAAGTGAGGGGTGGGGATTAGGACTTGCCTTCGATGTTCACTCTGTCAAGCTCCGCGTCGTAGTCCGGGTCTTCGTGCTCCTACCGGACGCAGTCCAGAGACGATGTTAAACCGCGCCACCGCCGGACGCGCCGAGCCAGACCGTCGGACGCGCCCCTGGCGTCCGACGCGTTCAACTTCGTGGCTCGGCCTCGCCGACGCTTTCACTAAGCGCCGACGCCGGCTATCCACCGGCAGCGTCCGACGCCTGCGGGCGCCGGACGCGCCCGGCGCTGCCACTCAAGGCCCGCGCTAGCCACAACGCGTCGGACGCTCAGCCCAGCGTCTGACGCTCACAACCTGAGCGTCCGATGCATGTAAAACCCTATTTTACAAGCTGTCGCAAACGCTAACTTCTCCACCTTTGCTCAAACATGCTAGCCAACAAGTAAACCAACTTGTGCTCCAGAGATAGCATGTTTTCTCCAACAACTTGCATCCAGCGCAATAGAAAATAAGCGTTTCATTTTCCCAAAATAAGCGTTTCATTTTCTCAAAAGCGGTACCTAAACCCATCTCAACCCTGCAAACACCACCGCCTTTGCAAATGTGCCAACACCACCAAGTGTACATCACCATGTGCATGTGTGTTAGCATTTTCACAATCATTTTCAAAGGATTTTCTCTTGAGCTCACCGCGCCACTCGATCCTAACACATCGCAAAGTTAGATCGCACAAGTGGCACTAGATGACCGATATGCAAACAAGATCGCCCCTCTTGATAGTACGACCATCTATCCTAAACCAGGTCATAAACTTCTCTAAGCTCCCATGATCGGCGAAATGAATGCCCTAGGTTATACCATTGCCTTGCGCATTTCCATTCCGCTCCATCTCCTCCAAGTGCCGATGCAACACATGCATCAACACGATCAAGAATGATATGATCCACTCCATATCATCACATGACCCTCTTGGTCCATCGATCTTGACCTCACTTGCTCTTCACCGCTTGCGTCGGGTCCATCGGCGCCAAGTCTTGCTCAAGCTTCACCGCCTCGCGGTCCATGACTTCAAAGCCTCGACTAGCTCCCTTCACACTTGCAACCGGTCCATCAAGCCAAGCCTCATCTTGATCTTCACCATCTTGGTCACATGACTCCATGTCATGTCTCATATGCAATAAGCTCCTTCATTGCATCATCGCATGTGGACTAATCTCCCGTGTATTATCTCAATCACACATTATTAGTCCACCTAATGTTGCCACTCAATTACCAAAAACCACAAGGGATCTTTTCAGGGGGAGGGAGGCGGCTCGCCGGAGATATTTTCCGGTAGGGTGGCCCGGTATAGCTCGGCGATGACGGGACTCGACATGGCCGGCATTCACTTCGGCCATGGCAGCCTGGTGACGTGACTTCAGCCGCGCACCGGTGGGGAGCAGGGTCGGCGCCGCTGTGGACGATGTTGGCGGAACAGATGGGCGCCGACATGACGAGGGAAATATCCCGTGTCCCGTGGCGTCAGCGTGCGTGAAGAACACGAGAGGAGGTAGGGGAAATGCCCCCTCAAATTTGGGATAAAAATACTTTTATTCCAAAATTGATTATATCTTGCTCCAATTTTCTTTAGGTCGACAATTGTTCAAAGCCCTCATTTTTTCGCCTTTGTTCTTCACGACCGCCGCTTGAATCTCCAAAACCCTAGACCTCTCCCGAATCAAGCTTCAAGGCTCTAATGGCGGCTCAAGCCGACATTCCGCAGTAATTTCTAACTTGTTTTTCACGCATTCGGCAATTTATTCTCTCGCAACTTCTTCCCGATTCTCATTTTCTCTTTTTTTCTCCAAAAGAATTTGCAAGACGAAATTTTAATCCCATATGGTGATGACCGAATTCTTATTACCTCGGTCCGATGGGAAATCCGGACCCTTTTGAATTCATCGAGAAAAAGAAACCCGTAGGATCCCCTTTAAATCTGAGTATCGAGCCAAGATTGTGGTCAAATACCTTCAAAACCCGGCCGTTTCCCCAATTGTAGGTCAAAACTGGTATCGGAGGATCCATGAAGCGGTGCGAAAAAAAAGAATGGAACTGGGACAGAATGGATATAAGCCAATGTTTGGAACTATCTTTGTCGATACCCCCAAGAATAGCAATCTTCTTATTGCAGCTGCCCATTTTTGGTCTGACGCCACTAACTCTTTCATATTTGGCCATGGTCCAATGACCCCAACCCTAGCCGATGTTTTTATGATGACCGGCTTGAATGTATCCGAAGCAGTCAGCCCCTACAGATTCAAAGGTTCCAACCAACAAAAATCCGCCAGGTCAGATCTTGGTTATATCAAATACATTGCTGCATACCAAGAGAAAAAACTCTCACAAGGACAAAGAGTATCGGCTTTTTTCTCGAACATGTGGTTATGCAGATTTGTCTTTTGTGGAAAATCAAATGAACCCACTCAATCACATTGTAATGGTCAAGATCTGCCGCTAGCCATACAATCCCCTTTAGGCAAATATCTGTTAGGAGCTGCTTATCATATGATGCACCAAATCACCACCCAAATGTTCAAAGAAGGTGAAATTCATTGCGTGAATGGTCCTTGGTGGTTGATTCAAATGTGGCTACAACTGAACATGCATAGAATAGTGTCTGTTAAACTCCACAATTTGAGATTTCCTTCAATCAACTATCTTTGAAGGAGAGCCACCGTGACCAAAGCCCGTCGAGTCATACGGAGAAGCTGCATCTGCAATTGCTATCAACATTGACATTGGTCATTTGTTTAAAACCTTCTTCGAGGATTTGACAACCTAGTCTCGTTCCATTATCGAGCAATGAAGACTTCATCTTTCCCGTCAAGTTCGGTTATGACTCGGGCGTGAAAATGAAGCTTCCTCGAAAAATATTTGATGCCTTTATCAAACCATGCATCTTGCCGCCAGAATTTAATCATGGAAGAAAAACGAGCCCCACTTACGAATTTTACTATCCAAATATGGTTGCCGACAACTTGGATGTGGTCAATCGCCCCAAGGCTCCTTTTCTCCACACGACCATAAAGCCCGGGGAAGAAATAAAAATCGGGGATGGACGCTAAGAGGGTGTTTGAACTTGGATCTTCTCTGCCATCTCATGGTCCCGGCCCATTCCGGCCAATAGAAGTGGCTCATCAATCTTTTTATCTCTTGGTGGGATGAATGGCATAGCCATATTTTCAATGTGCCGGTGCATCCTCTCTGCCGAGGACTAAGGCCTCAATTTGAATCTGACAGTGAGGTAAGCTTCCTACTCTTGACTTATTCAATTAATTACTTTGACTATGCCTGATAAACAATTACCATGTACAGGACCCTGAACCTGCTCCCCCTTCAAGAAAAGTCCAGTATTATCGTGCGGATCAAAAACTGTAATGGGTTTTGATGCTCCAACTCTGGCACATTTACTGAAAGCTCCTGCAGCCATGGATGTTCCCCTTGCCAAGACTAAGGGAAAAAGAAAAGGTTTAATTGGATCAGGTTCCACTGTAGCCAAGAAAGCAAGAACTCAAAAGGCCAAACCAAATCCTAAGGTAAGGTTTTCTCTCAATTTTGAATTGGTAATTGACTTGGCCTTTAACTGCATATATTTATTGCAGCTTAAAACCATCCCTATGATGGATGATCAACTGTCACCTGAGGAGCTTCGGCAGATCAATGAGAAATTTGGTAATGATCTTTTTTGACTTATTCCTGCAATCTCCCTTTATATTTTACTAACAGCCCAAAAAAAACTTTAATCCAAAGAACCAATGATCTCATTGATGACATGTCCCAAGGATCAGATTTTCTCTCTTGGTTCTCAAGCAAGTTCTTCTCAAAAAAGAACCCGTAATGCGAAAAGAAAAAATCTGATCACCCATCTTCAAGTGTCCATAAGACCCCTCCTGCACAAGAAGATCCCGAGGATCGGACTATTCATGAAGTGCCATCTTCTAGCCAATCAACTGCCAGCCATCGACAAGCTTCTGATGGGAATGCACAAAGGTCTCCTCATTCTCGCTTCATCCTTCCGAAGCCCGTAGTCAACTTGGTGCAAACCCCGCCCCACTCTTCAAACAAAGAATGCAAGGAGTTCACCAGAAAAACATGTTCAAAAGGTATTCAAAACAATCTGACCTCTTTTCTCAATCATCTGAATCTTATACACCGGCTAATTTTATTTTCCTTTAGGATGAAGCTAAGCCATCTCGCGCTTACTCCTTCAATCTCAAAGAGTATATTGACGAGGGTGAAGAGGTTGTCTCTCGAAGAAAGCTTATCCGAGGAGAACAAAGCTCGGCTTCAAAAAAAATTGTTTCTCTACAGGATAAAGATATAAGTGTATCAATCCAGGATGCTGAACAGATCAAAAATTTAGCCAAGCTTATTGATCAGGAAATCCCTCCTCCTTTGCAGCCTGCAATGTATTTTGCAATGCACTTTGAAAATCATATGGCTGCAATCGCAAGGGCCAGCCAAATCACAGCTTCCAAATTGGCTTTGCGTATGACGTAGATCTGAAGAAGCAAGAGACCAAAGACCTCCATTCCAAGATTGAAACCGATAAAGGGCTCCTTGATAAATTGCGGCTGAATTGATCGAAATGGAGGAACAAAAGGTCCAAATTGGAAGCTCAACTACAACAGTTGAATAGCGTAATCGAAGATCACAAAGGAAACTTGCTTTGGCCTTCCCGAGTCCATAAAGTCAATCAAGGCAAAGATAGCAAATACCATCGGGGAGAATGAAAAGCTCAAAGCTAAGCTTTTAATAATATGTCGCCTTTGAAGAAAGTGACCGTAAAGTTACGACGAGAGATGGACATGATCAAGGTCAATGCCGTGAACGCCATCAAGTCTCACCGAACATGTAGATCTTGCTATAAAAACATTCGACGTTTAAACCGTTGACTCTTCTTTCTTTTGGCTTTGCTCTACTCTATTTTGTATTCCGTACTTGCTTCAACCTTGTCAATTGATGAAATGCGCACTTGAATGTTCCAATTCTTTGCCGATCGAGGTCATAGCGAACGCTCTTAGACTTGCCGATTGGGGTTTTAGCCGAATACTCGCACACTTGCCGATTAGGATCACAACCGACTTTCTTTTGAGTATTCATGGGCCTAAACCCAGGAAGAATTCAGCCCATTAAATGGCAGTTCCAGAAATCTCTCTCGTGTCGTTTGGCATTCCAATCTCTTCTTGAGATATGCGCCACGATCTCCATTACGAGTTCCCACGATCTCCCGGATTGGCCTATAAATAAAACCGTCCCAAGCCTCCTCTGTTATCTCAAACTAGTATTGCTCTTGCCCCCGTCTTCTTGCCTTCCTCTCCAAAACCAAATCTAAGAAAACCACCAAGAGCATCGAATGGCCGGCGGAAGTGACCACGGCAAGCGTCAAGCCGAGGACCGAGGAGGCAGCCGCCAGCGCCCGCCGCGAGTCGGGTAAGATTTTTGCACTTTCGCCCACCCTACGTTTCTTGTTCATCTTCTTGAATCTGCCTTTTAATACGAACTCCTTCTATGTCAGGGAGATCCCGATTGTCGACGCAAGGCACCCCTCCCTCCTCTGAGGAGGATGAGCCCGCCGATTGTCCCGGCGCAAGCTCCTGGTTCACCCTCCGGCTCTTCTTCGTCGGAGGAGCCTCTGGAGTACACGTACTCCGAGATACTGGCCGTTCACAAGGAGACAAAGGCCGTCCGAGAGGAGTACGCCAAGTATTCCAAGAAGATGAGCACGAAAAAGCTTGAGTGGGAGGAGCAAAGGAAAGCGGCTCTGCGCGGACCATCGGCGGTCCTGTCGAAAAACCCTCTTAATTACGTTTAGTTTCATTGCCTTTTCCTTTCGGCCATTGAACTTCCCGATGCGGACACGGCGTCGAGAACACACACAACGGAAGTCGCGGTGGTGTGATCGTGGGCAAGGTGAAGGCCCACTTGAGGGACGCAGACTAGAGCGTCTTGATAATGTGAACGACCGCATTAATCAAGTCACCGGCCGGGCATCCACCTTGGCGCCGGCCGAGTTTGGCGGCCTGTCGACCTGCACCGAGGAGGACTACTCCGTCATCCCGGTCGGCTTCCGCGGTGGCTTCCCCGGCCAACCTCGACAACGCCCCCGACGGCCCCGGACGAGCTCGAGAACCACGTGCCGCCATCTCCCGTGCCGCCCGTCGAAGAAGTCTACAAAATGCTTCCATGAAGCAATTAGTTTGTACTTAGGGGTTTTCGAAATGAAATAAAAATTTCTTTTTGTTGCATTTGTCCGTGATGATCTTTGCTTTGTACCTGTGTCTATTTCCTTCTTATGAATGCCGATCGATCGCTTGGATCAATTCGAACGAATCGCCCAAATGACCTCGCCGAATAGCATGACTTCATCATAGCCGAATGAATCTAGTTTTTTTTTTCACAGAAAACATAATAAAAACCCGGCTTCGGAGAATTCCAAGCACTGCTCAACGCTTCATTAAATGAAAAGCTCAGCCTTCTCTTTCACCCAAGATATCTACCACAAAGTTGAAATGCTAAGGTCACCCGCGGAAAAATCCATAGCATAGCATAGATGTCTTGCCGAATGAAGAACAAGAACTTTCAATCGGCAAAAAGAACCCGACTACCTCAATACTCCTTTTAAAACTCCGAGTAGCGTTTGGTATTCCAATTTAATGCGTCTCGGCTCCCCCATGAGTTTTTATAAACCAAACTCGTGCTAAGATCCGTAAGCCTCCATCTCAATCTCTTGTGCTCATTCCTCACTTCTCCGATGGCGAATAAGGGAAAGGAGATTGTCGGAGAACCGACCGGCCGCCGTAATCCAAAGGCTTCAAGACACCATGCTTGCCTAGGTAAGATCAAGTTCTATCGACCTTTCTCTCGAAAGCATTTTCCTATTCAATTCCACTTGACTTCTTATTTTCTTGGTAGCCTTGAGATTCTCCTGGAGGATATGTTTGGGACGAATTTCATTCCAATCCTCGCCACCTCGATTCCTCTGATGAATCTGATGAAGAGAATCCAGCTGCCAAACAACTTCAACAAAAACTCCGACAGAAGAAACGTGAATGCAGGTGTCTTCGTGCGGATCTGGGCACGACAGAATCCTACGCCAACGCAGAACGAAATCGTCGCATGGCCCTTGAGTCTCAGCTTGGCGGTAAATTAGTTTTCTACATTTAATTTCTTTTGTGATTTCATCATCCCGATAAACCTTGTTCTTGCTTCCGGATATGACCGAGCGCCTTCATCGTCTTCAAGAAGCCGTCAACAACTTGGTGAAAGCAAAATTTGACGTCAAGAGAACCTATCCAAGCGCACTTGGAACTCCCCTCAATCCGTGAAGCAAGCTCAAGAAGAAGGAGAACTAGCCTCGCGAGTAGTGGTTAGAATCGGATGCAACCATTTCTTCCGGCAATGTATCGGCACTCCGTTGGGATCCTTTTATGTATCTGAACAATCAAATATGAATGAAATCCTTTTTTGCTATATGTTCTCGCAAATTTACATTGTGTGATTTTTTTATGCTAAAGGCAACATGCATAATGTCGGCTATTCTCCAAATGCTTTGGAGTATTTTTTATTGAAGGCGATGTCACGAACACCGGCCGTTTGACTGATTTTTCTTTTATTTTCTATGAACCAACTTCAATATTGGGATAATACTTCTTAAGATATCTCCGTTGATAGCTTTGGTAAACTCTTCTCCAAATAATGATTTTAAAATATACACATTGCCGTACACATCTCTCAGTATTCGAAAAGGTCCTTCCCAATTGGGAGACCATTTGCCGAATGCCCTATCCTTAGTCTCAATTGGCAATATTACCTTCCAAACCAAGTCTCCTTCGGCAAATTCCTTGATTCTCGACCTTCTTATTATAATATTTAGCAACACGCATCTTATTCTTCTCAATATTTTCCAAAGCCCTCGAGATGAATCGATGTAAATCTTCCAATTCGTCTATCATAAGATTGTTATAATCTTCCGCTTTCAAATCTTTTTTGCAACATAACTCTTCTCGATTCTCGATTGCATTTCCCATGGCGTAACAACATGATGCCCATAAACCAAACTCATAGGGAGATGTCTCGTAGCCCCATGGCAAGCCATTCTAGTAGCCCATAATGCCTCATTAAGCACTAAATGCCACTTTCTTGGTTTCTCTTTAATCTTCTTACGAATAATTTTGATCATAATTTTATTCGAAGCTTCGCGACCATTGGCTTGTGCATAATAGGGAGAAGAATTATACAGCTTGATTCCCATGCTCTCGGCAAAATCACAAAACTCAGAAGAAGTAAACTGAGTCCGTTGATCTGTTGTTATGGTTTGAGGAATTCCAAATCTGTAGATTATATGCTCCTTGACAAATTCAACCATATTTTCAGATGTAACCTTCTTCAATGGAATAGCCTCAACCCACTTAGTGAAATAATCTGTAGCCAAGAGTACAAATTTGTGTCCTTTCTTGGATGATGGGTGAATTTGTCCAATTAAATCTATACCCCATCCTCTGAATGGCCAAGGTTTAATTATAGGATTCATGGCAGATGCTGGAGCTCATTGAACATTGCCGAATCTCTGACAATCTTGGCACCCTTTGTAATATTCAAAGCAATCTTCTAGCATTGTCGGCCAAAAATAACCAGTCCTTCTTATTATCCATTTCATTCGGTAAGCCGACCGATGTGCACCACACAAACCATCATGTACTTCACTCATCATCCTTTTTAGCTTCTTCCCGATCTAAGCACTTGAGCAACACTCCATCTATGGATTTGTAATATAATTGATCATTAAGAAGCACAAATTTGATGGCTTTTATACCAGCTTTCGAAACCCTCTTTGATGGATCCCCGAGGTAATCGGCAATCTCGGTTCTCCAATCATCACCGCTTGATCCTTGCCGAAAGCATATAAATCCACAACAAAGACTTCTTGATTTTCTTTATATCCGAGAGGCACTTTGAGCCAATCTATTTGCCTCCTCATTATGCTCTCTCGATATGATGTAGAGTAACTACCCGAAAAGCTCTTCAAGAGCTCCTTGCATTCTTCAAAGTAGACTCTCAAAATATCATTCTTGCATTCATATTGGCCGAAAGCAACTGATTGATAACTAATTCGTAGTCTCCAAAAACCTCAATTGCAACAGCCTGTGCTTCCTTAAGAAATGAAGTCCCCCGAGTAATGCTTCATACTCGGCCGATTATTAGTGAAATAACGTCCAATGGGAATAGCATATTCAAAAATTTTCCCTCGTGGAGAAATTAGAACAATTCCAATACCACCACCTTTCTCACCGGATGAGCCATCAAAAACAAAGCCCATGGTGTAATATCAACTATTTTAAATGTAGGATCATGATGTTGAGTAATGAAATCAACAATAACTTGACCTTTAAACGCCTTTGCCGACTCAAACTTCAAATCAAATTCAGATAAAGCTAAAACCCACTTGCCGATTCTTCCATTCAAGATCGGCATTGACAACATGTGTTTAATTACATCAAACTTTGAAACATCCACACATTCGGCATTCAATAAATAGTGTCAAAATTTGGTACATGAGTAATAAACACATAGACAAAAGTTTTTTCTATTGCCGAATACCTTGTTTCGATCTAAAAAGTTTTCGGCTAAGATAAGCTACTACTCTTTCTTTTCCTTCAAATTCTTGCATAAGGGCCGATCCTATCGTTAGGCTATCGGGCCACGTACAACTTGAAAGGCTTGTCGAGTTGTGGAGGTACCAAAACAGTGGTGCTTTCATATACTCCTTGATTTCTTCAAAAGCCTTTTTGTTGTACGTTACCCCATACAAAAAACTTGATCCTTCTTGAGTTTCAACAATGGAGAGAAAGGCAAGACTCTCTCGATAGATTAGATATGAATCTTCTCACAAAATTAATCTTGCCCAATAATGACGCAATTCGGTAAGATTGGTTGGAGGCACAACTTTATCAATGGCTTTCATGCTCTTCTTTTTCCAACTTCAATCCCACTTTTGTGAACCAGAAATCCTAAGAACTCATCACCGAGACTCCAAAGGCACACTTGTTCGGGTTCATCTTCAAACCATGTTTCCCCGGTGCACTCCAAAGTCTTCTTCAAATCGCCTAAATGCCCTGCGTAGTTCTTGGACTTGACCACCACATCATCAATATAGATTTCTACAATCTTGCCGATCAACTCATAAAAATATAATTCATAGCTCTTTGGTAAGTCGTGACCGGCATTTTTCAATCCAAAAGTCATAACAATCCAATCAAATAAGCCAATATGCCCAGACATCTAAAAGTCTCTTTGAAATATCTTCAATGGCCATAAAAATTTGATTGTACCCAAAGATTACCATCCATAAAACTAATTACCTCATGTCCAAAGAAATGCATCTACCAACAAATCGGCAATCGGCATTGGGTACCCATCCATTGGAGTAGCTTTGTTGAGATCTCTCAAGTCTATGCACACTCTCATCTTTCCATTTTTCTTGTACACGGGGACTATACTTGAAATCCACTCGCATACCGCATGGCCGAATGAAGTTAGCTTCCAATAATCTTTCAATCTCTTTCTTCACATCGGCCAACACATCTTCTTTGTAAATTTTCCGAGGAGGTCGTTTATATGGCCGATAGCCAAAGAATCGGCAATCGATGCTCAACAATGGAACGATCAAGTCCGGGCATCTCCGAATAATTCCAAGCAAAACAATCTTTATATTCTTTTAAGAGATTAATCAACTCTCTCTAAACTCAATCTAAGCTAGCACCGATGTATGTCGGCCTTGGCTTGTCTCCATTACCGATGTCCACTTCTTCCGTTTGTCACCGACATAAAACCACGCCCTAGCTTCCCTTTGTTGCCATCGATTGGATTTCCCATTAAAAATTGCTGTTTGAGCCGATTTGCTTGATCGGTTGTTGATCCCCGTCAAAAACATTAACAGACCTTCTCCCCATTCTTTTCCAAAGAAGCAATCTATACCATCATACTCCCAATAAGTTGGTTCGGCAGCGGCTACGCTTACCGAATCATCGCCGGGAGCAATTTCCACATCATCTCCAACCCACCGAATGAGCACTTGATGCATGGTTGAAGGGATGCAACAGTTAGCATGGATCCGGTCCCTCCCAAGAAGCGGATCAGATGCCCCTTGCCATCAATGACAAAGAAGGTAGTGATCAAGGTTTTGGATCCAATCATTAATTCGACATGTATGGCTCCTTAGTATCCGAGGTATTTCCAAAGAAAATCCCCAAGGATCATGTCGGTTTTCAACATATCATCATTGGTTAATCCCAAAATCCTAAAGGTAGCATATGGCATGATATTGATGGCTGCACCTCCATCCACAAACATCTTGGTTAAGGGCTTCCCATTGACATACCCCCTTAAGATAAAGTGGCTTCAAAGTGTCGCGTTCTTGACGGGTTTGTCAAACACCGCTTGCTTTGTCGGCATAAGCCGAGCCACCAATTCTGCAAACTCCGGTTTTCATCAAAATCGAAATGCGTTTACGCCGACATCTTGACTTACCGAAGCCATGAATTCTGATGGGATAAAGAATGCCATACATGTTTCACCAAAGGACCCGAGCCATCGGGCTTTTAGGGCGCCAAACTTTCTTCTTGTGGCCGCCGCTTGTTTAAGCTCCTTATTCCTCAAGCGTTGCACTCTCCTTTTCCTGGCTCTTCCTTAGGCCCGGAGGGCACCATTGACCCTTTTGCCACACATATCCTTGGGCTAGTTCTTCTTCTTCATAGTCTTCATACTCTTCCTAGTCTTCATTGGCATACCTCTTTCCTTACCGATTGTCAGAAATTTGAATTTTTAAACGCCGATCGTCCTCTAGATACTGAAGTCCAAGCCTTTCATGGACGGGACGGCGGTTGGCTCTAGCCTCCATCCTCGTATTCAAAATATTGATCGCTGCATTCGGGACAATTATTTCTGGCTGGCAGCTTTAGACCCTCATTCTAGCAGTGTCTGAAGAAAGAGCATCCCCAGTGAGATTGTTCTTGTTCCTTCATGTACTCTTCCTGTTCTCTGAGATACATCTCTTCTTCATACCTCTGGCGTTCTTCAACAAACCTCTCATGCTGGTAACGTTCCTTTTCTTGCTGCCTTTGCCACTTGTTTAGAAGGATTCGGGAAGTTACCCTAGCCTTAGGTGCTGAAGTTTCACCTCTCTCTGTTCGGCTATTTTGAAACCGAACCCTCTGGAATACCTCGCTGGAGATTTGCCGATTAGGATCGACAGAACCACTCTCTTTTGCTCTGTTAGAGGTCAACACCTTTACTTTCCCTTTGCCCTTAGTGTCATTGAATGAGACCATATTTATGCCATAACTAATCATACCAGCTGGGAAGGGGTGATCATCAACTTTCATTTTGCCAGTAAACTTTAAATGCCCTTCCTGGATAGCTCTCTGAATCCTGACCCTAAACACACGGCAATCATTGATAGAGTGGGAATTGGTGTTATGAAAGCCACAGTACTTCTTGTCTTTAACTCCTTCGGGATGAAGCATGGGATGCCCCTCAGGTAGCTTGACGCGCCCTTCTTTCACAAGCAATTCAAACAACTTGTCTACCTTAGTAACATCAAAGTCATAAGAACCTTTGCCTTGCTTCGTCCAGCGTGAATGGACTTGAGTTGGCTCCTTGCCCCGCACTCCCTGTTGTAGCTACCTCATCTTCATCCTCATACTCTTCTTCCCTGTTCGAAACTGTTCATACACATCCACAACAGCATTGGTCTTTTGGAACCGATTATCTCTCTTAAAACTCTGAGCTTGATTGCTCATCAAAGACAAGCGCTGTGACAATTGCCCAAGATCTTCAAATTCCATACCGAACAACTTCTCTCTCACATTCGGGTGCATGCGGCTATGACCATTCTTGAAAGTCGATCATCCGGAATGTTCAAAGAATAGCACAAATTCTTAGTTTCCCGAACCTGCGAAGGAATTCTTGTGGAGTTTCATTGGTTCTCTGTCTCGTGCTCATGAGATCCACCATCTTCTTCTCATTGGTGCCTGTGTAGAAATATGAATGGAACTTTTGTTCTAGCTCAGCCCAAGTACCAATAGAGTTGGCCGGCAATGATGAAAACCATGTGAAAGCCGGCCCTATAAGGGACAAAGGAAAGTATCCGATTCTCCAAGCTTCATCTATCGACGCTTCTCCCAAATTGAATCAAGAATCGACCGATGTGTTCTATCGTCTTTGGTGTCATCTTGGCCGAAAAACTTGGAGAATTCAGTAGGAGGCTTCACCCTTGGTGGTGCCACCTTGATGTACCACTCAGGATATGGAGATTTGTAAGCATATGATTGCCCTTTGGGCTTTAGGCCGAACTGATTCTACATCATATCAGCCATCCTGTGCATGAGGAGGTCAATTGGATCTAAAGATCCTTGAGCTGGTCCTCCTGATAGCTGTCCTGAAGCAGCACTCTTGTATCCTGGATTGGGCAAAGCATTAAGAGCATTATAATCAGTGAACTCATTATAGCCCTCCCCAAACATGTTCTTTTGCAATCTGTTATTCATAGGAGATATTTTATAAGCCGATGGTGGCACATTCCCTGTTGTGCCAAACATGAGTTGTCCACAATTCATGGGATTCGGCTGTTGCTTGGGATTAGGAGGCACTGTGTCTTCTTTGTTGTTCTCTCCTCGATCCTCCAGCTCCCATATCTCCACCGGTCTTTCCTTGCTCTTTAGTATGGAAATAATGAGGTCCATGAATAGGTCCCACAGTCTCTTCAAAGCGTTTATCAGCCAAAGGACCGAAGGTTTCCTTCATAATAGAGCGAAAAGTGTTGAGAAAAGCTGTCGATGATTTGTCATGGTAGTCCCCGTGAGCTTGATGAACTAGATTTGACATCTTCGGCGTCTTCAAGTTCAAGATAATCAGTTTGACCATGAAGAAGAACTCTTGGCAACTCGTCTTCTCTCGGATGATCTTGCCACTCTTGTTCTTGGAGAAAGATAGCATGCACTTGTCACGGATATTTTGCACATCTTCCGACCGCTCAGTAACTCGGGCGGCAAATCCTCCAAAACGACGTCCAAAGCACCTTTCGTTCGCGACGATGTCGCATCTTGACCTTGATCTTGAGTGTCCCACCGAAGCGTGCCAAAAAGTGTGTTGACACAAAAAGCGCAATGTGCCTCACACACGGAAGCTTCGGAAAGCCTAGCTTCAAACAAAAGTTCCTGGCGGTTGAATCCGAACGCGTGCCGCCGGTTTGACTTGAAACTAACAAGGGATAAAACCATGAGAGCAGAACATGCCCGGTGTGCCCATAACGATTCTAAATGTACGGCCCTCGAAGCCACTTACGACGACATATAGCTATGAAAGCTATCTCGCCAATAGTTTATAAAGCATTCAGCTAATATGAAAGTGAAAGCATGTAAAACGAGTTCTTAGAATGAACATAAGAGACATGTTTGAACAAGTGAAAAACTGGTCATGCATATCATGTATCATAAAGCATATAACCTTAGACCAATGACACCATCAAGACATGATTAAATAATAAAAAGGTAACTCATAAATATAAATCTATCCAGGTAAAGCAATGCATAGGCCTAATCCAACTAGTCTGTCGCACGTCTAGTTTTCTTAAACCCGTCAGGCATAAACCCTAGCAAGCTAATCCACCGTATGATACCACTTGCTATAAATCTACACCACTCCTTACAACTAGATTAATCCACCGCATGATACAATCTAATCATAAGAAGCTAAAAGCATGCATACGCTCGAAAACAGATCCATAAGTACTGCAACTACGTGGAAGCATAACCATATTTGGCTAGTTTGCCGAATTGGGGTCCATGAAGGAGGAACATGCAAGTAAACGAACGAAACCTAACAGATTAGCTCTACATCCGACAAGTAAGCAAACATGAACGAAAACCTATTGGATCAGCTCTACATCTAAAAGGGTAGACGTGAACGAAACCCATCAAAGCCACTCTACATCTAGCAAACAAGTAAACGTGAACGAGATCCATCAAGGCCCGCCTCTTCATCTACGTTCATGAACCCACAACACGTAACAACCTAGAATGATCTAGGCTCGGCTATTGTAAACGTGTAAGCCAATTATCACGGCAAGATGAACATAAAACATTAAAAGTTCAAGATGGATTTAAGACTTTTAGGGTTTTATATCCATCCGTCGTGATGATCTAAAATAATGAGAAAAGCCGAGCCCTACCAATCTGATTGGGCAATAAAAGTGTTACAAACATAATAAAACGATAATAAAAAACATGCAACACGTGGTAACTTAATGAATCTACTAGATCTTGCCAAATCTAATAGAGCCGATAACTATCTTTGCCCCATCTTAATCTGCCGCACGATACAAGACATAAGCAAAGACCTCCCGTTACTAAGCTTAAATCCACCGCGCATGATACTAAGCAAAAGTATAACGAGACTACTTGCATCATAATCTAAATCAACCGCATGATACTAGACATGATAGCAAGGTTGCCGGAACTTAAGGAGGTCGACGGATCGATGGCTCCTCTCGAAGAACTCAACGACACGACTAAAAGGACTCAAAAGTGGCACGGGGCCGGTTTGATTGATTTGGTTGTGAACAGCCGTTTACAATGGCTAAGGGCTTATATTTATACCCCGGTCTTGATACGAGTCCTAAAAGACTACGATTACACGAAACAATCCTTAAAAAACAAGATAACTTTGGCTCCAAGTCATCTCGGAGTCTCAAATAACCCCGTCATCGGAAAAACCTTCTTTATTCGGCAAGCTTCCCGAATGTCTCTAAAATAGCCGACCGCATATCCGCTTGCGATTCTTTTCCCCGGAGTTGCCGACCGCACCGAGTATTTGCCGAATGCCTTGTCTTGCCAAATGCTTCGCTTGCCGAATGGGCCCATTATTAGCATCTTTGCACTGGCCCACTTGTCATCCTCTCAGCTTTACCAAAATCCGGTGTCAACAGAATGATAGGTGGGCCCCCGCTTGTAAGTGGGAAGTGAGGGAAAGGGAGATGGGTGGGTTGTTGCTCCTTGCTGGCGGGGCGTGCGTGCTAGGCCAGGTGGCCGGGTTGGGCTAGGAGGCCAAGCTGGGCTAGGCCCGCGAAGAGAACAGGAGGAGAAGGGGAGTGCTGCCGTGTTGACGGTAGTTATTGTCTACTTTTTACTATGAAATAATAGACCATTTGAGGACAAAAAACAAATAAAAGATAGGGTTTATACTAATAATTTCCACAAGTTTTGTATACACTCAGTTTTACAGGTGAACTCTGGAAAACCCCGAAAAATCAGAGAAAAGAGGAGAATTCAAGACACCGAAGAAAAGGACCAAATCTGGGCGATTGGAGTAAATTCCAGGGGTATATATGAGAAGAGAAGACACATCGCCAAAGCCCGGTGTAATGTAACCTTTCAAATTACAGGGCCCACATGTACTAATTATCGGTTTAACAACCTTTAATAGTCACATATGTTCTCCCATAACCCTGAAAAGCACTATTAATTATTCCAATCGGGATCCGTTACAAGGTCATTGCAAAGATTACAACACTTTTCATACATAACAGAGTAAAACAAATGAAGATTTATATTACAATAGTTTTACAAAACTTTATTTTTAAAACAAGTTTTACAATACTTATAAGTATGAGTAGCGTAAGTTTATTTCACACCAACACTACTAGACCCTGCCCACGGGTCTCACCTCTCACTCTTCATCACTTTCTTCTTCCGAAGAACCGTCATGCAAAGACGTTCCGGTGCAAACATGACTCCGGATCCTGCAACATGGGTCAACAAACCCCGAAAGCGGGGAGTACTCAACAAGGCTTACCCGACTAAAGAAAATAGGAGGAGACTCGGGAATGCTTTGGTCTAATAGGAATCAAGGTAAGGCTTTTAGCAAGAATCAAGGACTTCTTTTGCGTAAAAGCTTACTAGTAATAAATCCTTACTTTCAACATTTTATTTTCAAGTAAATTTCTCACCTAATCTAGGTGATCTTATACCATAGCAAACACTTGTAGAAGTTTCATCACTTATTCCATCTCTTTACCGTTCCATAATTAAACTACGATGTAAGGGGGAAACCAAGTCTCCATATCCGAGAAGCACGGCGATTTCGAAATCGATTAACCCAAATTGGGAGTTCTTTCCACACGACATATGTAGCACTTAAGCTTGCATATATCAACCCTTTCCTGGATACTCAAAACGGAACGGCGTCCTCGCCACCCGAGAATACCGTACACCTCCAATCCGGGACTTTAACCCACGAGGGTAACATGTACTCCGCCATCTCTCCACTCCCGGTCTTGTTGTTTATGCGTTTCGATTTGACACCCCCAAGATCGGGCTTACCGGAGTATGTGTCCTGGAACTAGGGTCGACCGTGATGGGATAACACCCATGACAGGCGATGCCATTGGTCCAACGACCTCGGCGCAAATTGCGTTCCATAGTCTCATCCACATATCTTACACGTCTCAGTCCTTAATCGACAAGCCGAAATACTACACGGAGACTCCATTCTCAATGCAAATTACCCGACCCGGTCTCAACTTATCACCATATCCCAATGGTTCCATCATATAACATCTTTTCTCATCAAATGCCCACTTTCGGGCTATAAAAGAGACTTGTCACATTTTGACTCAAAAGTCTAACTAATATAGCCGGGCTAAGCGTTCTAGCATTTTAGCAAAACAGGTTATCAAGGTAGATATCGCAATAATCAAGGATGGATAATGCATCAATTAGGTTGTCACTCAACTCCTATCACCTAATGCAAAGCATAAAGCAAAGGTGATATAAAAAGCTTTATAAAACACAAGGAAGGTTTAAATGAACGGGGCTTGCCTTGATCGGTGAAGTAGCTTCGACTCGGACGACGGATCTCGATACTCGAACTTCGAATCGACAAGATAACCTTCTTCTAAGGCCCGATCAACAACTTCCACGATCTTCTTCGTTCACTATACGAAAAGAATA
This sequence comes from Hyparrhenia diplandra, assembly GCA_015847255.1. Lineage (NCBI taxonomy): Eukaryota > Viridiplantae > Streptophyta > Magnoliopsida > Poales > Poaceae > Hyparrhenia > Hyparrhenia diplandra. The sequence continues at coordinate 748,119 of JADLZK010008775.1, read as the reverse complement.
ACATATGCTTTACATGATGCCATGTATATAAACATGATCTTGAGGATGCATGAAAAGATAAACGCTTGAGTACGACTTTCCTTCACGATAAAGTTGCAACCCAACAAAACCAACTTGTTGAACTACTCTCACGAGATATCATCACCATTGCCTAAAGGAGTTCTCAAGGACCATTTAACAGTGGTGTGGTGTAGGGTTCACAAAACAACCCAAATCTACCCAAAACCCTAAGTTATAAAGTATGAAATATTTTGTTTTACACATGAAATAATAGGGCATGAAATAATAAATATTTTAACTTTCTCAAAACAAGCTCAAAAATTTTGTACAGGTAGGGCATGTCATAAAACAGCACCAAAATAATTTTCATGATTTTTGGATAAATAAAATAATTATTAAAAATCAAGGAAGATGCATTTTTCAATTAAAATTTGTATTTTTAAATCATGCCAAAAGTACTCAAATTTCAAGTTTCAAATTTTTCATGGATAGACATACCCATGGGAAGGCTACACAAAAATTTTCAGAATTTTTGAGCTAGTATTTGAATTTGTACAAAATTTGGAAAAATCGCATTACTATTCAAATAATAGAAATTGAATAAAACATTTTATAAAAAGAAAAGGGTTTCGGGTTGAATTCGCCATTCTTTATCGTACGAAGCCCGCTTCCATCGCTCACGCCCACAATGGAACAAGAACGGACCGCCCGAAGGAACAAAGGTTGGGCCGCCCAACATGAACGCTGCTTGGCCTGTAGCTACGCTTTCGCCCGCACCGCTCACGCGCTGCCGCGCTTGCGCTCATCGGGCGGGCGATGCGCTGGCCACCGGCGCGGCAAAATGGAAACAAGCGTTCGCCGCCAGCAAAGGACGAAATGGAAAACTAATTGCACGGGAGTACGGCTCACCGTGATGCTAGGACGGGCCTTGGTTTGGGTGGAGGCGAACCGGGAGGGGTCGTCGGCGGGCGCTACAATCGCCGGGCGACGACGGGCGACGCTCCGCACGGCTGGGCTGCTATCGCAAAACGGGCGAGCCGCTCATGACTACGATGTCAAGGCGACCCAAAGAGCTAGCTGGTTGGACGAAACGCCACCGGAATCGACCGGCGACAGGGCGAGGTCGAGGGCGGCGGCGCCCGACCGACTTGGGGGAAGACCTGGGCTGCTCGGGGGCGATTCGACGGCGAGGCGGCCGCGGCCAGGTTCCTGCAGGTCCGCAAGGAAGCTGGCAAGAGGATGGGCAAGATGGTTTGGCAAGAACTGGAACGACGGGCGGCGCAACGGCGAGGAGGTCGGTCCGGCGACGGCCGTTTTGGGGAAAGGTGTAAAAACGACTTCCGGCGGTGAGCTATTTATAGCCATGGAGGGGCTGGACAGTGGATAGCGACATCGCGAAGGTGCTCAGCCGGGTCGGCTTCGCACAGGCGGCTGCGGACGGCGGCGCTGAATCGTTGACGCCGGCGGTGGCGGGCGACGATAGGTCGGGTACGCTCATTCCCAAATTCAACCCCTAATCAAAACTTTTCAAATTACTCCCAAATTTTGAACTGAACTCAAAAATTTCCAAAAAAGTAACCCCCCTTAATTTTTCAAGATCTACAACTTTCTCAATTGGACCATTTTCAAATTCTGCCTCTAAATAGGACTTTTGAAAAAATAGTTTCAAAATTTGAAATTTGGATTCAAAATTACTTTTTAAAATCATGTAAAAACTTGAAAAACTTTGTACATGACTTTTGCTCATCTCAACAAGATCTACAAACCAGCTTTTTGGAAGTTTTCCCAAATTTTTGCATAAATTTTGAAATATAGAAAAAGGGGCAATTATGGTTTGAAATAAAATTCATAAATACTTCAAAATTTTGAACTAAACTTTGAAAACTCCAAATACCAACTTTGTTTAGTTTTGAAAACCCTACAAAAAGGCTTTAATAACCATACCCAAAATCTTGATAAATTTTTTAATAAAAATAAAAGGGGACAAACTAGGGTTGAGAATTAGGGTTTCCTACAAAGGGGATAGTTTCCTAATCGATTCCTCTCGTTTTTCGTCCGACAACGATACCAAACATAAAATAAACTTATTTTAGTGCAATGCAACACATAGTGGGCTAATCATGCATGCTTTGCAATGATCATGATGACATGTCGATTTTTTAGGGTAATTAACACCGGGGGGTTATTCTGACCCTTCCTTAAAGAAATCTCGTCCCGAGATTTAAAGTCCTAGGGTTTAAAATCGACAAAGGAAATGTGTCGAAAGCAAACACATCTCTAACTATAGTATAACACAAGGAGGGTCTTACATTTACAAGAATTAAGAAAGTGGAAACTTGGAAAAGTTTTCCGTCGAAGTCCTCCCATTCCCAAGTAGCTTAGATCTTCGAAAGTGTTGATTCCATTGATCTTGTACCATCTAATAGTTTTGCTTCGGTGACTCGAAGCTTTACGTCTACGATCCAATAGGATATTCCGAGTAGGTCGGATCTGGTTCTAAATTAACATCTTCAAATCAACCACTTTCGATCCGGTACTTTCGTAAGCATTTCTTCAATTGAGATACATGGAAAACATCATGTACGGTGATAATCTTTTCGGCAACCTAAGTCGATAGGCAATCGGTCCCTGTTTTTCCAAAACTTGAAATGGACCAATGTATCGAGGTGCGGTTTACCTTTAACTCCAAAACGATTCACCCCTTTCATGGGTGACACTTTCAAATACACATAATCTCCTATTTCAAATTCCAAACACCTACGCCTTTTATCGGCATAACTCTTTTGTCGAGATTGTGCTTCTTTTATTTTGGCTTGGACAAATCTCACTTTTTCTTCTGGGCTTCCTTTACTAGGTCTACTCCGTAGAACCATCTTTCTCCGTGGGTTACGACCAATGTGGGGTTCTACATCTGCGACCATACAAAGCTTCAAACGGTGCCATTTGAATACTTTCTTGATAACTGTTATTATAGGTAAACTCTGCTAATGGTAAACATTCATCCCACTTTTCTGAATAATTGAGAACATATGCTCTCAACATATCTTCTAAGATCTGATTGACTCTTTTTAAATGCGTCTCCTCATGCGGGGATGATAACCCGAATCGTGATTTAATTTAGTTCCAAGTGACTTCGCACTGTTTCCAAAACTTAGACATAAACAAAGCACCTCTATCTGTTACAATGTGCTTTGGGGTCCCATGCAGGCTGAAAATCCTATGGACATATAGCTTGGCATAATCTATTGCCTTATACCTATCATTCACTGGTAGAAAATGGGCTATCTTGGTAAGTCGATCAACTACAACCCAGATAGAATTGAATCCTCTTGATGTTCGGGGTAACCCAACAACAAAATCCATACTGATTTCTTCCCACTTCCAAGAAGGAATAGGCAAAGGATGTAATTGCCCCCTGCGCCTTTCATGTGCACAGCTTTTACTTTCTGACAAGTATCACACTTTCGGCTACATATCGGGCAATCTCAATCTTCATTTTTGTCCACCAAAACCTCTCGCTTTTAAATCCTCGATACATCTTGGTACTTCCGGGATGAATAGAATATCTAGTTAAATGAGCCTCATCCGAGATTTGTTGACGTAACTTCGGGATTCTTTTGGTACCACCAACCGATTTTTAAACCATAGCACATCGACTCATCAATTCTCAAAAGCGGGTAGGTTTTCCGCTTCGACTTTCTCCTTAATGTGTGCTATGCCCTTACTAATCTTCCGAGCATCAATAATTTGATTCTTGATAGTTGATTCTCTTTGTGGCGTTGGTTACCATACCATGCTCAACAATTCCTATATTCAGTTTTTCTAATTCTTGGCATAGGGTTTTATCCCTTATATTGGCTATAAGACAATTACACGAGGATTCATCGAGTGCATAACGGCAACAACATTTTGTCTTTCCCGGATGGTAATGCACTTCTATGTCGTAGTCCTTAATTAATTCTAGCCATCTTCTCCGGCGCGCATGTTCAAGTCCGATTGGGTAAAGATATATTTCGGACTTTTATGGTCTCGTATATACATGACAAGTGTTACCCAACAAATAATGACGCCAGATTTTTAGAGCATGAACCACTTCTTTGCTAGTTCCAAATCATGGGTTGGATAATGCTCTTCATGGCGCTTTAGTTGGCGTGATGCATAGGCAATAACTTTGCCTTCTTGCATTAACACGCACTCAATACCAATACCCGGATCGCGCACAATAGACGTCAAATGGTTTCTCAATATCCGGTTGGGCTAAGATCGGCGGGTTAGGGGCTTTCTTCAAAATCAAAAAAGCACGCCACACTCTCGGTGACCATACAAACTTGGTCCGATTCTTTAACAACTTCGGTAATAGGCTTTGACACTCTTGAAAAATCGGAGATGAATCGACGGTAATATCCCGCCATTCCAAGGAAACTACGAACCTCATGAACAAAAAGGGTTGGTGGTTTCCAATTGAGAATATCTTCCACTTTACTCGGTCAACGGCAACTCCTTCCGATGATAGCACATGACCCGGAACCGTACTTCTTTTCACCAAAAATGCACACTTGCTAAATTTAGCATAGAGGTGATGATCCCTCAATCGTTTTAAAACTATTACGAGATGCTCTCTGCATGCTCTTCTTCATTCTTGGAATAAACAAGAATATCATCAATAAACACCACCACGAACTTATCCAGTTCGACATGAACACCGTGTTTCATTAAATACATGAAATGAGCCGGGGCATTGGTTAAACCAAAGGACATAACCAAATATTCATAAAGACCGTATCGGTGGTGAATGCGGTCTTCGAATATCTTCGAGGTCTAACCCTAATTTGATGATACCCCGATCTCAAATCAATCTTGGAAAAGACTTTTGGCTCCGCTAACTGATCAAAAAGTAAATCAATCCCGCAGAGGGTACTTGTTTTTAATCGTCACCTCATTAAGTGGGCGATAATCTATACACATTCTCAAAGTCGATCCTTCTTCTTCACAAAAATAGCCGGACATCCCCAAGGTGAGGAACTTGGCCTCGATAAAGCCTTTATCTATTAACTCTTGTAATCGAGTTTTCATTTCAGGCTAATTCCTTGGGTGCCATTCTATAAGCTCTTCGAGAGATGGGAGCGTTTCGGTTTCAATTCTATCTTTGAATTGAACATCTCTCTCCGGTGGTAATCGGGCAAATCATCACGGAAACACATCCGGAAACTCACATACCCCTCTTTGGGATGTCTTTGATTTCCTTTTACACAAGTTGCACAAACTTTTTTCAACCGTCCTCTTCACAATTGGAAGTTGAATAAGAAGTTCGAATCTCTCTCGGGGCAACTTTACCTTTAACAGTTCTATTGGCGGTATCTATAATAGTACCAGATTGGTACCGGCCAGTTCATACCAAGGATCACGTCTATATCTTGATCCTTTAGAACTACCATATTGGTGGGGAAATCATATCCACCTAAGGTTATGGGGATCCGATATACCACCTCCTTAGTACTCATACGTCCCCCGGGTGAGTGTATAATAAACTCATCCTTCATTTCCCCAATGGCTATCGCATTTTTCTCCACAAAAGTTTTATTGCGACAAATGTATGCGATGCACGGAATCAAATAATATTATTTACTGCGGGGTGTCTTGCGACGGGGAACATACCCATCATGATTGGTTCCCCGAAGAATATCCTCCACGACTGTGTAGTAGACTTTTCCGTTCTCTTTTTCCCTTTTCCTTTTTGATCTTTACGGATATTATTCTTATTCTATGATTCGACCGACTTCGAGGAAGGGACACGAAAACCTAGGTTATATCTTCGAGGGGTGGGGCATTCTCGAGAGTAGTGTCGAGGCTTACCACAATTATAGCGAGATAGGTGTATTGTTTTGTGAGGAAGGATTGCGAATGCCAAGAGCATTAACGTGGTAGTGGAGGAAAAGTTGCGGGCGGAGTCGAACAAACGGCTAGCCGTCTAGGTTGGAATTGTGGGGGTGGACGATAAGAAGGGCGGAAGTGATTCCGCGATGGTAAATCACTTTTACGGGCGCTTGGACTTGCCACCGTGGATAACCCGGAGGAGACATTTTTTCTTTTTCTTATCTTCTTTTCGCTCATACTCCGTAAGGACACGATTCTTCTCTTCACATGATATGGCCATATTCACCACATCATGATAGGAATCCGTGTTCGCGGATATTCATCATGGCATGGAGTTTTGGATGAAGGCCTCTAATAAACCACTCCTTCTTCTTCTCATCTGTATTCACAAGTTACGTGGCATATTGTGACCAGATGGTTAAACTTGCCCACATACCGTAACACCGAAGTCTTCTCCTTGTTTTAAGGCTAAGAATTCATCTAACTTCTTAGCCATCACCCCCGAATGAAATGGGCACGAAAGCATTCTTGAATTCCTCCCAATTCGATTGTCCCAAGGGCTGCTTCAAATTTAAAATTTTCCACCACACTCCGGCAGTGTTCGAAGTTGTTGGGCAGCAAAGAAAGGTTTTGGTAATCCGTGCAAGTCATTATTTCAAATTTCTCCTCCATAGCAATAAGCCAATCATTTGCCTCTAATGGCTCATCCGCTCTCATCAAAGATCGGAGGTTTTGAGCCCGTAAACTCCGGATAAGAAGTGTCATCTTCATCGTCGCGTCGACCTTTTATGGCCACGACGATTATTTTGATTCTCGGCTGAGCTATTTCTCGTATCAAACGAGAATTCTCCGTAGTGGCTTGAACCAGAGCTGCTATGGCATCGTGGCAGGTTTGTTGGGATTGGTGGAGAGTGTGGGGATCATCCCTATGTTTGGGGTAATCGCTTTGTTGCCTTCGCGACATCCGCTTTTAAAATGAAACTATATAACACTTTCGACCAACTTTATTGAACTTCAAAAGGAAAACAAAACAAAACAACACATAGCATTATTCATAAGTCAAGGTTCTATTCTACAACCATCCTGGGCTCACTAAGTAGCTTACTAATAAACAAGCTATATTACATATTCTACTAAATTCCCATTCCTCTTCAGGGATGGTTTTTCCGACTTCGTTGTCGCTCACATGAGGCTCCGTTTGCTTCGGGGTTTTCTTCTGCTTCCATATTCTCCTCGATTACTTCTCCCAAATCCTCCTGTACCGCTTGAGGTTGGTGATCCGGGTTGAGAAGATTATTCATGCGATGGATTTGCATGTTTAAATTAACTTCCTCGAGCTTCCATCTCGAATTCGCGTAAGCCACCGGGTTGATGATTGTCTTGAATAAGGTGGTCACAATCGATGTTGAAGTCGCGGTCTTCTCATGGACCGTCTCGATCGATGCTTGACATCACCGCATTCGCCATGCTTTTGAACGCTTGATGTAACTCAACTTGCAACCTTCCAATCTGAATTCCATCGCGACGCCTATCTCGGCGGCTTCATCTAAATCCCTAGTCGGTGGCGCCGATTTCTTTTCTCGAAGCTCTTCTTTGGTCTTGCCACCGCCGGTGCTCGCTAACGGGTCATTTCTTGCGCAAATTTGGGTGATGCGGAACGCCCTTCGGTCCCTGTCTTCTTCCTAGGGTCGTTTTGGTACGGGCCATCTTTGTAGAATAGTTAAGATCGATTACCAAATTTTAGATAGGAAGATCTAAAAGTTTAGCAAGAATAGGGTTGATACTTCTAACCCAAACCACACTAAAAAGGGGAAGGTAACATTAACAAATGATTTAAAGATGATGCATGAATCGAACCTACGCAAATCGATCAAATAAAACTTTTGCATAACAAGCTTTTTTACACATAGGGCAATATATAAGGCTACTCCACTTTATATCCTTTGGATTTAGATAAGAGAGTTTTTCAATAGAATAAGATAAGAAGATAAGCAATTTGGACCAAAGTAAGAATAAAATTAGTTTGACCCAAATCATTTTGAAGTTTTGTAAAGTAATGCTACAAAGAAACACCGTAACTGAGGCTCGATGCCACCGTAATGTAACCTTTCAAATTACAGGGCCCACATGTACTAATTATCGGTTTAACAACCTTTAATAGTCACATATGTTCTCCCATAACCTGAAAAGCACTATTAATTATTCCAACCAGGATCCGTTACAAGGTCATAGCAGTATTACAACACTTTTCATACATAACGAGTAAAAACAGCGGAAGATTTATATTACAATAGTTTTACAACACTTTATTTAAAACAAGTTTTACAATACTTATAAGTATGAGTAGCGAAGTTTATTTCACACCAACACTACTAGACCCCCACCACGGGTCTCACCTCTCACTCTTCATCACTTTCTTCCCCAAGAACCGTCATGCGGCACGCTCCTGCAAACATGACTCCCGTATCCTCGCAACATGGGTCAACAAACCCCCGAGTACGGGAGTACTCAACAAGGCTTACCCGACTAAAGAAAATAGGAGGAGACTTCGAATGCTGGTCTAATAGGAATCAAGGTAAGGCTTTTAGCAAGAATCAAGGACTTCTTTTGCGTAAAAGCTTACTAGTAATAAATCCTTACTTTCAACATTTTTTATTTTCAAGTAAATTTCTCACCTAATCTAGGTGATCTTATACCATAGCAAACACTTGTAGAAGTTTCATCACTTATTCCATCTCTTTACTTTGTTCCATAATTAAACTACGATGTAAGGGGGAAACCAAGTCTCCATATCCGAAACCACGGCGATTTGAAATCGATTAACCCACCGGGAGTTCTTTCCACACGACATATGTAGCACTTAAGCTTTCATATATCAACCCTTTCCCGGATACTCAAAACGGAACCGCGTCCCCACGCCACGAGAATACCGCATACACCTCCAATCCGGACTTTAACCCACGAGGGTAACATGTACTCCCCGCCATCTCTCCACTCCCGGTCTTGCCGGTTGTATGCGTTTCGATTTGACACCCCCAAGATCGGCTTACCGGAGTATGTGTCCTAACTAGGGTCGATTGTGATGGGATAACACCCATGACAGACGTGCCATTGGTCCAACGACCTCAGGCGCAAATTGCGTTCCATAGTCTCACCAATCCACATATCTTACACGTCTCCAGTCCTTAATCGACAAGCCGGAAATACTACACCGAGACTCCATTCTCAATGCAAATTACCCGACCGGTCTCAACTTATCACCATATCCCAAAGTATGGTTCCATCATATAACATCTTTTTCTCATCAAATGCCCACTCGGGCTATAAAAGAGACTTGTCACATTTTGACTCAAAAGTCTAACTAATATAGCCAAAGCTAAAAAGCGTTCTAGCATTTTAGCAAAACAGGTTATCAAGGTAGATATCGCAATAATCAAGGATGGATAATGCATCAATTAGGTTGTCACTCAACTCCTATCACCTAATGCAAAGCATAAAGCAAAGGTGATATAAAAGCTTTATAAAACACAAGGAAGGTTTAAATGAACCGGGGCTTGCCTTGATCGTGAAGTAGCTCGACTCGACGACGGATCTCGATACTCGAACTCGAATCGAAAGATAACCTTCTTCTAAGGCCCCGATCAACAACTTCACGATCTTCTTCGCTCACTATACGAAAAAAGAATAACATATGCTTTACATGATGCCATGTATATAAACATGATGCGCGAGGATGCATGAAAAGATAAACGTTTGAGTACGACTTTCCTTCACGATAAAGTTGCAACCCAACAAAACCAACTTGTTGAACTACTCTACGAGATATCATCACCATTGCCTAAGGAGTTCTCAAGGACCATTTAACAGTGGTGTGGTGTAGGGTTCACAAAACAACCCAAAATCTACCCAAAACCCTAAGTTATAAAGTATGAAATATTTTGTTTTACACATGAAATAATAGGGCATGAAATAATAAATATTTTAACTTTCTCAAAATAAGCTCAAAAATTTTGTACAGGTAGGGCATGTCATAAAACAGCACCAAAATAATTTTCATGATTTTTGGATAAATAAAATAATTATTAAAAATCAAGGAAGATGCATTTTTCAATTAAAATTTGTATTTTTAAATCATGCCAAAAGTACTCAAATTTCAAGTTTCAAATTTTTCATGGATAGACATACCCATGGAAGGCTACACAAAAAATTTTCAGAATTTTTGAGCTAGTATTTGAATTTGTACAAAATTTGGAAAATCGCACACTATTCAAATAATAGAAATTGAATAAAACATTTTATAAAAAGAAAAGGGTTCTCGGGTTGAATTCGCCTCATTCTTTGTAAAGCCCATTCATTGCTCACGGCCCACAATGGAACAATAACGGACCGGCTCGAAGGAAATAAAGTTGGGCCGGCCCAACATGAATAAATGGCTTGGCCTGAGCTGCGGTGCTGCGCCCGCAATCGCTTCGCGCTGCCGCGTCTTGGCTCACTCGCGGCGATGCGGCGCTCACGCCCACCGGGCGGCGCTTGATCGCGTTCGGCGTCGGCAAAGGACGAAATGGAAAACTAATTACACGGGAGTGGCCGTAAGCTCACCGTGATGCTAGGGACGGGCCTTGGTTTGGGTGGAGGCGAAATCGGGAGGAGTCGCGCCGGCGGCGCAGCCGGGCAACAAATGGGCGACGACGGCGACGTTCCGGCACGGCGGGGCTGCAACTGCGGCGAAACGGGCGAGCCGCTCATGCACCACGATGCCAAGGCGACCCAAAGAGCTAGCGGTTGGACGAACGCCACCGAATCGATCGCGACGGGCGAGGTCGAGGGCGGCGCGCTCCGACCGACTTGGGGAAGACTACGGCGGGCGATTCGACGGCGAATGTCGCTAGGTTCCAGGTCCGTTCCAGGAGGTCCGCAAGAGGATGGGCAGATGGTTTGGCAAGAACCGAACGACGGCGGCGCAACGGCGGCGGAGGAGGTCGGGTCCGGCGACGGCGGTTTTGGAAAAGGTAAACGACGGCGATGGTGAGCTATTTATAGCCATGGAGGGGTCGACGTGGATAGCGACGTCGCGAAGGCAGCTCAGCCTGGTCGGGCTCTCACACAGGCGCGCGGCGGTGGATCTGCGGCGCTGAACGTTGACGCCGGGCGGTGGCGGCGGATAGGTCGGGTAATCGTTCATTCCCCCAAATTCAACCCTAATCAAAACTTTTCAAATTACTCCCAAATTTTGAACTGAACTCAAAAATTTCCAAAAAGTAACCCCCTTAATTTTTCAAGATCTACAACTTTCTCAATTGGACCATTTTCAAATTCTGCCTCTAAATAGGACTTTTTTTTTGAAAAACAGTTTCAAAATTTGAAATTTGATTCAAAATTACTTTTAAAAATCATGTAAAAACTTGAAAAACTTTGTACATGACTTTTGCTCATCTCAACAAGATCTACAAACCAGCTTTTGGAAGTTTTCCCAAATTTTGCATAAATTTTGAAATATAGAAAAGGGGGCAATTATGGTTTGAAATAAAATTCATAAATACTTCAAAATTTTGAACTAAACTTTGAAAACTCCAAATACCAACTTTGTTTAGTTTTGAAAACCCTACAAAAAGGCTTTAATAACCATACCCAAAATCTTGATAAATTTTAATAAAAATAAAAGGGGACAAACTAGGGTTGAGAATTAGGGTTTCCTAAGCAAAAGGGGATAGTTTCCCGAATTTGATTCCTCTCGCCTTTTTCCGGGACAACGATACCAAACATAAAATAAACTTATTTTAGTGCAATGCAACACATAGTGGGCTAATCATGCATGCTTTGCAATGATCATGATGACATGTCGATTTTAGGGTAATTAACACCGGGGGTGTTACACCGGGGCCCACACCTTCCATGTGGGGCGCTGCACCCCCGGTGGAGCCACGTGTCCTGCTTCCAGAACCTTCCTACAACCGACCTATGGAGTTGATCTAGTCCGTCCAATCAAGTCGGTTTGATCTAAGGCCCGAGATTCATCCTATGGGGCTATAAAGAAGAAGGGGGGCTACCCCCTCGAAACCCTAATTCAAGATCAAGATCGAAATCTGAAGTTTCAAAGATCAAGTCCGAGCCATAAACCTTAGTTCCTCGAATAGTTCTAGATCTAGAGAGATTAGCTACTAGCAATAGATTAGAAGGAGTTCCAAGCATTGGAAGGCTTGAGCTTTAGATTCTCACAAGGTGTTCATAGGTACATTGTTATACTCTTTTGATATATTTATATTTTTGGTATATTCATTACTCATTGATCATCTATGATATTGTTCTTTTTATCTTTATTATATTATCATTTGCTTTGTTTATTGTTTGCTTTAATATGTCTAGTAGAGTTATTTATTTACTATGGATTGCATGCTTAGGATTGTATAGCCCTCATCTTGTAACGTGCAAGATAGGTGTTATAGCTTATGTAAGCGTGGTGCTTATATATGTTATATCTGCAAATGCCCCTTTATATGACGAGGTTTGGGGTAGTTCGTAGAGGTGACAGCTCTATTGAGTCTTCTATAGTCCTCCCTCTCCATATAGTTAATGGTAGATCGTGGTGTCGCCAAGAAGGTGAAGATCTCATTATTGAATCCTTCCTAGTTGATGATCCTTAAGTTTGTTATGAAGTAATAAGTAGTAACCATGATAACTAGATGTTTGCACTAATTAGAGTTTAGCAATAACATATGATGATAGTTACACATAAGTTTTCCTTATATTGCCCCATGTGAGTCCTTAGACTAGAATATTCTGTTGAATCTTTATCATTTCATGATGGCTTGATCCCTGTATTTATCATTTATCTTATTGAGCATTTATCATATATATCTTTATCATATTTATTATTATTTTATGTGACATTAACCCCGTTGTTGAGTAGAAGCTTTATCATTATTGGTTATAGACATTCCATATATAAGGACTTTATTAGTATTAGCATTAAGTAGTTTAATCTATCTTCCTAGTGGTACGACATCCCTCACTCATTAAAATGCTACAATGGTATAGATTATTCTCGTCCTGCTTGCGTAGTCTTTCTATGTTCTTTATCCTATTCTATTCCTGCCTAGTCATATCATTTTATGCCATGTTATACTTTCTAGTTGCATAAGTGGATTGACGACCCGCTTGACTAGAAGTATAGGTTATTCTTTGACTAGTGAATAAGTGGTTTTATGATTGTTATAATACCAAAGACCGTTTTTGGGGGTCATTGCTTGTATAGGTTATTCTTTGACTAGTGAATAGTTTATTCTTTTGACTAGTGAATAGTTTGGTTTTGGCTAATTAGTGACATTCTTAGGACTAATCTCTCGATGCTAAGTGTATGATTAGATTGGAGATTGGTCAAGCCCATGGTGGAGCATGGTGGTCATGGTAGATGGATCGAGGTGATCCAAAAGGTGATCAAGTGCTCACGTGGCGTGAATTGCGATCGAGGTGATCAAAATGGTCTCAAGGCAAAGGTATAACTATAGGACTATTTTGATTTCACACTCAAGACACCATAGAGGGTGTGAGTGATTTAGGATCGATAGTCGGACTATAAAGAGGGGAAAACCTCGAACATCGATCCTCATGTGCCTCTAGGTTCAAAAATCATGTGCATGCATTCTAACCTAGAGAGCTAACTTCGCACTTGAGAAAATTGTTTTCAAAATGCTAACACACGTGCTTGAGGTGCTCTTCGACGTGTTGGCAACTTGATACAAGTGGCGGAAGTTGGTTCGAAGCGAAGGCGCGACGAAGAACAACGACATTCGCTGGAAAGTTTAACGCGCGGACGCTAGAGCAGCGTGCGGTTGTCTTGCGCCGGACGCAGCTCGAGGAGTCCCGCTCTCGCGTGTGGTCGAAGCAAAGATGACTGGCGGGCCGGGTAACGGGCGCCGACGCTGGTGCGCGCCGCGCCGCGCGCATCAGGTAGCGCCGACACCGTCCAAGGGGGCGCTGACGCCCTCGCCGGACGCCGCACCGGATGCCGGGCATCGCGCCATCGCGCTGTCGCGCCCGGGCGGTGCCGCAACGGCTACTTAGCGGGTTTGAACGACGCTTGGCGCCCCGGCGATGGCGGCCGCGTCCTGGCCAGCGATCGAAAAACCCGATTTCGTCCCCAACAACTCTCTATTTCGATGGGGGGCTTATATATATGGGTTTGGCCGGCCATGAGATACTCTCTTGGACATTTGAATTGTTCCTAACACATTGTGAGCTAAGCCAACCCTCTCCCACTCTCTCCCACTTGCTTGTGAGCACATTCTTGAGAGATTGGTGGTGATTCAAGTGCATTGCTTTGAGAGTTGCATTTAGAGGCACTTGAGGGTCGCCGTTGCTCGGTGATTTCTTGTTGCTCTTGGAGAGCACCACTTCTAGACCGGCTCGGTGATTGTGGAGGCGCTTGAGAAGAGAAGGTGATTGTTCTTGCCCACCTCCCGGTTGATTTGTGAGGGGTTCTTGGGCTTATTTCTCGGCGGAGCGCCAAAAGCCACTCTAGTAAATTGCTCGTGTCATGGAGCTACCACACTTGTGTGTGGTGTCTTGGAGAGCCTCGAGGGGCCGGCATTGACAAGGGCACCGCCAATCCCAAGGACCATCGAGGTGTTGGTCGACACAACGAGGACGTAGCCACCGGTGCGTGTGAACCCCGGGATAAATCGTTTGTCTCTTTGTCTCGGTGATTGGCTCCGTCATTATATTGTTGTTGATCTCATTCTTGATCGGGTGATTGGATCATTGCCTCTACACATCGGTATAACAAGCTTTCCTCTCTTGCATTTACTTTCCTAGTTTATCTTGAGTAGAGAGCTAGCTTGTGCTTATGTAGGTGTTCTTGCTAGCATAAGGCTTATCTAGGATTGCTCACTAGATAGAGTAGTGACATAGCACTTGTATGACATAGAGATCATAGCATTTTTCTAGAATTGTCACAAGAAGGCTTGAAAGACATTAGAGCTAAGCGCAAAACCGCTTTATCGCCTTTTGTTTTACTAATCGGTTTGATAAGTGTCTTTGTAGAAATTTTTTAGGCTATTCACCCCCCTCTAGCCATCTAGGACCTTACACGTGGTATCGGAGCCGTGGTCACCGTTTTCGCAAGGCTTAACATCCTTCGGTGCAAAATATGACTCATGTTGTGTTCAACCATATTGGGGGAAAGCCTCCGTTCTTTGATGGAGTCAAGAATTTTGATTAATGGAAGAGAACCATGAGAATGTACTTGGGATCAATTAATGACCAAGTATGGGATGTGACCAAGAAGGATTTTGTCATCCTTGATCCTACCAACCTCACTCCCACCGACAAAGCTAACAAGCAATGCAACACAATGGCTTTGAACACTCTCTACAATGGCATGGATGTCAAAGTGTTTGAAGGCATCAAGGACTTAGAGAGAGCAAGTGAAGTGTGGGAGAAGCTATGTGAGACCTATGAGAGCACAAAAGTTGTGAAGAGTGCCAAGCTCTATATGCTCAAGAGTGAGTTCGAAAACTTCAAAATGAAGAAAGATAAGAGCATCCCAGATATGTTCCATAGGCTCCAAGTCATAGTGAATGACCTCAAGGCATTGGGTGTGAAGACCTTGAATCGTGACTTTGGGTACAAATTCTTGATGTGCTTGCCCAAGAAATTTAGTGTGTTAAGGAAAATCTTGTTTAGAGGAGCATTGGATACCATGACACCTAGTGAAGTACTTGGTGAAGTCTTAACCGATGAGCAATGTGAAGCTAGTGGTGATGAGAAGGAAGATGACAAGAATAAGAAGGTTGTGGCATTCAAAGCCACCACCTCATCCAAGGCAAAGGGCAAGGCCAAGGCACAAGAAGAAGAAGAAAAAATGAGGGAGATATTGACTTGGACGAAATTGATCAAGAATTTGCTATGTTTGTGAGAAAATTTAGCAAAGTCTTGAAGAACAAGAGGACGGGCTTTGACACAAGAAAGAGAAGTGATTCATCCAAGAGAAGTGATGAGCCAAGGCTATGCTTTGAGTGTGATAGTCCCAACCATGTGCTAGCCGATTGCCCAATTAAGAAAGAGAAAGAAAAGAAGAAGGGATACAAGAGTGGCAAGATGAACAAGAAGAGCAAGAGTATGACTTTCAAGAAGACTAAGGATGGTGCTTTTGTTTGCTCTTGGGATAGTGATGGCTCTTCCGATGATGATGAAGATAATCAAGATAAGAGGAAGGCAATGATCTCTATTGGCCATCACAAGAAGTCTTCCCTCTTCGGTTCATCTCCTTCATGCTTCATGGCCAAGGGCTCTAAGGTAAACTACAAGATCGGAGGGAGGCATTGTATACTTGATAGTGGGTGCGCTCAACACATGACCGGTGATGCAAGAAAGTTCAAATCTATTGACTCTCACGAAGAAGATGGCAATCCTATTACATTTGATGATAATAGCAAAGGCAAAGTGAAGGGTCTTGGTAAAATTACAATAACCAATGATTTGAGTATTTCAAATGTGGCACTAGTTGATATATTGAACTTCAATTTGCTATCGGTGGCACAAATTTATGACCTTAGTTACAAATGCATATTTGGTGTTGATGATGTTGAGGTCATTAGTGCAAAGGATTCCAATTTGGTATTGACTTTGACACTAGTGAATCCAAATTGAGTACATGCTTGATCTCAAAATCTCATAGAAGGCTTGGTCATGTTGGAATGAAACAATTAAACAAGTTAGTGAGACATGATCTTGTTAGAGGCTTGAGAGATGTTGAGTTTGAAAAGGATAAGCTATGTAGTGCATGTCAAGCCGGCAAGCAAGTGGGCAACACACATCCTAAGAAAAGCTTTATGAGCACTTGCAAGCCATTTGAGTTGATTCACATGGATCTATTTGGACCAACCACATACACTAGTATTGGAGGAAATAAGTATGGATTTGTGATTGTGGATGATTTCACTAGATACACTTGGGTGTTCTTTCTCAATGACAAGAGTGATACTTATTCCATCTTCAAGTCATTTCTCAAGAGAGTGCATAATGAGTTTGATATCATAGTCAAGAAAGTAAGAAGTGATAATGGAAGTGAGTTCAAGAACACTAGAGTTGATGAACTTTGTGATGATTATGGCATTATGCATCAAATATCGGCCAAGTACACACCTCAATCCAATGGGCTAGTTGAAAGAAAGAATATGACTCTCATTGAAATAGCAAGGTCTATGCTTAGTGAATATGATGTGAGTCAATCCTTTTGGGCCGAAGCAATCAACACCGCATGCCACTACATTAATAGGTTGTATTGTCATCCTATGATGGAGAACACCCCATATGAGCTATTGAATGGAAGAAAGCCAAACATTGCATACTTTAAAGTTTTTGGATGCAAATGCTACATCTTGAAGAAGGGTGCAAGACTTGGTAAATTTGACACGAGATGTGATGAAGGGTTTCTAGTTGGTTACTCCACAACAAGCAAGGCATATAGAGTTTGGAACAACTCAAGTGGTCAACTAGAACAAGTCCATGATGTTGAATTTGATGAAACCAATGGGTCCCAAGATGAAGAAGAAAACCTTGGTGATATGAGTGGAACTCAATTGATGAATGCTATGAAGGGCATGGACATTGGTGATATTAGACCAATTCAAGTTGATGACATCAATGATGACAAAGATCAAGTACCTCCAACTTAAAATGCACAAGCTAGTGGCTCTCAAGTACAAAATCAACAAGAGGAAGGTTCATCATCTCATGAGAACATGTCAAGTGACCAACCAAGCACAAGCAACCAAACTCCAATACTTCAACCATCTCATATTGTAAGGGATCATCCCATTGATCAAATAGTTGGTGATATTACTAGTGGTGTTCAAACTAGATCAAGGCTAGTATCTTTTTTTGTGAACACTTTGCTTTTATATCACAAGAGGAGCCAAAAGACATTGAGAAGGCAATGAAAGATGAAGAATGGGTTATTGCCATGCAAGAGGGGCTTAACAACTTTGATAGAAATGAAGTTTGAGAATTGGTAGAAAGGCCAAAGAACTATAATATCATTGGAACCAAATGGGTTTTAAGAATAAGCAAGATCAAGATGGCATTGTCGTGAGGAACAAAGCAAGACTAGTTACACAAGGTTTCACTCAAGTAGAGAGTCTTGACTTTGGTGAGACTTATGCTCCGGTTGTAAGACTAGAGGCAATTAGAATACTATTAGCCTATGCATGTGCCCATGACATCAAGCTCTATCAAATGGATATGAAGAGTGTTTTTCTCAATGGCTTTATCAATGAGCTTGTCTATGTTGAACAACCTCCCGGTTTTGAAGATTATCATCACCCCGACCATGTGTACAAGTTGAAGAAGGCATTATATGGCTTAAAGCAAGCACCTAGAGCATGGTATGAGAGATTGAGGAATTTTCTACTCTCAAAGGGTTTCAAGATGGGAAAGGTTGACACTACTCTTTTCATCAAGAAGATTGGTAAGGATTTGTTTATCATGTAAATATATATTGATGATATCATATTTGGATCAACAAATCAAGAATTTTGTGAAGAGTTTGGCAATATGATGGCAAAAGAGTTCGAAATGTCCATGCTTGGTGAACTAACATACTTCCTTGGTCTACAAATCAAGCAAATGAAGAATGACACTTTCATTAGTCAAGGAAAGTATATAAAGAGACATGGTCAAGAAGTTTGGCATGCAAGATGCAAAGGGCATCAATACACCTATGGGTACTAGTGGCATCTTGGATAGTGATGTGAAGGGCAATATGGTTGATCAAAGGTTATATAGGTCATTGATTGGAAGCTTACTCTATGTGACCGCTTCTAGGCCCGATGTGATGTTTAGTGTGGGCATGTGTGCAAGGTTTCAATCCTCACCTAGAGAGAGTCATCTCAAGGCATCCAAGAGAATATTGAGGTATTTGAAGCAAACACAAGATGTTGGACTATGGTATCCCAAGGGGTCAAGCTTTGAGCTTATTGGATATTCGGACTCCGACTATGGGGGTTGCAAGGTCGATAGAAGAATTACAAGTGGCACTTATCAATTTCTTGGAAGATCTCTAGTATCATGGTCATCAAAGAAGCAAACAAGTGTGACACTTTCAACCGCCGAGGCCGAATACATTAGTGCCGGTAGTTGTTGTGCACAATTGCTTTGGATTAGATCAACCTTGAAGGATTATGGTTTTAATTTCCATCATGTGCCATTGTATTGTGACAATAAGAGTGCTTGCAAGATGACACAAAACCCGGTCCAACACACAAGAACCAAGCACATTGACATAAGGGATCATCAACAAAAGGGTGACATTGCTATTCATCCAATTGGTACCGAAGATCAACTAGTCGATATCCTTACCAAGCCACTAGATGAGAAGAGGTTTTGCAAGCGAAGAAATGAGTTGAACATTCTTGACTTCTCCAATATGAGTTGAATGCACCCCACATATATGACATGCCCCTCCACCAAGCAAAGCAAAGGTGAAATTGTTTGACATGTCATTCATGATAACTAAGGACTTGTTAGTACATATAGACATACAACTTGTTCCTTAGGTTGCATTCATGGAAAAGCAATGAATTTCAAAGTATGTGTGCCATCACTATTGCTATATATGCTTGATTGATCTAGTGATGACAAATGACATGTTTGTGGGCTTGCAATCTCAAGTGTTGAATTTGGATATATTGTCAAATGTATGATTCAACATAGACATGATAACCCTTTCATAAGGTGTGAAAAAGCTTGTCTTTGGTTCAAATCGAATTATATGTTTGGCAAGCTATCCAAATTTGGCCAAATTTGAAAAACTAATCTTTCCAATATCAAAAGATCTTGATCAATCTTTTTTGTGTCAATTGTTGACAAAGGGGAGAGATTAGTGCATAAAGGATTTGAAAGGGATAAAATTTTTCGAAGCACACAAGTAGGGGGAGCAAGCTCATAAGCCATTTGTTGCATTTGTTTGTACACTAACATATGACTTGCTCTTGCACATGTATTTAAATTCCATATATACATGCTTGTGTGGTGTATGCTAGTGATAAATTGAATGATGGATGATTGACTAGCATGCATAAGTTGTTTAAGTGGTATCTAGATATTTTGAATCCCACTCTAAATTCAAGTACCTTGCTTCAAATATGATCTCACAAGTGGTACTTTGAGTTTTGAAGAAATATCTAGTTATCCTTGATGCTAAAATGGTGAGAAAGGCAACTCCGATTGGTATCATGCTTCAAAGGTCCATTTCTTTCACCATAGCATCATTTTGGTAACATAGCTCACTCCTAAATTTCAATATTCATACATGTATGCAAAGCTTCGTTCCAAACTCTTGGCATACATGTAGGGGGAGCTCATGCTACCAAAACCGAACTTATGATGTTTGTCCAATCCTATGATTGTAAGCAAATTGCTTAGACAACCATGATAGGTTCAAAAACCTTTAATCATAAAATCTTTATGCGGGTTGTCACCAATTACCAAAAAGGGAGAGATTGAAGATCTCTAGTTTGATTTTGGCTAATTAGTGACATCCTTAGGACTAATCTCTTGATGCTAAGTGTATGATTAGATTGGAGATTGGTCAAGCCAATGGTGGAGCATGGTGGTCATGGTAGATGGATCGAGGTGATCCAAAAGGTGATCAAGTGCTCACGTGGCGTGGAATTGCGATCGAGGTGATCAAAATGAGCTCAAGGCAAAGGTATAATCATAGGGCCATTTTGATTTCACACTCAAGACACCATAGAGGGTGTGAGTGATTTAGGATCGATAGTCGGACTATAAAGAGGGGAAAACCTCGGGAACATCGATCCTCATGTGCCTCTAGGTTCAAAATCATGTGCATGCATTCTAACCTAGAGAGCTAACTTTGCACTTGGAGAAAATTGTTTTTGAAATGCTAACACACGTGCTCGAGGTGCTCTTCGACGTGGTGGCAACTTGATACAAGTGGCGGAAGTTGGTTCGGGGCGAAGGCGACGAAGAATCGGCGACATCTCGCGAAGGTTCAACGCCGGGACGCTAGAGCAGCGCCGGGCGGTTTGTGCGGCGGGACGCGGGCTCGAGGAGTCCCGCGTCCGTGCGGTGTGGTCGAGCGGTGACCTGGCGGGCTGGCAACGGCGCCGGATGCCGGTAATGCGTGCCGCGCCGACGCCGTCGGCGTGCACCTAACACGCCCGATAAGGGTCGCGCGGGCGCCTCGCCGGACGCCGCTACGACGCCGGCGCCATCGCGCTGTCCGCGTCCGGCGGTCTTTATAACGGCTACTTCGCGTCGCGGTTTGAACGACGCCGGGCGCGTCCGGGCGATGGCGGCCGGCGCGTCCGTCGCCCTTGGTAGAAAAACCAATTTCGTCCCCAACGGCTCTATTTCGATGGGGGCTTATATATATGGGTTTGGCCGGCCATGAGACACTCTCTTGGACATTTGAATTGTTCCTAACACATTGTGAGCTAAGCCAACCCTCTCCCCCACTCTCCCACTTGCATGTGAGCACATTCTTGAGAGATTGGTGGTGATTCAAGTGCATTGCTTTGAGAGTTGCATTTAGAGGCACTTGAGGGGTCGCCGTTGCTTGGTGATTTCTTGTTGCTCTTGGAGAGCACCACTCCTAGACCGGCTCGGTGATTGTGGAGGCGTCGGGAAGAGAAGGTGATTGTTCTTGTCCACCTCCGGTTGATTTGTGAGGGGTTCTTGGGCTTATTCCCGGCGGAGCGCCAAAAGCCACTCTAGTAAATTGCTCGTGTCATTGAGCTACCACACTTGTGCGTGGTGCCTTGGAGAGCCTAGAGGGGCCGGCATTGGCAAGGGCACCGCCAATCCCAAGGACCATCGAGGTGTTAGTCGACACAACGAGGACGTAGCCACCGGTGCATGTGTGAACCTCGGGATAAATCGTTTGTCTCTTTGTCTCGGTGATTGGCTCCGTCATTATATTGTTGTTGATCTCATTCTTGATCGATGATTGGATCATTGCCTCTACACGTCGGTATAACAAGCTTTCCTCTCTTGCATTTACTTTCCTAGTTTATCTTGAGTAGAGAGCTAGCTTGTGCTTGTGTAGGTGTTCTTGCTAGCATAAGGCTTATCTAGGATTGCTCACTAGATAGAGTAGTGACATAGCACTTGTATGACATAGAGATCATAGCATTTTTCTAGAATTGTCACTAGAAGGTTTGAAAGACATTAGAGCTAAGCGCAAAACCGCTTTATCGCCTTTTGTTTTACTAATCGGTTTGATAAGTGTCTTTATAGAAATTTTTATTGGCTATTCACCCCCTCTAGCCATCTAGGACCTTACACCTGGTCATCAAGATTCTCTCTTCTATATTTAGTTTTCCCGCACCCATCCATACTCCAGTATTCTTCCTCTATCCCTACTACCCATGATGGGCCCACACGTCATACACACGGTATCTCTCTCTTCTTCCCCCCCTCTCCCCTCTCTCTCTCTCTCCTCGCGGCGCACTCGCCGGCGCTCCTCCCGGCCGGGCGGGCGGGAATCGGCGGCGGCCACCATCACAGCGGCGGAGGGGCGTCAAGCCCGTGGCCTCGCCCCTGTCTCCCCCGGTCGGCGGCGGGAATCGAAGCTCCGGGCGCTGATCCGATCCGCCCCTACCGCCTCGACCGGGCGCCCGCCTCTCCGTGACGATGCTCGGGCTCCGGCGGACGGCAATCACGGCAAAGTGAAATCTCATGTTTGGTTTTGGCAATTGATGCAACCTTGTTATGCTAATCCTCTACTCTAAGTGTGCTTATGAGATAGGATAGCATGGATGGTGTGGAGCTACATGATCATGAACATGGACTATGGTGATGGACATGATGGATCATCGAGCTCACTTGTTGGAAAGACAAAGACCCGTAGATCAAGGCAAAGGTATAACTTGATAGGGTTTTTTGCTTTTGGTGATCGGGACACTTTAGAGAGTGTGATCACATGTTGGATAGACAAATTGACTATCAAGAGGGGAATCCACGGCTAATCCGCATTAGAAGTGCCTCTAGATTCACATTGACTTGCATATGCATTTATAATCGAGAGCACTAACTTTGCCCTTGGAAAACGGTTTACAAATTGCTAACACACGTGCTATCAAGATGTACCGTGTTAGCAACATAAGGCAAGTGGCGAAACTTGGTTCGCCGGCGACAAAGAACGACAACTTCAAGCGAAGACAGCGGGCGCCGGACGCTGAGGCGCGTCCGACGGACTGGCGCCGGGGCGCCAGGGCGTTTCCAACTCCCGTCCCGCCGCGCTGGAGGGAGTCGGCGCGCCGCGTCTGGCGGGCGGACGGCGGCGGCGGACGCGTCTTACGCGCTGCGTCGGGCGAATCCAGCTGAGCCCCCGGCGACGGGCTGGCCGGACTCCGCGTCGGACGCCGCCGAAGCGGCGTCGGACGCCAACGGCCACGACGGAGTTTTGAAGATTACACGCGGACGCGTTCGGCCGGACTTCGGGGCCAGCGTCCGGTGCGCCCGATTTCTTTGCTTTCCACCCCAACGGCTCTATCTTTGGGTGGGGCTTATAAATAGAGGTGTGGCCGGTCCATTGGGTCCCCTCTTGCACTCTTGATCATTCTAACATCCTTTGAGCTAAGAAAAACTCCCCCTCCACTCATCTCTTTTGCCTAACCTCGATCTTTGGTGAGATTGAGTGAGATTCAAGTGTATTTGCTTGTTGATTGCATCCGGAGGCACTTGTTCTTCTGGAGGAGCTGCTGGGATTCTTGTTTCTCTTGGGAATTTGCTTGGTTCCCTAGTGGCTTGGAGTTGGTGGTGGTGTTGAGCTCGATCGGTGATTGTTCGAGGCCACACCGGTGGATTGTGAGGGGTCTTTGAGCCTTCCCCGCGGGAGATTCGCGAAAGGCTACTCTAGTGGATTGCTCGTGGCTTGTGGATCCCCATCTTGTGAGTGATTCTTGCGAGCTCCCTCTAAGGGATTTGGCACCGGGCATTTGCTTGCGAATCATCAAGTGGGTGCATCGCCACAACGGGGACTAGCGCGTCTTGGGCAAGCACGTGAACCTCGGGGAAAAATCATCGTGTCAAGTGTGATTTGCTCGTTGGAGATTTCTTATTGACATCGGTGATTGGTTTCATCCCTCTACTCTACACCGGGCGTATATCGATCACCCTCTACTAGTGTATTTACATTGCATTGTTTCTTGAGTAGTAGTAGCTCACCTTGCTAGTTAGTTCACTAGTTTGTGTAGTGTTTTCACCTAGGAGTAACTTAGTGACTTAGCTTGTGTGCTATTTAGAGATCATAGTATACCATAGAATCTCTTGTGTAGTGGCTTGCATAGATAGCTAGAAGCATCGCATTATTTGCTACGCCATCTTATTGTCTAACCACCTTGCTTAAGTGTTGTTGTAGAAATTTTATAGGCTATTCACCCCCTCTAACCATTTAGGACCTTTCGTGCAGGCCCTTTTCCCTCCCCCGGTGCGGCCTCTCCTTCCCTGTAGCGACAAAGACCGGCGCCAATCAATCGCCGCCCATCCATTCACACGCCAAGGCCCCCGTGCTTCAAGCTCCCAGGCGCCGGCGAGCTCGCCAAGCGGGGCGAGGCGCTGGCGGGCGAAGCTCCTCCGGTTGCGGCTTCGCGGCGCGGGAGGAGAGGGGAGCTTGTCGGGGGGGACCCACCGGTGACCTTAGGCGCGAGGTCGCCTAGACACGCCGTCGTCATGCTCGCCGGGCGCTTATCGATCCGCTGTCGCCATGCTTCGCCGCTCCTCGCCGCCTCCCTGCTTTGCTTTCCTCTCTCCACCTTTGCCTCTCTCTCTCTCTCTCTCTGGGCGACGGCGCCTTTACCAGCCGGCGGCTCGGGGGGACGAAGGCTATGCCGGGCGCGCGATCCGCACCGAGGCGGTGCAAGGAGAGTTCGGGGCGAGGGGCGTGGGCGGGCGAGGGGATGCGACGGCGGCAAAGGGGCGAGAGCGAGGGACGCGACGGGCGCGCGGGAAGGGTTGGGCGGGGACCGTTGTGGAGGCGAGAGAAGGTGGGCCAGCGACGTTTAACGCTCGCACGGGAAGCCCGCCGTTTGTACCGCGGGGCGAGGCCGGTCTGTAGGGTGCCGAAGCTTTTCCATCTTCGCGGTCGCGGGCCTTTTACGCTAAAACTAACCGGAGTACCGCTCCCGCAGCGGTGCGTATAGCCTTAGCAACTCCTTTTCTTTTCCATCCCTCATGTATACACGCATACACATATGTATTTGGATACTCTACATGTAAATGCATAAGCATCCATTTATATAGCTATATTTCTCCATATATACTCCTAAGTGTATATTTGTATTTATTTTATATAGCTTATATGTATATGTGTATATTCGTGGGACGGCTTCACCCTTCTTTTCCCTATATATCCACATACGCACATATAGGTACATGTATATATTCATATACTCTTATTTGATACGAATATATATACACATGTGTACACCCGTACATGGGCTGACCTTTATTTCCCAGAAATAAATAAACTAAGTGCTATTGGATGGACTTGGGTTTGGAATTTGGAGATGTGATTGGAGATATGATGGTTGGTAAAACAAGGGAAAGATCAAAGGGAAATATTTGGCGAAGATGGTCAAGGGTATTACAATTTGATGTCAAAATAAATTCTAGAGCAACAAACAATCATGCATTCAAACAAGCAATCATACAAGCATTCCTAAATCTATATGGTGAATTTTAATGCGGTTTTAGAAAACAGGTTTTTGGTTGTGCGTAAAATAAATTAGTCAAGTTTTAGTTATTAATTATAAAAGTTCAAATTTTTAGTGGTTTTTAAACGATGAAAAAACACGGGTGTTGCAATTTGTAGATGGAGGCCAAGGTTAAAGGTACTCTCGTTCGTCCTAAAATACAATGTATTCTGGTAACACTTAGACAAAATAAGGGAGAATGCAATAGACGCATGTACCCTCGTTTACCTTTCTAATATATTGAAATCTGATTTTAATTTGTTTTCATGATTAAAGGATGAAGTCTCAGTCTCTTATACAAAATATGGCGAGTCCATGAATAACTTTCCATACACAAAATAAACATGTAAGCATTATTTATTTATTTTTTTGCCAAATATACTATATTTCATGAGAAATTTCAAATGATAGAATACACTATATTTCAGGACGTAGGGAGTATATGCCTCCTCTCCGAATAAATATAGATGGCAAATATGTAGCATATTTTGCAGGAATAATTCCACGTCCAGTTAAGGCAGACAAGTGTCATTTTCAGGATGGAGAGAAACAAATGTGGAAATACTTGGGGGATTTTTTTGGAGGAAAGCCATGTGAATCACGGCCAGGGGTGGCCATTCACACTCGCCACTGGCCAGCCAGCCAGCTGTTGCCATTTGTGGTTCCTCGACCCTTTCCTTTCTAAGTAATAAATAAAACTGCCCCTTTTTTTCCTCCAAAAATCGCATCCCTACAAATCCCCAACGCTACCAAGCCCGGCAGGCAGGCACCTCCCATCCGATTCGCCGCCGGCAACGCATAGGCATCATGCAGATCCATCCACCGCACGACCATCTCATGGTGATGGCCACCGCGGCGGCCGCCATGGAATTGGATGCGCCGGCGGCGGCGCCCGACGGGAACGCCGCCGCCAACAAGCAGCAGGGGCGGCGCGGGCGCCGCGAGATGCGCCGGATCGAGGACAACACGAGCCGGCAGGTGACCTTCTCCAAGCGCCGGAGCGGGCTCATCAAGAAGGCGTACGAGCTGTCGGTTCTGTGCGACGCCGAGGTCGCGCTCATCGTCTTCTCCCGCGCGGCCGCCTATACCAGTTCGCCTCCGCCGCCGAGTACGTACTATACTCTCTTTTCCTTGGTCCGTAACCGTAGGTCGGGCCATGGCCTTTGTTCTTCATTCCTCTTTCGTTTGCTTCGTTTCGTCATCAGCCGTACGTGCTTCCTTCTCGATCTTTCCCGGCCGGCGGGCCGTGTGTTTTGGTCGTTACTAATTCCAAGATTAATCCATGTACAGTACGTGTGTGCATGAAATAGCTAGGAATTGATATATGCATATATATATATATATATATATATATATATATATATATATATATATGCATATTATCCATACACTGCTAGATCCACAACATTCATCAATTCGTGCATATTATTTCTTGGGAGTTTAGATAGAGTACAACACTGACCCAAGTATCTAGTAGAGAATGCTGCTCACTAATTCGAACAGTAATGGAACTAGCAAATAATTAACTGCTAGCTACTACAGAATCGCTAGCTTATATGAATTTGTTTTTCTATTTTTCACTCTTCATTCAATTCATTTTATTCTCCCGGACCGGCCCCTTTCTTAAATATTGTAAAAGATAAACCTCTCAATACTAGTCGGTCAGAATGCCCAAGACCAGAAACACCTCGCTGTGGCGACAGTCGAAACTTATTTTCACTTGTCAATCATCAGCTCATTCGTACAATCGTACACTGTGCTTTTGTACAATTGGCAGTGGTCAGCGACATGCCTTTGACTTGGATCTGCAAATGCAAAACTCTATTTCTTTAGTTAATTAGTGGGATTTAATTCGTCAACATTTAGATTACCATGGAACAGCATCTCTTGTAATCAACAGTACATGAAATACAGTCAACAAACACTGTATATCTCTCCACGCGCATGCCCTTGTTCTCTTTTGCATCATACAATGTGCAAAATCTCTTTACACCTAAAGCTAGTGCGCATACAGTAATTCTCCCTTTGAAGAGATAAAAATGTAAAACAAAAAATAGCTCACTACTCAAAAAGATATGTCTATATGCTAACCTATTATTACAGACAACTCTTATTAGTTGATCAAACGACACACAGTGTATGTCCTACTGGAACTGGAACATATATTGTAACTTGAACGCAGATGGGTGCCAAGCAACTATAGCCAACGTAACTACTCAAAGACTCAAGGGACATGATGTAAGCTTCACTTCTTAATCTGATGAATCGACATATATTTGATTTCATCTTTCTAGGCTCTTAATTTCTGTAATTTCTCAATATTGGTTCCTGAATACCTGCCAAGCCCACTATTACACAAACAAAAAAAAAAAATCATAATCTTTTCATTTGGATCCAGACCTTAATTAGAAGAGCTATTTAGTTCAAAAGGTACTACCTTCCTCCTGAAAAGGATGCGATTCTATCTAAAGTTCCACCAAATTTATATAAAAAAGGTATCAATATTTATGACACTAAATATATTAAAAACATATTCAATGAAGAATCTAATGGTACTTCTTTGGTACCATAAATATTGCTACTTTATATATAAACTTGGTTACACATAAGATGGTTTGCCTTGGAAACTAGTATGCTAGAGATGCATTCTTTTCTGGATGGAGAGAGTACTTATGGAAGAATTACATTGAATGTACACATATAGTGGCTACAACACATGCTCATTATCATGCTTTCATACATGCTCAGTTATGACATTTGTGCACCATAGATAGGACGGGAAGATAACCTCCTTTATTTTTTTTTGTATTTCTTGATTTTTTTTTTTATGCATACTATGGCAGTCATGCGCCAACCAAAAAGAAAAATGAAATGAATATGAACAGTTCAAATCAAAAGGGAACACCAAATCCCCACACAAACTCTCTTCTTAAATAAAATAATCCATGTTAATTAGCACATATAGTATTTGAAATACTTAATTATTCATAACATATCAATGTTTTCAAACCATCTATTCAATCCTAGTCGTTACCACAGGGACCAACCATTTGATTAGTCGCCATTAGTCATTGACCAACCAAACTAGTCGAGCCTTAAACGACTTGGTGGTATATATAGTTGTTAAGCGTATATTCTAGGACTACCTATTAATAATAAAGGGACTTTGAAGACCTAGGAATGAGGTTGTGGATTGACATTGGTAAAAACTATGGCCAACTTTGCAAATATAAAAACATACAATTCTATATAAATGTGCATTGCCTTTTTTTTCTCTTTGTCCCTATCTACGTCATACAAAAGTTTGCACCCTATAGGTTCCAATCTTAACAATTACATGTGCATTCTATAAAAGTTAAACCACACAATGCAAGCAAAGGTGCTATAAAGTGTGACACCAATTTCCGCATATCCAAGTGTGGGAAAAACATATCAAATAAAAATATGGATGGTGAAATTTCATCTAAATATGAAATAGAAAATAATATTCCTAAAAAGAAAATAAAACTAATTGGCTATGCAATTTATAAGCCTTTATATATTTTGGAATCTTGTGGTAGTGCCCCAGTTTTGGAACTTCGTGGTAATTACATGTGTAGGTTGGGGACTACTCGGCTAGTCGAAGCACTTGCTTCATTTGTATGGTTCACACGATTGTTGGCCACTTGCTCTAGGAGAGCAACCAACTCTTCTTCCTTCCATTGAATAGTATAGATGACCTAAATGATGGACACGCTTCAACGAAAGGAAGAAGAGTTTCCCACTCCCATGAGCAAGTGGCTAACAATATGAACCATACAAATAAAGAAAATGCTTCGACTAGCTAGAGTGGTTGCCAATTCTGCACATGGAATTACCCTTTAAGCCATACATAGGAGGATTTTAGAAGGCGTTAGGGATCAATACATGCAAACACACTACTCCATGTGCCCAAGGTATGCCAAATCATAGCTGTCGGAGGTTGACATGATATCGTTCCAAAATAATTATTGTCGGTCATAGTTTAGCAATTTCAATGGACTGGTTCGCCGCATGACCATGTGGCTCATTTCCTAGTTGCGTGTCAAGTCAAGGCACACAATGGAGCTCTTCTCCTCTGATAGTTTTAGACCTTGTCTAGGCCAGCTTTCACCTGGTCTAGCAAATTGGCACCATGCTCCATTCAAGATGCCTTTCTAGAGCACTAATACAACACTCAAAGAACGGGGATAACAAAGTTGACACAAACTCTCAAAGAGTGGATGAGAAAGTTGTCGACTTCATCAATAGGTGGAGAATTCCAAGCCTCTGCTGCTCACAACCAATCACAAAACTAGAAGTGATTTGTATGTGCATGAAGAATTTGAACCCAAACATGGCACTCTACGTCCAAGGTGTGTGGCCAATAACATTTGAAGACTTGTCCTCGAAGGCTATAGACACTGAGAATTATATTAATCATGTCTCTCGTCAGCCAAAAACATTCTAGAAGTCATTAGACAAAATTATTCAGCCTAACAAACCAGTGTCTTCATTCTAGAAAAGTCATTAGACAAACTAGTCAACCTAACAAGCCAGCGTCTTCCAAGCCAAAGCAGATGCAAGGAATGCAGACAACTATGCCCCCAAAGTTCCAAAAAACTTGGGGCACTGCCACAAGGTTCCATAAAGTGATTCAAAAGTTAAGCAGAGGTAGAGAGTGCAAAATCCCGCTTGACAATTTTTGACAATGTAGCACTTACTTTTCCAGTAACCCCTCATTGGATTCCTCAGGAGGTGAAGGTCCTCGTTGCTAACTACATGGATAGCCAATAGAGGTTCCCTAAATTGGAATGGATCTCCACCATATGGCTTTGTCTAAATGCTCCCTGCCATCTTCCCTTGGTAAAGCTTCGCCAAAATGTCAAGGGCCTCTCCTCCCTAATACAACACAGGTGGCCAGTTCAAAAGCATGGTTAAAGGGTCTTGCAATACTTATGGGACATGAGATGATTGCAACCGTCATTGAATGAATCACCGGCAACAAAAAAGAAGTGTGCAAACCTTGCCTAACTCTAGACTAAAACCTAAAGCAATGCACTAACCAGCCTAAACTAGCACTAAAGAAAATCTTGATTTTTTTTAGATCAAAGGCGTTATGCCCAGCTTATATTGAAAGCCTAAAAACCCCTATCCTGATTTCCTTAATCTTCAGTCTCATATCTTGAATAGTGAATCTCTCTATTATGTGTCTACGCTTTTAGTAGCTTCAACAACAACCAATATGGCTAGTAGGAGCGCATATTTACAGCCCTAAGAAGAGGACCTGGCCATATTGCACTTCAAGAGACTAAGTTGCATGCAACTTACTAACAACTGGTGCACATTTAATGTCATCACTAGCAGAATATCCGGTGCATGGAATCCAACTAGTCATTGGGCTTGCCGTTTCAACTCTGGTCATGTCATCGGCTGATCCACCTAACATTCTAGTGCACGCACCAAATCATTCTATATTATTAGTTGGAAAACACATACCGAAGCTACATCTTGGTGTAAGTGACCAGGTGATGACATATATGTTTGTACACCTATGCATATATAGTTCTCTACATAAACAATTACAACTATCAAATTAGCTAGCTCAGTCCCATAGGCCAACATATGCATAACCATTGCTGAATTATCTACGTGCTGAAGGTTTGTGTTACCATTTTACCTCGTTTTACATTAGATGAAACTATATATAGCATAAGTGCATATTGCAATGCATGCAACAACAAAGCCTTTAGGTCATTTGCTTGTGGCTGCCCATATATACTGCGTATATGCCAACGCTACTTACTGATCCAGCATTGGTATTAGGGCCTCTCACGGGATGCAAATAGCTAGTCTAGATGAAATTTTATTGATCATCCAGCAGGCAGCGCGCTAGCGACTCACTCCTAGCTAGCTAGACATGCGTGTTCAAATTAAAAAGCCCTCTCTCACAGCCTACATAGTGAAGTGGACGTCCATTTATTTTTTTTTATTGTTTCTATGCGGGCGATTTATCTGTCGTCATTACGGACGCCCTTATATGCTGGTAACTACTTTTAACTCAATAAGGATAACATAAAGATAGGAAATAATTTGGAACAATGGTGGGTTCTTGAAAAGATCCTGTTATTAAATGCATGGTTATATATAATGGAGTAGTACGTAAATTAAATGGCTGTACATGATAGAAGCATTTCCTTCATATATGGATCCAATCAATGAGCTTAATACTTGGAAAAATTCACAGCTTGCAGAATACAATTGATCGGTACCTGAAGCACACGGAAGGCACACCTGGAAATGGTAAAAGTTGAAACAGGCGTAGAGGTACATCCAATTCATTCCTTTCCCTCCCTTATATAAGTTACAGTCCCATATCATCTCGCTCATAGAACGAAATCAACCTTTCTACATCCAATGCATAAATCTTCTGAGAATGCAATACTAACAGTAACAGGGGCAGTGAGCAAAAGGATGATGCACGACATGTAAGCATGTAGCCTCATGCCATGTATATGATTATTTTTCCGCCAAACATATACATATATAAAACTCTCAGCAGCTGAAATTTTGTGTGCGAAAGCTTGGTGTTTATCAGTTTACATGTATGTACACAGAAGTGGAAATATGAGGCTACAACCTTGGGACAGAAGATAGACGCAATTGAGACATACAAGAGGTGATGATGACAGTTGACAGATGATTTATCTGCTTGCATGTGTTTTCTTAGTTGAGAAGCTAGGAAGATTGTGTTGGGAAATTAGACACTAAGAATCCATTGCCACGAACTAACCCACAGCAAATTGCTTGGAGAGAACCTTGGATCTTGTTCAACTCAGGAGCTAAAAGACATGGAGGCACAGCTAGAGAAGAGCCTAAGCATAATCAGGCAAAGGAAGGCAAGAGCTGTGTATATTCATAGTACTTAGTTTTTGAATATTGTATGATCCAATGCAAGTTACCGATACAAACAGACACTGATCTTTGTTCCATTTTGCTGCATGTATCCATGCACCCTGAGCAGGAAAAGAAGCTTATGGATCAAATTCTAGACTTGAGGCAGAAGGTATGTTTATTTATGGATTAGATGAAGCTGATGTTGGGTCAAACTTTACATATGTGTGCTCCAAATGCTTAATAAGATAGAAACCTAATTAGAAAATATTTGTGTATACAGGAGCAGAAACTCTTGATGGAGAACGCGATGCTCCGTGATCAGGTATTTTTATCTGTGGGCAGAAAACAAGGCTACTGGTTAATTCAATCGAGTCTGGAATCTTTTTTTTTTTTTTTTACTGAAAGTCTGAAATCTTATAGAGTCAGCCATAGATTGATCATTGACTGTAATTGCATATCCTAGTGTAAGGCCCTGCCTCTGCTAGAGCTGAATGATAAGGGCGATGACCATCATATGGATGCTTGTGGTGGCGGTGAAGAAGAGGAAGCGGCGGCGGCGGCGGCGGCGAAGGAGCGCATTGAGGACGTGGAGACAGAGTTGGCCATCGGAATTATTGGAAGCAGGAGACTTACTGAAGCGCCTGCGCCGTGAGGACTAACAACCAACAGTATAATAGAGTAGCCTCTACGTCTGTACTGTGTGCGTTGCTCTGCGATCATCAAATATCCATGTATAGACTGCAAAAAGCAAGTTCTGGCTAGATCAGTCAAGATACATTACATACATGTGTCCATATATAAGACAAACTAGATGGTCTCGATCTGATGATGGCTACAAATAACATGCATCTTCAGTTGAAGGCAGATATGTAAGCTTAATTTTCTTGCATTGTACATACCACTAGTATAGAGTTTGTATATTATATTATACCAGTATTATTGGTATTAATTTTGAGTGTGGAAAAATGTGTTGTGATGAGGGGAGAGGATGAGGCAATATATAGGTGTTGGGCTGCAAGCAGCCTGGCCAGTTTCCCGGCCCAGAAATGAAGAAGGATGTGAAGTGGGCTCTTTCTGCATGCACGCCATGCAGCCAACTCTGAACTTTCATGTTCCTC
Source organism: Hyparrhenia diplandra (assembly GCA_015847255.1). Taxonomy (NCBI): domain Eukaryota; kingdom Viridiplantae; phylum Streptophyta; class Magnoliopsida; order Poales; family Poaceae; genus Hyparrhenia; species Hyparrhenia diplandra. The sequence continues at coordinate 714,515 of JADLZK010008775.1, read as the reverse complement.
AAAAACAAACTCTGAATTTTCATTTCATCGTACCCAACTCAGATTATGTTTAGCCAAAAAAAAAAAAAAAAAAACACAAACAAGTGTCCTTATATAGTAGGATACAAATGTGTACAAAGATATATCAATTTCGGCATGCCGTAGGGCTCACATCGGCTGTCCTTCGTTTATTTGGCATCTCTAGCTGCGAGGTCTTCTGGCAACACTAGCAACAACATTAAATAAAAAAAATCTTATTAATTAAGGTATTTTGTTTTTCTAATTAGTGCAAATAAATAACTTTATTTGATTAGGGGCATGCCATTTTTATGTAGCAAGCACTACTATCATTCATAAATCGATCTCTAGATAGAGTGATTGTTCGTTAATTAGTGCCGGACAACTTTATTAATTAGGGGCACCTATATAAGTTTCATGTACTTTCTTCGTCTCCCCTCAAAAAAAAATGTACTTTCTTCGTCCATGTTGAAGAATGCAATTCTTGCTTTAATTTTCGAGGTGTCAAATAGTTGAAACTTTGACTAAATTTGTAACAGAAAGTACTAACATTCATGATACTATTAAAAAGTACCATCAGATTAGTTAGGTAGTAGTATATTTTATATAAATTTATTTAGAGAAATAAATGTTAATACTATTGGCTATGAATTCTCTCAACGCGCAGAGTGGAGGAGTAGCAAGCAACTAATATCAGTTTTATTTTATTTTTTTATTTTTGTCCCAAGTAGTACAAGGAAGGAAGAGGCCAAGTGCAGAAATAAATAAAACAAAAAATAATGAAGGCTGGGTGCACGAGGCAGGATTGGGCTGGCCCACTGGGCAGAGACAGGTGGGGAGAGAGAGAAGAAGAGGGGAAATCCGCCTCGATTTCGTCGACGCCAAGCAACCGAAGCCAAGCCAAGTTGCCATTCGCCCTCCCCCTCGTCGGCTCCTCCTTCGCCCGCCAGCCCCTGATCCGGATCGACGACGCCAGCGCCTCGCCACCAGATCCCTCTCCGCTCCGCCGTCTCTCCGCCCCCAAGCCAGCCGATTCCACATCCCTCCCCGGCCTTCAAGCAGGTACTGATTTCGCCCCCAATTCCGCTGGATCGGATCTGCCACTTCCGCCATCCGTCCCAATTCGATTTCCTTTCAATTCCATGGAATGATGCTGGATCGACCACGTTTTGGTGGCCTCCAATTCAGCGGCTGCCCGGTCAATTGTCCAATTCGGTTCCCCTGATGATGCGAATTTCAGTCATCTGGGACCACTGTGCCATAATTCCGCCATCGTCACTCACGAATTGGGCCTTGCCAACGGTTGCTTGCCAATTTTGACGGTGCTCGCTCTTCAATTTTAATTAGTTGCTGGTACTAGTATATAATTCACGCGTTGCGGTGCGTTTCCATTTCCCCTTACCTCCTACGTATCAATCGATACCCGGATAGGGATACCTGCTGCATCTGGGGCCACTCCCATCAGATCCTTCCATACAAATTTTGTTTACAGGTTTTTAGGGTAGCAATTTATTTTTGTTTTCTTTAATTGCTGGTGCTAACGAAGATTGCGAGTCAAATTCATCCCATGTTCGATTGTTATACGACTGTGTCATCAGATCCTTCCATTTTAGCTTTTCCTGAACATGAGGACACAGCACAGATACCAATCTAATTTTACATTTCTCATTCACAAGATAGATAGATAGATAGATAGATGCAGCAAGTTTCCAACAGTATATATATAAATTGAATCGGAATGACTACTGCTTACTGCAGTTTCTAATAATTCGTCATTTCAAGTCAGTTTCATTATTTATACTTAATTGTATATGCTGCTTACATTTCTTCGTCTTCAGCTTTGCTTCATTTCCCTATACCGTCTGCAGCCCCCTTCTCACTCTGACCCCATCTCTCTTGCCGCAGTGAAGGAACCTTATGAGCTGGTTGGCTGGGGCTTTACTCCAATTCTGGTGCTACTAAGATGGGTCAGGGCCTGCTCAACAACAAGTTTGGGACAAGACTAACCATAGATGAAATAGCAGGCGCTTACCATTTCTCGCTCCTGCTCTCCCCCGTGGTTTCCTTCTGGGACTGCATCTTCCGCAAGATAAGATACTCATTCAGACCTGAGTGGGTGTAGCATCCTGCAGTCACCTGTCTTAGCAATAGTTCCTTTCTTTTTCTTCCTCATCATCATAATAATAATAAAAAAAATAGACGAACAGGGGGGCTCCTACTCTTAGGAAACCACCTGCCAAGGAGTCCAAAGAATGAGCTTTGAACATTTTGTCTTCTTTCTTCCCTAATTATACCTAGTTGATAGTAGAGGAGTCTACCAGAGGTAATAGGTAGCAGTAAATAGCAGCAGGCACGCTTTTGTCATGGAGAAGGCTATCATGAGCAATAATCAGGCAGGCAAAGTCTTGAAGAAAGGAAAAAAAGAAACAGGCCAAGGATGAGCTGGATCGCCGTAAGCAGGCGAGAAGAAGCGGCGGCGCTGGAGAAAGGCAAAACTTCGGCTGCCATCATCTCAGAGCTGGAAAAGAAGAAGCAGAAGAAGAAGGAAAGAACAGCAAAGGCTGGATGAGGAAGGTGCTGCCATAGCTGAAGCAGTTGCTCTTCATGTTCTCATAGGTGAGGACTCCGATGAACCCTGCCATTTGATGCTCAACAAGCACATCAGGTGCAACCATTGGGATGCCTCGGCTGCTTTTGAATTCACCGTGGGCCTTTGCAGCCGCTGATATCTACCCCTTGGATGATGGACTGATATGTGCCAGCCACGCGTATGCTCCCAGACCCAAAGGGAGGTGGGCTGATTGGGGATTGGCCAGCCATTGCCATCTTGGGGAGAAGTGAGTGACCTCCAAGGCCCATACTACCAAGGAACATTCCATCAGTCTGTTACCTGCCCTGGTTTCATAGCCGCCCAAGCTGTGTCATCGTTGCAGATCAGAGAAGAGTCGTCAGAGATCACCTCTCAAGGCAAGGGGCAACCGTGGTTAACAGGATGCTTGGTGGCACCAACAGGCTCAACCTTTACAGAGAGATATAAACATTACACTTGTCATAGTATTGTATATAGTCACCCCAAAAAGATGTGTTTGACTGCATTGCCTGCAATATATAGTCTTCTGGTTCGAAAGAAATGGATAGAACATCTTGTTTGCTCAGTTTTCTTTGAAAGGATATTTTGTATCAGTTAACATTTGTATTGTAATGTGAACATATATATATATATTATATATATGCTTTTGATGAATATTGATTCTCCTTGCAAACCCTTTTATGCATTGGTATTGCTGTTTGCATAATTGGTGTATGGTATGCGCTTATGTATCTGAAGTATATTTATGAGCAGGCATATCATATTATTGATGTATGCATTGCTTCTAGCTTGGGAGAAGAATACTGATGGTAAAACAGGTTTCGTTGCTGTTCCTTGCTGTATATTCCCATGTGCTTGACTGTCTGAAGATTACTGGGCCTGAAGTGATGATTATGTCAGTGCTCTATCATGGCTTAGTTTGTACGAATCCATGTAGCAGATGGACTTTGGGAGGAAGGCTGGAAGCTTGAGATTTGTAGTGATGCCAGAATTATGCAAAGCAGAGGGCCCTGGGGTCGGGTCAGGGCCTGGTTTGCCTGACAGATATTCCTACTGAGATGCCAAAATTGCGATAAAGGCTTCTCTCTCTCTCTCTCTCTCTTTTTGGTGGTTTTGCTTCCTCTGCGATTTTGATCCTCCCGTATTGTATCGTGCAGAGTTTGTTGCATCTGACTGGAACTCTTGCTACCAATGACAGCTTCCAGTATTCCACCTGCGTTAAGTAACAAAGCGCTAGTGTTTTGGTACTGTATTACGGTGCCGGTGTGTTATGATTTACGTTGGCGTTTATATATTTTCAATTTCTGAAGCAGATAGCACATTATTCGCTTAGTGCATCTGTTAGGTGTTTCAGAGAGTAGCTGAAAGTTACCAGGTGAGCAGATTACACAGGTCAAAACATGTTGCAAGAATAAACAATCCAATAGCATCGCCTTACAAGGTGGTTGCCGACGGAGCCGGCCTGGGTTGGGTGGCTGCCCTTATCAAGAGGCGATGAACGTCGCTTGTGCGGCGGTGGTGGTGGATCTGCACATCGGGATGAACGTCGGCGGCGCTGGTGGGCAAGCGGAGCAAATCGTGCGAGAAGCCAAGTGGAGCGTGCAGAGGAACCGAGGCGAGCGAGATGTGCGACCTAGTGTAGAAGGTGAATGGGCCGACCGGAGCGAGTGGGCTAGACGGTTGGGCCAAATTGAATGGGCTGGACGCCTGAAATTTTGATGTTTTATTAATAGGTATAGATATAGATTTTTTTTCAGAGGATGAGCCTCTTTTTTATATATAGGGGTGTGTGGATTAGATAGAGCAGGGGAGAAGTGTAAGGCTATCGAGCATAACTAGCCCAGCTGCATGTGTGGTCACACTTTTGCCTCAATGCATCCTGGAATTGGTTTTGCATTGTACCCTAACTTCTTTTTGTTTCTCAATCCAGAAATTTAACCAAAAAAGTTTATTGCATTTTACGTTAAGAAATAGTAGGTGCTGCTGTAAAGGGCATACTTTTGCCAACAACATAGTATATCATTCAAAAATATTATGTTCAGAAAAACGTACCCATCGCTCAAAAAAAAAAAGTGTATTTCATTTTGCGTTCAGAAATAGTATGTGTTGTTGTAAAGGGCATACTTTTTTTGCAACAACATAGTATCTGTGTACTATAGCGTTATGTTCATTCAGAAATATTATATATGTTTTGAAAATGTACCCGTTGCTGAACGCATTTTCCGAAAAAAAAGTGTATAGCATTTTGCGTTCAGAAATAGAATGTGTAAAGCAAGAACACACGAAGATGCTATCTGTGCACCTTTTTGGCGCGGCTCCTTTCCAACTTAAGAAGATGTTGGGGCTAGGCTTCATTATTGATCTTAGACCTCCTGTTATTATGTTAACAATCAGTCAGCAACTGCATGCGTTATTATATTCCTTTCCTTTCTATTAGCATTAGCAGCTAGTAGCAATCCTAGTTTTTTTTGAACCCGACTAGAGCGGCGGTCCAACCGGTAAAAGACCAAACCAGAGACCTAGCCGGTTCGGTTCACTTAAAAGATCGTATGCAAGTGAACCAGTGTCAAACCGGTTGAACCGGCGGTTTTTTTCAAAACGATGTAAAACCGGTATCAAGCCGTTGTGTAGTGGTTGTGCTAGTTGCTCTTGTTAGTTGTGTAGTGATCTCACATAGGAGTAAAGTAGCAACATAGTCTTGTGTTTATGCTAGAGACATTAGTTCAACTAGAATTGTGCAAATAGGTGGCTTACCTAACCGTAGAGCTAGAGCAACCGCATTTGTCTCCAAAAAGGATGCAACTTTAGATGGTACTAATAAGTCTATCTCAAGTTTAACTAAATCTAAACAAACAACCGTAAAAACTTGTGATGTCAAATATATTTTTGATAGTTTTATCAGCACATGAGATTGCATCCTTTTTAGGACATAGGTAGTGGTTATTTATTTTAAAAACAATGGCATTATTCGTTCTTATCTCACCTCCCTCACTTGCATGCCTACACTAGAGATGACGACTGCACTATTATATACGAAGCAATGATAAATACTCCCTCCGTTTCCAATTATAGTTGAACTTTTGGCTTTTTGGATTCATTTGATTTTACTATGTATCTAGACATAGTGTATAACTAGGTGATAAAGAAAATCAATGTGTCTAAAAAAACCCAAAGCTACTATTTGGAATCGGAGGGAAAGATGAAGCTAGGCCAATGGGTAATATTCCTTCTTCCTCTTTTTGAAGTCATTGGACCGGACTACGTGCATATGCATAACAAGTATTGTAGGCATCTCACTGGAAATGCATGCGTCATACAGTACTTATACATCATCTCAGTACGTACTTTATTTGTAGACTAGCTGCGGCTTGCCGTCAGCTCGAGGATCACATGCAGTCAGTCGTCGTCGGATCGAGATGAGATTGCATGGATGGCGCCTCCCCAGGCTCAATAATGCATGCCTCATTGGAAGTACTATATTGAACACACATATAGAGAAAATTCTTAATCTCTATACCATCAAAATCTATACCAGTTGTCACCTCTTATATCCAATTAAGTAAACAAAAACACCCTATTCAGAGTTCTCTTGAAAATATTTTTTAACTCTTCTAGAAACGCGTGTATATATACCCAATGCAACAAGCTAAGCATGCAGTATGTCGTCGTATCATGTCGTGTGGCTAGCTGCCCATTTATATACGCATATATATCGTTATCTTGTGACGACAATATATAGAATGATATGACTCTAGCTGCGCGCTAGGTAGCATATATACATGCGCATGCATGTGTGTATATCATTATGATCTATACATATACTTGTTTCGTCGTATATACTACGTCGTATACAGTACCACAGCAGATCAACGATACATGCATATATAGAATGTAGTGGCATGGGCGTATTATTAATTAATTAATTAATTAATTAATTAATTAATTAATTAATTAAGTTATATATAATGATAGAAGCTGATATACTACATAGAATGGATGACATGAAGCGAGGATGCATGCAAATGCAAGCATGGGACAATGTTTTTTTTGGAGGGTTTATTACAAAGAATGGGACGGGAGTGATGGAGGAGACAAGCTAGAGGAGAATGGGCACGCACGTACTACGTCTAAGTGTGTGTACATTTATACATATACTCCTCTGTCCCAAAATAAAAGACGTACCGCCTTAAGAAGTCAACGTTTTTAAAATACCGAAACAATTATATATTAAAATATATAAATATTTACGTTAAATAATTAATATCATTAGAAAGATATTTAAGTCTAGTTTTTTTAACAAATTTATTTGAAGATTTAAATGTCGCACTTATTTTCTATAAAAAACTTGGTTAAAGTTGAGAAAGTTTGACCGGTATGTTTTACATAGCGTCGTTTATTTTTTGAGACGGAGGGAGTATAGTAGTAGGTATATGCTGTACGTCCTGCACGCCAGCTGCACTGCAACTGCATGTCTCTTGTAATGCATGCATGGAGCGAGTGGGCCTCTGCGGTGGTGGTGCCGCCCTGCCCTAGCTAAAATCTCCTTGTGCGTGGTCCTGCGTGTCGGCCGGGAGATGAGCTAGCTTGCTTGGTAGCTAGGGCACCACCACAATACCTCATCAGTCATCACAGACCAGCAAACCAAACCAAACCAAACCAAACCAAACATACCTCTACCAATTCAATTCAAAGAGCCGCGTCGATCGAGCGGCCCATTTGACCATCTATACTCCCCGAGGAACTTCAATAACATCCATGCCACACACATTGATCATGTTGGATGCATGATTAGGGTATCAACATCGCTGGTGCCGGCCCTTGGCATTGGCAGCCCTTTCTTCTTCGATCTTGACACTCTTTTTGTGACACATGCATGCCTGTTGTTTTCAATATTAATTGTTCTTCACAATGGATATGATTAGGAGGTTAGTGTTTATCATGTTCGGGTATGTAGTAATATCACTCACACAAAACTGAGTATCATGTTTATCATCATATATATATATATATATATATATATATATACGAGGACGTACCGGTGCATTTCTAGATTATTAAAATATACTCGATCCGTTGGTGTGTGTGGCTAACGATCTCTCATCTCAACGTCTCTCGATCTATTTATATAAGAACAAGGATCGACGTACGTGTCGATCTGTCTCATATACAAATCGATGGGCCAAAGCAAGATAGGTGTGGTGGACCAATTAGTGGCGACTTGTAGTGAATGTTTAAATCTGCTTTTGTACGGTGTCCATGAATGCGTTGGCAATTTGTGCGTGACTGAATGCATAGCCTCCAAATCATCAATCTTTTGGCCTTGCCTACATACTATGGGGTGAAATGGGATCGATGGTCCAGCCAGCATGGTCGACATTGCTGCTCGCCGGATGTTGTTCTTCATGGATCGCATGCATCAGCTGCGTCTGTTCCGTTCCAGACCTTCCATCGATGCGTCCATGCATCACCTCTCACCTCAGCTATCAAGAGCGAAACTAGAGCAAATTAGAGGGTGCCTTACTGCTTGTAGATATAAAAATTTAGTCTGCAACCACAAAAAAATCTGCTTCTAATAATGATTTTTTTGAAATTTCGTGGGTGCCTGGGCACACCCACACCCTGTAACGTGGCTCCGCTCCTGTCAACTATCATGCATAGCATGATTAATCAATGGATTCATTAATTATGCATGTCACACCATTCCTTGTATTCGATTGTTTCGGAGCCATTTTGGTTTTGCTCACTCCCAGTGCAGATCAGATCGTAGTTTTCTATCCTCATTTATTACCCCTTTATTTTTTCTTTGATGTGACGTTATATTTATTGAAGAGATAGAGGAAAACACAAAAACCAAGTCTTTACGCAAAACAAAAGATATCGTACGACAGACAAATTGGGTCATGTGACATCATAATAGAAAATTGCATTGTAGAAGATAATTTCTTGACACAATGTCCAAGACTATAGAAACCATGATAGTTTAAACCATGATAGTTTTGGACATTGTGTCAAGAAACAATCTCCCCCACAATGCAATTTTCTATCATGATGTCACACACGGCCCACTTGTCATTCTCACAAATTGTCTTGGTTTTACGTGAAGACCCTTTTTCTTAGTTAGACTTGGTTTCTTTGTTTTTCTTCTCTCTCTTCAATAAATATAGCCACATCAAAGAAAAACCAATAAATAGAGGGTAATAAATGAGGATAGAAATCATGGTAGAGTACGCATTGTGAGTACTCTAAGTCAAATTGACGTATCAATTTAATTTACCGAGTTTAAAGTTTGTAGGCATCTTTTTGGAACACACGAATGACAAAACTTAGAAATAAAAAAAAACTAGGGGTTATTTGGATTCTTTGGACTAGGGCTAGACATGACCATCAGTCCCAAATAAGCTCCTCTTGAGAGTCTAGTGGACTTAGGGACTATTAGTGTCTCTTTTTTAGTTTTTATATTTGGTAATTTAGGAACTAAATGGAACTAAAAATTTAGTCACTAGTCCCTAGCCTTAAGGGAATCAAATAGGGCCGTAATTAATCAAGACTGGTTCATAAACGATAAGTACCTATCAAACTGCCTTACTATTGTACTACTCATTCTTTTTCAAATTATAAGTCGCTTTTGACTTTTTTATCCATCCATTTTATTACGTATCTAGACATTTTACTATATTTAGATGTATAGCAAAATGGATGTAGAAAAAAAGTCAAAGTGTATTATAATTTGGAATATGGAGTGAGTATAAAACTATAATCTCTAGTTTGCTGGAACCTCTTCTATTTTGATACAATTTTTGACATTTCAATGCACTATAAGGGAGTAGTTAGTGAAGTTTGATTTCTTTCAAAACCAATAATAATCCTACCTAGCGAAGTACTCCCTCCATCTTTTTGAATTATCATTTCACTTTTTGAGAAGTCAAACGTGCTCTACTTTAACTAAATATATACATGATATCAATATTTATGAAAATATTAATATTTATTATACATAATTAGCATCATTCGATTGATCATGTTCTTTTTTCTGTAATAAACTTATTTGAAAATACAAATATTGCTACAAATCTAATTGAACTTTAAAAAGTTTGACAAGTAAGCCACACTTAAAAAGGAGAGAGAGAACGGGAGGAAGGGAATAGTGATGAGCACGAGCCCACCATGCACATATATAGTCGTACACTAGTTACAGTGTTCGTGCAGATTCACAATATATATGTATATGTCTAGAATATGGATCCAATAATTTTGGGCGTAGCGTAGGCGTACTATACGTGCTAACAAAATGCATATGGTCCTATTTTCCAACTTATGGGGACACGCACGAACCAGTAGCAATGGCGTGTATGTTTTGTAGGTCCATCAAAATTCAAGTGTCCCACCTATATGCTACATGCCACAATTATACATACTCATGCATCACACATGAGGCATAGGGATAGGGAGATCGACGTTGAGCGAGTTGATAGGGATAGGGATGCATTTAAAGAGAGAGGTGTACGTGTGCATGCAAAAGATCTTACGCCAGAATCGGCCGATGCAGCTGTTTCTCCCACTAATAATATATTAATGTATAATTAGTAAATATTAAGTGATATTAATATATGTTATGGATAAAATAAGTCCCAGTTAGATAAAATAAGTCATTTAAAACTATATTTACACAAAATAAAAATTATAATCATAATTTTTTAGTATTTTTTTATCTCATGCGACTTATCTCGCATGCGTAACCAAATGTACGCTCTCTCTCGGCTGGCTCAGTATATCCCAAGAACCAAACAATGACACTCGCAGGTCGAAAAAAAGCGAGAAGGGAACCAAACGCACCCTTGGAGTATGTTCCTTCCCATCACAAAATAAGACACGAATCTATTTATGTATCTAGATGGAACCGAATGTAATTCAAATGTTGTTGTCAACAAAATTGCAACTTTAGCCTAAAGCTAACAAGATTCGAGCTTAAGAAAGAAGCATAAATTCAAATGCACTTGGAGAAAAGGGTAGTTTGCCGAAGACTGAAAATGATTTTGCTCTTGGGACAGGAATAAGACTTAGTGCCGGCTTCATTGTACTTGAGCATCTCACTAGTTCCTTTTTTTTTTTCTTTCCTTAGATTATCCTATTGGGAATTTTTTTTCTAGAGAAAAGATTATCCTGATGAGAAATGATGGAGGAAACTAAATTGTAGGTAGGTTATGCATGGAGAGGGTCTTGCACATCGCATTGAAAACATTTATCTCCTTGAGAGGCATCTCATTTCTCCTCCTCTTACGTTTGTGACATGAAGAGAGAGAAAGGTGACCGAGACAAAAGTGGTATCTAGTTGATCCCCTTGATTTGAGGATTGAGGCGGGAAAAAATGAAAGAGATCCGAAAGTGGCCGGGTGAAGCACGAGCAACTCAATCTCACACTAGGTATTCCAATAGCACGGTAGGCTCCCTGTACTTGTGCTAATCGCTTTGGATGATCACATTTCTAGCTTAGATGTTTTCATAGGTACGGTGTACGTATATGCCTTCCACTAGTCTCTAGCAAACTCAAATTACTACTAGGTTTAAGTATAGCGTAAGGGCGTGCTCGTTTCCGATTAAATTGGTTCCATTCCATGGTCATTCTAGTTGAGAATTGGAAGAAGAAAAATCCAGCTCATGTCTCTCGATATCGATGGTTCTTTGGTCACATAAGACATAATAACTGCGAGATCCAACTAGGCGCTCTTGTTTTGTACTACGTTGCGATCGAGTTGAAGGTCGCATTGGCAATAGATAGATTGTGGCACCGTGGTCCGCCCAGAAACACGCCCTAGGTCAGCAAACTTATCAACGTTGAACGGCTATTTGAAATGGTTACATTATGCATTGGTGGTTTACAAATTGTCTCGTATGCCCTGGACATGTATATCTTGTGATTGTTTCGATGTGCAAGTATATAGGTCGGCAACATAGTATAATTTAGTCAATCATAATTAAGACTTTTTTTGCTCTATACTAAATCACATTCCCATGCGCGCGCGAGGTCAAAGAAAAGAGAAATGAAAGCCAAAGAAACAGGAGAAAAGGTTTGAAAAGGAGGAAACGAGAGGATGCTGCTGCTATGGGCAATGGCAATGGCAGTGGCAGTGGGCCTCTGCCTGCTGTGCCTGTGCTGTGGCGGTGGTCCTCTCCTCTGACATGTCCAAGGATGGGGCCCACCCTCCCTGTCCTTTGGTGACGTCATACTTTTTGGACTCTACTGCCAGTACACTGTACAGGCTCTGTGACACGTCGCCTTCGCGCGCTCTCTCTCTCTGTCTGCAGCTGCAGCCTGCCCTCCCTAGAAGAAGAGGTGTGTCATCAGCTGGTCCGTGTCCATTCTTCCTCGCAAACACAATCATACTAGAGTACTCGTAGGCAAATACAGTAGTAGCAGCCTAGAATTCTCACACTAGTCACACACTCTAGTAGGAGTATCATGCAAACAAATCTCTAATCTAATCTAAGAATATATAATAATGTGTAGTACGTACGGCACACGTATGCATCGAGATTCGGTGTTGTTTTTTTATACTGACGGAACCTGTGAGCTGCAGCTTGCGATACTGGAACCCCGCATTCACATTGACACTCCTTAAAAACTAATGAATTGGCTCCATCTGTGTGATTTACACCTGCATTACATGTACAGCATGGAAATGGATCATCATCATGCATCATGTGGCCCAACACTATATATATGCTGTCCTGCTTTGTGCAAAGCATGCCTGGTCACACAGTTGTATCAACTCTAGCTTAATTGAGCTGGAATTAATAGCAATTCTTCTTCTTCTTCTTCTTCTTCTTCTTCTTCTCTCTTGAATCTAATAATGTTTTGGCAGCATCAACTCTAGCTTAATTATGCCCTGCTTCGTGATATAAAGATCAATGTTTTCCAGATCAAATCAATAGCAAACTTTGCTTGCATTATCAGCGTTCGCAGACACACGTCCTTTCATTTCTCCAAGCCAATAATGTATCGTTCTGTTCGTATCAACTATGATATATATATATATATATCTATATATATAGTATTATATCAAATTTAATTAATTGAGTAATCGTGTTGGATTCATTCCATTGGCACGTTGCATACCAATAAATACAAGTGGCGAGACACGTCAATTGCCGAAAACAACAAGTACCTGTAATGGAAAGGCGTTGGTAGCCAACGTACGCATGCGGTTTTGGATTATGCATATGGGCGACGACTCTGGTGCGCGTGGTCAAAGTCAAACCAATACTAGACAATTAATTCTAGGTGTAGCGTGGCATGGCCATCCAAATTTGACAATCTGTCGGGCCCGGCCCCCTGACCTCGTGTGGCTGCTGCCGACTCGATCATCTTGCTTTCCCTCGGCTCCATCATGTACCGTACGTACCAAAGGCTAGTTTAATTTATGTTTTTGAAGAAAGAAATTAGGAGCCAAATAAATCATTATAGCATCAACTACGATTCATTGGCGCACTATATATAGCCATCGATCGTCGAGTCGGTGCCGTTTTTTTGAAATAGATCCAAATTTGTTAGGTCCAGCGCCGGCCATATTATTGTTGAAGCAGCTAGCGCTACTTGCTATAGCTCCTACGTCAGCCAAGACGTATTCGATCTAGAGGAGAATATATTTGGGAGATCCAGGATATAATAATGGAAACAATCGAGTATTGTGTGCGGCCGGCCATCAATCCAGATAGAAGAAGAAAAAAAAAACATTTGACCTCTTGATGCTGTTTCGCGCACTGACTCTGTCATTATATGTCCTCTTCATATTAGTTTGGTTGGAACTTGATAAACCATTTTGGTGTTTAGAATTTGACATTGAGCTCACTAGTTAAGCCTTTTGTTTCCTATTTGGATTTTGTTGCCTTATGACACTTTGTATCGTGACACTCAGATGTGTACCATTGCAAATGGTAGAGGTTGTAACTTTGTTCACTTATCTAAAAAAATATTAGTCGGTCAAGTAAACAAATAATTATGTAATCATTGCATTAATTAAGGTATGAAAGGGTTGTTAGAGTCTTAGGGATTGACAATCGTTAGTGTGTGGCTATTTTGAACTTTTAAAAGTTGTGTGCCCTGGAATTGTTTCAAGACGTTGTATGATCTCGATGTAATTTCTTGGAACTAATAAAAGTCCCGTTTCCATAAAAAAAAAAAAGGTACGAAAGAGTTGTTTACATGATCCCAAAAATTAATGTGCAAAATGGCACCGCAGGCATGCATTCTAGGCCACTATGGATCTCTCGATCTAGTTACTCGTGTGAAACTACAAGTAATTTGGGCGGTCTAGACAAGAAGCTGAATGCTCACTTAACGAGCACGCCCCGGCCCGCCGCCATCACACGTTGTAGAGGTTGGAGAATGACAAGATGAAGAACCCCACCGCAGACCACCATGGAACATGAAGAGCAAGGGGCCATCGGGCATGGCCACCCAGCTATATATATATATATATATATATATATATATATATATGGCATTGAATGGAGCAAGAAAGGGATTATTGAGGCTAATCTAGTCTATTTGTTGATATTGAAATAGGCTCGCCTAAAGCTTGGCTAACCACCTGGCTAAAATTTTTGATGACTCTAATTGCAACTAAAATGCATGCACTCAATCCTTGCATCAACAATAGGAGACGATAATGAATGAGCGGCTAGATGTGTCTGCCAGCTAAGCTTTTGTTAGTTTGTGCATTCAAGACACGTGCCAGCTGCATGCTTGTACTACATAGGAGTATTGTCGTTGCCGCATGGCTACCGACCTTGGCCATGCGTACGCAGACGTGAGCTACGACTCGTGCCTCTACCTGGGATACGTGCCTTGTTAATTAAGCTGCCTGTCGTTAACCAACCAACCAGACCCTACACATACGCTACGTGTGCATGCATTGCCTATACGTAGAGAGAGGTATCAAATACTTTTCTCTGATTATTATTTGAAAAAATGCTAATGAAATTTTACATAGTATTATTATTTGAAAATACCAGTGATAATCCTAACCCGACCTGCTAGAGTGAGCTGATGAAGCTGTGGCTGGGTAGCTAGAGAAATGAATAAAGTATTGGCAGCAGATATCTGCCGACACACCTCCTGACATTGACCCAAATTATTAACACGAAGGACGATTTATTTCCATTAAAATAAAAACACTGCTCCAGGAGCTACCTATATTATATGCAATATGCAATGATGATCGTACCCGCCCATTCATTCATTCATTCATTCATACAGTAGTACTCACGATATTTAGACTACAGAAGTGATTAACAGTATGTTGTAGATGACCATGCATCATATCATAATATTCATATCATATACTCCTAGATAGATATATTGGTAGTATACATAATAGTAACAAGCTACAAGCAAAAACATGGAGTGCTAACTAATAGTAACAAGTGTTGAAATGCGCTACTAATAACAGCTACTAGTAGTAGTAGTGATTTAGTAACAAGAAAGAAAGAACAAATTAAACAAGGTTGCTAAGCAAATTTGTTCAACAAAGGAACGGATTCCTTGGGCGCCCAGCTCGCATCCATGGAATGCAATGCCGCTAGCTAGCTCATCATCAAAGGTTGGTTAGAGAGAGAGAGAGAGAGAGACACTGTAGCTAGCTAGCTACTCATCATCGTGGCTATGGCTGCTGTCCACCTCGTCGTCCTGATCCTGATCATCGCCGGCCCTCCCCTTGCCAATGCCGTCCCCTTCGTCGACGTCGTCCTTTCCACCTTCATTATTATTACCCTCGTTATTGCCGCCGGAGGCCTGCCCCCTGTCCATCCCGAACCCCGGCGGGCCGTAGCTCACTTCGGGGTACTTGACCACCGCGTCCAGCAGCTCCGAGCTCACCTGCTTGGCCTCGCCTCCCCCGGCGCCGGTGGTGGCATTGGCCTCGCCGTCGCGCGCCGCCGGGTGAGGGTGACCCGACGAGCGGGAGTAGAGCCTGTCCAGCTCGTCGAAGTAGGGGCACGTCTTGGCGTGCGCCGGCCGCTTCTTGCCGCTCTCCTTGGCCTTGCGGAAGTACTTGTTGATGTTCTCCCACTTCTCCTTGCACCGCTTGGCGCTGCGGCCGTACCCCGCCGCCGCCATGCGCGCGCTCACCTCCTCCCACAGCGGGCCCTTGAGCCCGGGCTCCTGGAACCGCCCCTCCAGCCCCGTCCGCACCCGGATCAGCGCCTCCACCTCGTGCTTGGGCCACCGCGACGTGCTCAGGTGCAGCGACCCGCCGAACCCCTCCGTCGCCGTCGCGTCCCCGCCGTCGTACGGCACCAGCTCCTTTGCCGATGCCACCCACGTCCTGGCTCGTGTCGTCGCAGGACACCGCGGCGGGCGGCGGCAGCGTGATGGACTCGCCCGAGATCTTCTCCAGGTAGGCGATGATGGCGGCCTCCCGCGCCGCGGCGCTGGCGCGGTCCTGCGCGCGCGCGCCGGCCTCGCGGGCGAACTTGTCGGCCTCCTGCCGCCGCCACGCCTCGTCCCGCGCGGCGCGCTCCCGCTCGCGCCGCTCCATGGCCTCCAGGAACTGCCGGTGGAGGCTCTCCTGGTGCTCCATCAGACGCTGCACCAGCCGCTCGAAGAAGGACGCCGACGCGCTCAGCTGCTCCTGCTGCCGCCGACGCTTGCGCTTGCGCCGGACCGCGTCCGCCGACGGCTGCGGCTGCGGCTGCGGCTGCGGCTGCACCACCGCGGCCGCCTCCTCCCCGGCCGACGTCTCCGACGTGTTGAGCTGCGGGCCCGCGTCCACGCCCGCCACGCCCGTGAGGTCGGCCATGGCCGGCTCGAGGATGGCATTGTCGTCTCCGGTGAGGCCGGAGCCGGAACCCGTCTGGGCGACGCCCGCGCCGCCGCTCCCCGGCTTGTAGATGGCCTCCAGCTCGCTGAACAGCTTGTAGCTGCCGCCGCCCGCGGCCGCAGCAGCAGCGGCAGCGGCTGTGGCTGCGGCATTGGCATTGTCGTCGCCTCTCTTGAAGTAATTGGCCGCGGCAGCAGCCGGCGCGGGGGACTCCGGCGTGGCCACCTTCTCCTTCCCCGTCCTCTTGCTGCTGCTGGAGCTGTGTAAGTAGTCGATGTCCAGCGGCCGCCTGCGCAAAACAATTTTTGTTGATCTACACATTTTGATGGGTAGAAAGAAGAGGAGAATTTGTTGCATGCAAGAACAAGATGCGGCCTTTTGTCACCCCAAACCTTTTTGTTGGGTGAGGTAATCATCGAAGCATAGCACAAGTGAGGAATGGAGAGCTGAAAAGTAGGTGCTCGAGTGAGAATGATTTCAGCGAGAAGAGGAGAGGGAATCGCCATCAGCATCAGCATCAGCATCGGCCATCATCAGCAGCTGCAGTTGTTTCCCAATCATGGCACTATTATTGCTCGTCCTCTGCTCCCTCCCCACAAGCATGAGGGAAAGCATCCCAAGCAGAGCAAACAAGATGCTCCATCCTCATCTTGTTTTCTTTCGATTTCAACCAAGAATTCGTTTCGAGATTTGTAGAGCGCAGCAGGTGGGATGGAAGATGCACAAGAGGAGCACAGGCGCCTACCAGGTGGGTTCTTTGATGGAGGTCTCCTCGTCGCCGCCAGTCCAGCGGCGGAGGCGGCTCTCAGTGACGGCCTCGTCGTCGCCGCCACCGCCAACGTGGAGCATCATGCCGCTGCCCGCGGCACCACCCCCCATCGTTGAGTGCGTCGTCGGTGCCTCCCGTGGCGCCACTGCCGCCGCCGGGGTCGACCGCCAGCTTGAAGTTCATGGCGGCTGCCAAGAACGGTGGCACGCCCGGAGGCGCCGCGCCGCCCGAGGCCGCGGCGCTCCGCGGCCCGCCGCCCCCGAGCTCTCCGGCACGGCGGCCTCGACGTCGAATCCGAGGTGGTGATGGTGGTGGTGGTGATGCGTCTGGGCCTGCGGCTGGTGGTGTTGCTGCTGTGGCTGCGGTGCCCATCTCGCGGGCGGCTGGTGATGCTGCTGCTGCTGTTGATGCGGGGGTGGATGGGGCTTGTGGTGGTGGTGATGCTGCTGCTGCTGCTCGTGGAAGAGCTGGAGGTGGTGGCCAGCGGCGGCGACCTGGTGCAGCAGCTGCTGCGTGAAGGGCGGTGGCGGGGCGGCGCCGAAGTGGGCGAAGTGCGGCGGCATGTGGTGGTGGTGCTGCGGCGGCAGCGCGTGGTGGTGCAGCGGCTGGTACCTGAAGGGCCCGCCCAGCTCCTGCGCGGCGGCGGCGGGCTGGGGCGGCTGCTGCTGAGGCGGCGGCGGCGGCGGCGGAGGCGCGGACATGGCCGCGAAGCCGCCGTCCATGATGAACTGCTGGAACTCGGACACGCCGCCGTAGCCGGACTGCATGGCGACTGGCCTGGAGGCGAAGTCGCGAGTACTGCCGGTACTCAGTGGCCACTCAAATCTGCACTCCGTCCCACTGGGTGGGCAGTTACTGCTGGCTAGGGAGGTGAGGTGAGGTGACCTCGGTGGTGGTGATGGTGATGGTGAAGCTTTGCTTGGTTTGGCTTGTTACATGTTGCTGTTGGGCAGCAGGTAACAAAGCTTTGGATTGTTACCTCAAGCAAGGGAATTGGAAATTGCAAGTGTGGTGTGGGTGAGTGAGCAGGGGTGGAAGATGGGGATGGGGATGGAAGGAGGAGGAAGAGGATGGATGGATGGCCCTTGTCTTTAATGGAGAGGATGAGGAGGGTCCTCTCTCTGGGTCACTGGGGCTGGGGCAGCAGGGAAGGGGAGGGTAGGCAGGGAGAGGGAGGAGGGCAGAGGTGGTCTGTTTTGGTTTCCATTTTGCTTCTGCCTGACCGTGCTTTATCTTCTGGCAGGTTTGGAAAGGAGCCCTCAGGCATGCCCTTATTTGTACATCTCTCTAGGGTGCCCTTGTTGCTGCTCTTCCCGTCCTTGTCCCGGTTTGAATGGACTCTACCTCTTTCCGGCAACAAGATGGGATCAATTCTCACTTCTATTTCATCTTTGCATTTGTATACTATCGATCTAGAGAATGTTTGATGCCATGGGTACATAATTTTAGCTTAAATTAGCAAGAGGGCTAATAGCTAGCATAGCCAATTTGAGCTAATTTTTAGCCATGCCCTTAAGTACCACCATCTTCACTCCTTCCATTATGAACACTTGCTTTAATTCATCAATTGGTTAGACTCTCACATTGTATCCTCCAATACATGACAAGACAAACGATTAGCCACACGCAACCACATCCCGAGTAGGCCACTCAAGAAGAAGGCATCGTGGGTTTAGCCTAATTGTTAGGGTTCTAGGCATATTACTCCTACCTAAAACCCCCTTCTAACAACAGTAGTGATGGCCGCTACTGGCAATGCATGGTGAATTGGGGCCAAGGCGGCTCAAATCGAGAAGTTGATGACATGTCACCGGGTGACAAGATTACAAATACGTAGGGTTTGAGGTAAGCACTAACATTCAACATGCGCAATGAGCCTTTATTCACTACTCGTCAATACAAATATAGTACAAAAGGCATGCAAGAGGGTACATAAGGTGCTTATAGATGCAATTAGGCGGCGAGCCCCGACAATGGGATGTCAGGAGGAAGAACACTACACAAAAAAAAAAAAAGGAATATGTGAGGCATTGATTAATAATTTTACCCTTTTTGGCATCCACTTTTCTTCAATTCAACCAAAATAGTGTTCCCTTGACTTATTGCTCTAGGTCTGAGGCAAATCAATATTTTGGCTAATATGTGGTCTAGCTCAATAATCTTCTCTCCGTTCAAAATTATAAGACATTCTAGGTTTCATAGATTCTTTGTTTTAAAAGTAGCAAAAAAAAAAAAAAAAAGATACTTTGTTTTTAATATATACAGTGTATATTTAGATATGTATACACTATGCTAAAACCATAATATAAAAAAATGTAAGTTAAAATATCTTAAAATTTGGAGTTACCGCATTTATATAGAATGAATGAACTCACAGGAAGAGATGGCACAAGTTAATGCCTTTTTTAAAGAAAAAATAACTGGTAAAAACGTATGCTAGCCCGAGGTAGGAGTAGTGTTGAAAAGGGAAAAGAAATAATTATAGCTTTGTCGTAGGAAAAGTAGTTGTCATGAAGACCAAACACAAGTTAGGAAGGGCATTCAGGTAGTCCACCAGTTGAAAAAAATCAGAGGGAGGGACTGGATTGCAAGTGAAAAGGACCTGTCCATAAAAAGGCAAATAGAGAGCAAAAGAAAATGAGAAAGGGAAAGGAAGAGGGGGGCGATGACGTCACCTGGCCTTGTGGGCGTGGCACCGCCACCGGCGCCACACACGTGCCTTGCACGTGTGGGGATTTTGTTACTCTCTCCTGCTCCTGCTGCTACATTGGGAAGCGCAGCTAATTAACTACTACAGTACTCGTACTAGTTAATTACTGCCTGATTGATTTGCATACTATAATATGGAGAAGAATCGCTGAAACCTGTCTGGTGTCTGCACTTGGCTTGCTTGGATCCATTCTGTATCCACACTGAAGGGATGCGATGGTTGGATACACTATATAATATGGTTAGATTTTACATATAGCAATAATCCATGCAAAGTAATAAGATTATTGTTGTTTGCTGCTCCATCCTTAGCTGCTATATATAGCGTCTCGTGAATTATCTGCCATGCATGGCATCGAGAACGAAACGCTGTGATCGACCGGGGCAAGCGATTTGCATGCAAAGCAGTTGCCCAAATTGTGTGTGTGAAGTATTTTTCTGTGCTCAGTACAGTAATTGCCCAAATTGGTCGTCTATCAGACGCAGCTGCAACTTAACGGTGCCAAGATATCAATCCATTCGTGTCCTCCTCTCTCTCTCTCTCTGTCGATGCGGAAAGGGATCGGCGACAGTGGCTACGTACTCTCGTGGGTTTTATCAACTTTTTTTTAAAAAAAGAGAGAGAGAAAACGAGCTTGACAAAAATTGCTGCTTGTTGATTCCTAAAATGATTTGTGTTTGTTTGAGAGACGGAGGAGGTGTTGATTTGATTTGAGGGGGCCGAAAGGAAAAGACACGTGGGCAGCAGAAAGGGCAGTGATGAGATACTCTGGTTTTCCGTGGTGGTACCTGTAAAAAGGCCCGGAGGAGCTGCCGTCCGTCCCTAGCTAGCTTGCCTATGTGAGCACAGTACGCTAGCTCTTCGATCGACGATGCATCATGCAATGGTTGGGGTGGTACAACCCGGGTGACGTGTCGCGGAATGATTGGATACCGGGGTTGACCACCGTACCCGAGGAGGGTGGCCATCTCTCTCATCTGAACGCTGAGCCTGAGCCTGACGCTGCCGGCCTTGGCACCTGCTGGCTGGGCCTGGGCATTGCGCATCCTTGAGGCCGTCTGGCGTGTGCGGCGGTGTGCCGTGCCGTGCTCCTGTCCTCAGTCGTGACAGAAGTCGCCTACGTGGGTCACTTCACCACGAAAAGACGCCTCCTGTTCCTCTTCCTGTAGCCGCGCTCGGCTCGCCTACCTGTCGCACGGCGGCAGCAGGGCAGACCACCACCGTCGTCCACCCGCCGGACCGGACCGGACCGCCGCATCTCTCACCTTTCGCCGTCGTCCGACCGCAATGCCCAACTTGCCATGCATCATTGCATTGGATCCACCCATGTCAGATTGCACTGGCTGCCCTCGCCTGTGCAGTGCAACGACCAACGACGGATCGATGGAGGCACCCCCAAAAGCTAGCAACTGTAGCGAGCTAGCTAGTAGTACTAGAAACCAGTAGTACTACACGTCTACTGCATACTGTAGCCTCCTACTACTCCTACTCCGGCAAGTATAGGCTCACTAGGCTTTGCTACGCTACGTACTACAGTACTCCGTCAGCCACTGTGCCCCGTTCTCCAAATGCAATTATTCAATCATCCTCTGTCCTCCTTCCGCTACTACCCCCTTCGTACTATTGTACTCACATTATTTTTGATTCAGTTTGTAGACAAAACAATAACCTCATTTCTAAATTCAAAAAATAAAGTTATTATAACAACTCAATGCATGGGACCGTGTTCATCTATTATCACAAATACGAGTAAATACTAGTATTCCGTTCTTACACACAATTTCATCAATTTGAGATTATATGTATGACTCTTATCGAAATACTACTGTATGAGATAGGCCATTTATTTTGGTATGCCGTCATCTCTATAAACATAGTACCAAATGTAACCATTCTGTCAGCTTCGTGTCGTTGATACCAGGCAATATCGTTTCTTGTTCAAAAAAAAGAATCTTGTGTTGTACCATGGGCCGCGCCCTTCTCTTACTTGGACCAGCCTGCTTTCCGTTTCAGTTTCAGTTTCAGTTTCAGGGCTAGGATAGTACTAGTATTGTGCTGCTGCGGTGCTGCTACAGTTCAGTACGTACGGCAATGATGCTGCACTGCATTGCATTGCATGTAATCCGATCGATGGATCCTGTATGTATGTAAAAGATTCTCTACGTACGTAGCTAGCCTGGCATGCAGTGCCCGTAGCTCCCATATCCATCGGAGAATTAATCTGCAGTCTTCTCTTCCTACCAACAGCCGCCGGCAGGAGTAGAGTACGTTTCATTGATGTACGCTCTACTCGAATGGATGCAGCAAGCAGAGAATACATATATATATGCAGGCGTATGTACATGTACAATAGTTGTATTTTCTAAAAGGAAGGATTTGAAGTACCAATACATGCTTATGATGATGAAAGCATGCAGCTAGAGCTGCAATCCACGACTGAGCGTACGTACACGGTACGTCTAGCTAGCACAAGTGTACCACATAATACTACTGTACGTACGTACTACCTACGTACTACACTACTGCCGGCTACGTAGCAGGCCGTAGGCGTGTGCAGTGCTAATTGAACGGAGACGGTGATTTGCCATGTATGGTGCCGTCAAGCACGCACGTACTGTCCTTGTAGACAAGTGAACAGATTAGGCGACCGTATATATACAACTGTCCTTGTATATGTCCGTCCGTATATATACGCCCATTCTGCATCTCTACGTATTGATTGAGTTCTTGATGTTCAATGGCAGCTGGTATAGTTAGCAGAATTCATCTCTTCTCACCACAAAAAACTTTTCTGGTTCATTCAGATACATCGTTTTGTTAAAACTGAGATGGTTTAATTTATTTTAAGACGAACAAGAACAACCAAGCATAGCCGATGATTGATATCAAACGGCTAGGTAGGGTGACTGGCCCACTAGACAATGCAGGCCCATTGGCCACAGTACAGACAAGCGGGCCGGCCCTACGTTACCGCCGCTAGGAGGTCGCTTTAATTTTGTCGGGTGGGACAGATGGAAGTGGGCCGCCCGGCTGGGGCCCGGCCCTGCCCGATCCATCCATCAACGCTACAAGAGCTAGAGCTCAAGGCAGGGCAATGGACGACGACGACGACTAGCATCAACATGAAGCTAGCAACAACCGCATAGCATGCTTAGGCATCCAGATCCATCTCACCATCATATAGGATTTGTTGACGCCAAAACCGGGCTTCACACCAACACACCGGGAGGGCCTCTGACGCCCACGGCGTCGCGACACGACCTTTGAAGAAATGGCAACCGCGGCGTAGTTGGCGTGGCGCCCTAACCGATCTAGGGATCGGTAGGGGTGACGCGTAGAGCTTCGGTGACGGCTGGAAAAACCTCCGAACGCACCTCCGGGAAGACCCGTCGGGAGGACGCACGCGTGAGGGTGCTCTAGGACCGGCGTGGCCGCTTGAACGCCGACGAAGAACGCAGAGTTCGCCGCCCGAACAAATAGATAGAGGGGTTGAGAGAAGAAGATGACATACAAACGGGACAGAGGTAGATTGATTGTCGATTGGATGTAGATGGGATCAAATCGGCCATGAACCTCTTTATTATATAGAGGAGGGTGGTCTTATACTTTTAGGAAACCGTCCTTGGGCGTTTCAAGCATCAAAAACGACCTAAACACAATTGGAAACAAATCGGTTCGGATCTCGTTATAGACATGGGCCTGCGTCGGGTGACCGGGGCGCCACGATCGGGCCTTTGACCGGACGCTCCGGCCGACGGGTCCTGTCGAATTTCGATAAGGTCTGCAGCCGGCTCGCGGCGACGCCGCCGGCCGGATCCTCGGGCCGGACGCTGGACCGGACCCATGGGTGCGTCCGGTCAATGGCCCGAATTAGCCCTGGTTCCAAACTGCCCGACCGGACTCGCGAGGGGTTGACCAGGACGCTCCGGTCAGCGGCGTCCGATCGGTTTAACGAAAAGGTCCGCAAACCGATCGTGGGCGCGACCCGACCGGGACGCGCCAATGAACCGGCCGCATTCCGAGAGCCCTTTTCGAACCTCCTCGAGAATTTGACTAAGTCCGGAAATTTACGGTGACTTGGACCTCCAAAATATGGCTAAGTCCGGATTTTTACCGTGACTTAGAACGCGCCATTTTTGGGTGTCAACAGGATTGCCATGCATCATGGCATCATGATGCTTCATGCATATATATATGATAAACCTGAACCTAGCTTATGCTTAGCTCCGCTGCATGCATCCACGCATGGCGCAGCAAGTGTTCAGTGTTCAAGGCCAGTACGTCCGGAAGGCTCGGTGGTATTTCTCGTTTTCTATAGAACTAGAATAGAATCTAGATCCCATCCATTCAATGGTGTATGTAGTACAATATGCATTAAAGATTTTTATTTAATGGCATCTAGAAACACACGAATATATGAGCAACAGAGTACTTATAATGCTTATATATTTGTCATACCCCAAACTTCCTTCCCCATAGAATTCAGACAACTAGCTGTTATATTAGTTTTGTTTTCTGAATAATGACGTGATTATGAAAAAAATTAAGATTCATGTACTATCTATTGCTTCCTAGCTATGCTATTGTAGCATAGGAATTATTTTATCTTCATTCATAGAAAAAGGCATGAAACATTAGCTCTACCTTTTTATTACTCTCATCATGGTTCAGATTACCAATCGCTGATAGGAAATAGCGAGATGCAATGGCTTTAGAGAGCAGCGAAAAATGTCAATTCAACCTTAGTGTGCAAGCTTCTTTGTGGTCGTGGTATGGCTAAAGAATGTCTACTGTCCACCAACTATTGTCGAGATCTCCCTTAACTTTGTAATAATTATTATCTACTTTGAGACATACTCCCTCCGTCCCTAAAATGTTTGTCGCCATTGCTTCTCGGTAGACAACCTAAACAAACTATATATTAAAAAAATATTAATATTCATCATACATAATTAGTATCATTGGAAAGATCTTTGAACCTACTTTTTTAACAAAATTATTTAAAGATGAAAATGTTGCACTATTTTGTACAAATCGAGTCAAAGTTGTGGCATAAAAACAAAAAAGCGAAGTAACATTTTGGGGCCGGAGGGAGTACATGATCTACTTTGGCCCTCTTTTCTCATGTACAAAAGTGTTTGTTATTTTATATTTTAATCACTTTGCCTTATATATACTAGCGACTATATTTATTTAAGCTAGTCTATAATACATTTATAAGAAATAAAATATTTTGTTAAGAAAAGGCGATTCCTCTGTGAGGAAAAAAAAAAAACTAGATGTTCTGGGCCTATTGGATCATCCATCTTATTTCAATTGGATTTGGTCGGACAGCAAAGCCCAAGCCCAGGCCGCCTGCCTCAAGATATTTCAACACCACCGTTCCGTTGCATCGGCCGGATAAGGAAAGGAGACGACAACCTCCTCCCCTGCTCCGCTAGGCGCCTCCCGCGGCGCCGCCGACGGTCGTCCATTGTCCATGGCGTCACCGCACCTCCCCTTCCTTTCCTTCCCCAAAACCCTACCGCCGCCACCTCCACCGCTCAAGCCCCACGCCCACCGCACCTCCCTCGCCGCCGCTCCTGCTCCGCCGCCCGCCCTGCCTGACGGCGCGGGGCCCGCCGCGCCCACGCGTGGCGACCGCTTCCTCGGCCGCCAGCTGGCCACCGAGGCCGCCGCGCGCGTGCTCGCGCCCGACGACGCCGACAGGCGCCGCAGACGCAAGGAGAAGCGCCGGGCACTGGCGCGGAAGCCCTCCGGCCTCGCCTCCTGCTACGGCTGCGGCGCCCCGCTGCAGACGGCGGAGGAGGCCGCGCCGGGATACGTCGACCCGGACACGTACGAACTGGTAATCACCGACGTTTCTTCCCTTCCCTTTTCGCCCCACTACCCGATCGGCCACTGGCATTCATCCATTCATAATATTCCTCGGAACAGAGAGAGAATGGTTGCTGCACTCTCATTTCATTTCTTCTCTGATGATGAGCAGAAAAAGAGGCACCACCAACTGAGAACCGTTCTATGTGGAAGGTGCAAGCTGCTGTCTCATGGCCACATGGTCACTGCTGTTGGTGGCCACGGCGGTTATCCTGGCGGCAAGCAGTTTGTTTCCGCGGAGCAGCTCAGGGAGAAGCTCTCATACCTCCGCCACGAGAAAGCACTCATAGTCAAATTGGTAAGCAACTTGCCAGATCGATTCTCATGCCTCTACTCCTTTTTCTGTTCACTCATTCTAGCCTCCGTGTTTGTGAAGGTTGACATCGTCGACTTCAATGGGAGTTTCTTGGCACGAGTACGCGACTTTGCTGGTGCTAATCCTATTATACTTGTCATAACAAAGGTGATTGTTCTGTGCATTCATTCAGTTTTTCTATACTGTCCTTTTTTTTTTTCACTATATCATCTGACAACTGAAGCTACTTCTTTCCTAGGTTGATCTCCTTCCCAGAGACACCGATTTGAATTGCATAGGGGACTGGGTTGTCGAGTCAGTTGTCAAGAAGAAGCTTAAGTAGGAATTATTTCCTCACTGTATTCCTCATTTCACAGCACTTTCGTCAAATGATCTGACCAATTCAACTCTGGTATATGCAGTGTCCTTAGTGTCCATTTGACAAGCTCAAAGTCACTGGTCGGCATCACAGGGGTTATATCAGAGATTCAACAGGAAAAGAAGGTCTGTTTATTTTTGTGGTTATTGCAGTTACACTGTCCTTAGTGTCCCTGCTTGTTCCACATTTCACGATTCTGACGTATGTTTCTTTTTATCCTATTAGGGTCGAGATGTATATATACTGGTTAGTACTCATCACTCCCATTTTCTTGTTGTCCTTCTTTAAATGGTGGGGGCAAAAAATATGAGTGCAATTTCTGTTCAGAGATACGTATGTGCATTTCCTATATTGTATATGCAATTGACACTGCTACCTGTAGAAATTTAGCAAAAATCATTAATTCAGGTTATACAACTTCAAAGAATGTGAGTTGTGTTTCTGCCTGTTGGCCGGTGTACCTGTATCTGACCTAAATCATACTCTGTTACAGGGTTCTGCAAATGTTGGGAAATCTGCATTTATCAGTGCAATGCTAAGTATGCCTTTCCTATTGTTAATATTTGTCTTCTATCCATTTATGTAGCAGTTACCTTTTAAACAATGCTACATGTTCTTTTTCTTATATAACACCACACTAACTATTGAGATTCTTATGTTGTAGGAACAATGGCATACAAGGATCCGGTGGCAGCGGCAGCACAAAAATACAAGCCTATACAGTCTCCTGTTCCTGGAACAACCCTTGGCCCTATTCAAATTGAAGCATTTTTAGGCGGAGGGGTATGATTCTGTTTGGCTAGTTGATTTTCTGAAAGGATATGTTAACTTTACTTGCTAGCACACTTTGTTGATATAGCTTTGCGAACAGTAATTTAAATTTGTGCCTACTGAAAATCCTTAAATAAAGAAATCTTTACTTCCAAAGGCGTGTCTTATTATGATCCTTTGATGCAATACAATCGGTTGTATTCATGCACAGTGCTCAGTATGAACTGCTCCAAATTATGTATTGTCTCTGATTACATCCTGATGTTCTGTATCTTCTACTTTGAGATCCAATTTGAAGTCTACTAACATATCCCTGAATCTTTGCACACAGAAATTGTACGATACACCTGGAGTCCACCTTCATCATAGGCAGGCAGCAGTTATCCATGCTGATGATCTGCCTTCTCTTGCACCACAAAGTCGTTTGAAAGGGCGATGTTTTCCTGTATGTATATTTCATTCGGTCGAACACATGTTCCTTTAAATTTCCACACTAATCTTTTTCTTCAGAACATGATGTTATGTTCAGGCTAATGATACAGATGTTGAATTGAGTGGGAATTCGTTATTCTGGGCTGGGCTAGTCCGCATTGATGTTGTCAAGGTACCTAATGAGCTGAACTTCATCTTTGATATTATTTGTCTTATCATGTTCTAATTCTCCCTTGTACGCTGTAATTGTCAATCAATGAATCACATAGGCTCTTCCACGCTCACGGCTGACATTCTATGGGCCCAAGAAGCTAAAGATTAATATGGTTCCGACAACAGCAGCAGATCAATTTTACGAGGTACGCCTATGCTAATTGGTATCACCGTTCATTGTTTTCATACCATCAGCTAAATTTTATTTGGCTAAGAAGAGAGACTTGCTTCTTCCTCTCATTCTTCTTCTCTTTTCTAATCACAGCTCTGAATTGTGTCCTTCAAAACTTTATGCATTTAGCCATGCTCTTAAAAAATGTATTCACTTGCTATTTGCTTCCATTTGTAAATGAAAATTAGATGTATCTAATCGAGGCTCATCTGAAACAATGATGATTTCATTTTAATCATGTCTTTTTTTCACTTTCCAGACTGAAGTTGGAGTTACATTGACTCCGCCAACTGGTAAGGAGAGAGCTGAAGGATGGCCAGGTCTTCAAGGTGTTCGTGAGTTGAAGATAAAGTATGAGGAACGTGACAGGTAATGTTTGGAAGTAATAGTGAAGCCGTAGCTTTACTCATCAAGTCATCATTCACTGCATGGGTAGTTTATTGAAGCTAGCCTTCTTCTATTACTGTGAAGATTGGGGAGTATCTTGTCTGGATAACAAGAGAAATAGGAGCAATTGTAATTTTGTATACAATTTAAGATGTTCCATTGATTATTGGGCTTAACTGCTTGCGGACCATATCTGTAACAATGCCATTTGCAGGCCTGCTTGTGACATCGCAATCTCTGGGCTTGGGTGGATTTCTGTGGAGCCATCAGGCGTGCCATCAAACAACCCTGATGACAATGTCGAGGAACAATACGATGGTGGTGAGCTGCATCTGGTGGTACATGTACCCAAACCAGTTGAGGTCTTCGTCCGCTCCCCATTGCCTGTCGGTAAAGCAGCGTCACAATGGTACCGGTATCAAGAGCTGACAGAGGAAGAAGAGGAGTTGAGGCCTAAATGGCATTACTGATGCTGCTCTGGTTCTCTACCTATTTCTCTAGCTGTAGTACAGTTTTGTGTAATCCAAATGTAGCAAAAGTTATTATATGCTATGATGACGTGATGCTTATGCTCTCACGAGTAGTGTTAGGATCAGGTGATAAAATGGATTCAGAAAACAAGTTTTGAATGAATAAATTTGCCTCTGGTGGGTTGTTTATCTAGCACATGCTTCAGAAATCCTCCTATGTTCAGACGTGAGCAGTATGTCCTGCACATGTACTCCAAATGAAGGAGCTTTGTAAGAAATGCAATTAAATTGCGGTAACAAAACATGTTTGGTCTGCCTTTGACCATATAAACCAACAGGTCTTTGTTTTTCAAAAAATGTCGGGCCATGACGCATTTGCTGTCCACTACGTATACAAAGTCAGGAAGCGTATTTCCTATACTACGCCAACCCCCTTCTCCTTCTCCTTATTCTTCGTTGAATTCGGCCCATTGGATCCGTCCGACGCACAGACCCGCACCACCGCCACCACCATGGCCGACGCGCCCACCAGCTCCGGCGACTCGCCGCCGCCTCCGCCTCCTCCGCAGCCGGAGAGCGGTTCCATCTCCTCCATGGTCGCCTCCTCTGCCGCCTCCGCGGCGGCCGCGGCCGCAGACTTCACCCGCTGGGCCGAGACCTTCGGCAACGAGAAGGCCGACGCCGCCAAGGCTGCCCTAGCCTCCGCCACCACCATGGCCACCTCGTCCGCCTCCGCGGCTGCTTCTGCTTCCTCCACGGCAGCGTCCTCCGCCTACGCGATCGCCTCCGACCTCACCCTCATCGCGAAGGTGATGGCACCCCATTCCCCTCGCTTCGTTCGATCTAGGCACCATTTGGTGAAAGCTCAAACCTTTCGCTGGCCTCCTCTTCGCAGGAGGAGCTGGATTGGGTGAAGAAGGAGTACGTTGCTCACGAGCAGCTTGTGTTTGGCAAGATCAAAGGTGCCGTTTTGCTGCTTAAAGATCAAATAGTTTGGGATTCCCTTTAATTTGATGTCCTCGTAGATGATGTTCATCTTTGCTAGCGAAATTAAGCTATTTTTTTACATTTTTCTCAAACATTGAATGTGTATATTGGTTGCAGAGGGCGTTGTCATGGCGATAATGCATCCAGGCATCACTGCAGGCTCTGCAACCCTTGCAGGGATTGTCCTTTTCAAAAGTAATATGTTTTCCTTGCAACTACTTCATTGTTCTGTGGTTCTATACTGAATGGATTTAAGCTGTTTGCATTATACTTTCATTGGTTCCTTCAGCTAATGCACAATGTAATTTAGTATTTGCATGAGGGATTTTATCCACACAATGCACTTGAAGAACATTGAAGTCATTATTACCACATGCTAAACGAAATTGTTTTCTTCAACCCGAATGTACTTTTTGATACTCTAGAATTGATCCTTTGCTGTGTTCTTGCAAATGAATGAAATGTTTTGAGACCTCAGCCGAGTCAATGTATTCCATCTTGGAATATGATGCACATATCTTGTTTTGGTTGGTTTAAAAACCTTTGAAAAAATTAGTTCAGTGATTTGGGAATTATCAACTTCATTAAAGCTGTTGCAAGTTTTGTTCAAACTATCCATCCTCGACTTAGTTGCCTAGTATTTCATGGTACATAGCCCCAAGGTACCTTGCTGATTCAATCGACATTTGTTCTAATATAATTTCAAGAAGGCTTAAAACAGGCCTTTCTATACTAAATGAGATATGAATGCATCCTTGCAGGGCCAAGGAGCTACCTTATTCAACGAGTACGGCGCATATTTGTTAGCAAGGAGGTAAGCACCCTATGTCCTTTTGATTAGCACATATACTTCCTGTGAATTGATAGATTCATGCTTTTCAAAGTTAATTATCCATCTTCCTTGATTCATACCCTTTCAAGTTATTTCATCATATTGCTTAGAAGTCCTCCTCTTCCGGGTGGAGCTACCTATTTACCTATGACTATGTTTGGATACATTTGCCTGTTGTTTCCCTGAACATGATTGATGGCGTTCATGTAGCAAGTTAGAATAAAATCAAATATGATGTTTCCAAGTTTATTTTTTCTCCTAAGAAATGGTAATGCATGAGATCGATTGTCTAACATATTTTTTTTTTTTTTTTCATACTATAGACCCTACTTTCTGGTGTACAAGCTGAAGTGAACCATATCGTCAGACTGTGAATCTTGTATCCAATGAACGCCAAAAACTGTTGGTAATTTCTTTCATTTGAAGATAATTGAACCATTCGTTACTTCTTTTGTTTCTTTTTAGCTTCAGATGCTATGACTGATTCTATGCATACTGGAATCCAGGATAGAGCAGCAACCGCAGAGAAAAGATTTCAGAAAGGATGGAATACCCTCAGGCATCTCTTTCTCTCTCTCTCTCTCTCTCTCTCTCTCTCTCACCCCTTCTATCATTTATTCCTGCCCTTGTTACTCTATATAACATGGGTGATACTTTCTGTTTTATCAGGGAAGAAGGGCGTTCCATTCAACATGAGCTGAGTGAGATTAGAGATATTGAAAACCAAGCAGTAGGTGTGTAAGATTTCTCTCTATTAGTGTTTTGTGTTGAATTTGTGACATTTGATTTCTGATATGGAGATTATTTTATCCTGAATTTTGCATTTTGATGAAACGTGTCTTCTCAGGTCTGAAGGGAATTCTTGATCAACTTCCCAGAGCACATGCATCCGAATTTCGATCGGAGGTTAGTAAATCTGCATGTATCTTTGGACATGAGTGATATTTATAGGAATTGATCTGAGATTTTTTCTAACTAATTAGAGTTTTTAGTAAAACACGTCTCCTAAGTCTGTATTCTAAAATACATTGAAGTCTTTTCTTGGCAGTCTTACTAGTTGCTCCTGACATGGATATTATGTGCTTGAGAATGTATTTTGTTAAACAGTGAACCATTTGTATATATGGGAATGTGAGATGTATAATGTTGTTTGATCGCTCAGAAGCTCTTATATAGAGAATTACATTTAGTTTTCTTAGTGATTTCTTTCTTATCTTAACCTACATGAGATGCTATTTGTCGCAGTTGGGCCTCTTTTCAGAAATACACAATAGTTATATTTTACTGACTATTCCTGACCACATAATTACATCGCATGTAGTGAGTGGTTAAGTAAAACTGTAAAATTGTGGTATACTCTCATAGCATTATTCTAGAGATGGACGAGTGGATGATCATGTCGTAGCGTCCTCTGAATACTTTGTATTTTCGAAGCTGGGTGGCTTGTGTGATCTAAACTCATAGCAGAGATTGTCTTTTCTTGTATTGCAGATATCTGGCCTGGCTTCCCAGGTTAAGAAGGAGAAGCGAGTGCTCAACGCCGCCCTCACCAAGATTGTGAACTACGGCGTCCCCATCTGACTGCTCCTCCAGCCCCTTGTTCTGAGAGTCCATTGTATCAGATTTTTGTGAAGGAAGGCAGGTTCAATGTGTATGGTGAACGCTATACCTGTCCACCGCTTGGTCTCGAGAAAAGGAGAAAATAATAAGTTTTGTCGCCTGTGCAGACCTGTAATTGTGCTGCTGCCTAACGTCGCAGAAGCAACATCACTGAAACCTGAGTAACAGATGAAATTTTTCATTTTTTTTTTATGTTCACCGCCATCAACTGGCATATGTTACTTCCAACTGCTTTGATGCCATCTCCGGTGTATAACAGAGAAAAAAAGATACTGTATGCTTCGTTACCCTTGCTCCGTGTCGTGAAATGAAATCCTCGGAATTATAGAAGTAGAATGAAATTTTGGTCGAATTCATGGGAGCAGCTAGCCTTGTGAGATCATACTAGTTCTCGGTATTCTCAGTCGTCATATACCTTCTCTGAAAATTAAGCTTCATTCCATAAAAAAATTGTTATAAAGGCTGTGTTTAGTTAGCTTCAAATTTGGCACTGTAGCTGAAATTTGGTATTGTAGAATTTTCGTTTGCTTGTGCTAATTGTTGTAAAGTAGGTTTAAATGATTAGATCTCATGAAAGTAAATTCTAATTGTGTAATTAGTTATTTTGTTTAGCTATGCTCAAAGATTTGATGTGACGGAGAATCACAAAGTTGGATCTAAACACGGGCAAAGTTTTTTTTTTTTTATCAGAAAATCGTTGCAAAGTTAGAAATCAAACATCAAGCGTGGTTCTCAAATCCTCTACTAGCATCAGCAACGCCGCCTTCTTCTGCTAAGGCCCAGGCCCAGCGGCAGCCGCACCGCCCCCTCCCCTCTGCGCGCTGGCCGCCGGTCGAGATGCCTCGCGACCGCGACGAGCCGGCCGCCGTGCGCGTCTACACCGTCTGCGACGAGTCCAGGTACCAGAGTGAGTCCTGCCTCTAGACCTGGCTTGCCCTTGCCCCTTCCTTGCTTATGGTTGGTGCCGGTGGTTTCCTGCCTGCAGGTACCTGATCGTGCGCAACGTGCCGTCGCTCGGATGCGGCGACGAACTCGCCAATCTCTTCGGGACGTACGGCCCCGTGGAGGAGTCAGTCTCACCTCTCCTCTCTCTCGCTGCTCCTGTATCCTGTATTCGAATTGCTTATTATTTGACTGACTCCACCCTTGGGCGTCAGGTGCACGCCCATGGATGCAGAGGACTGTGAGCCATACACCGATGTCTTCTTCGTCAAATTCTCCCAGGTCAACAACGCCAGGTGAGAGCGAGACGATTCATTTCATACCACCTTCTTCATCCATTGGCCTTTTCCATTCACGTGGTGTGGACGCTGGGTGTGCTCTGCTGATCTAGCAGTCTAGTCCGTGTTCTTGGTCAGTAATAACATCACAAGGAAATGACATCTCCCGTATTTTCTACTAGTGAATTGCGCGCGCCCATGCGAGCGAGGGCTGGCCAAAGAAAGTATTCTGAGGTAAACATTGTAGAGCATGACAGGCAAAAGTTATAGCAATGTAGAAGTAAAGCGACAAAAGATGTGGTTTTGGCATGGATCAGGAAGAGGAAAAGAATATGATTGCATTGGACATGATCATATATCATAGAGTGATTAGACAAGGCCTGCGATGATTTACGCATTGCTTAGTAGCTGGTAACATGAGTAACCCTAAGCCCTAAGTCGGATGGTTAAGAATATAGACAATCTGAGCATAACTGTACAAATTCTGGTTACTGCAAGGGTGCCGAGTCTTTTCATGGCGAGGTGGTTGAGACAACCGTTTCGTGTTTAGGCTCCGTCGGTCAAAGAGGTTGCTGTCCATGGACACCGCGATGTGGATCTTTGGATAATCTGGTGGATGGTGGATGAATATCAGACGGCTGGCATGTGAATTAAACCAAAAAAAATATGGAGCATGCTTGTGATAATAAGGGAATTGTTGGAAGGATCACACATACATGGTCTAGTACCTTTAGAGCAGCACCATCAAGAGCACGATAGTTCCAATACTCGATATATGACACATGGTGCGATAGTAGTGACCCTGCATCGCGAATGGCCCCGTTATTATAAACCCTAAACCCTAAAACTACAGCATAAACAGGTAATGTGCAAAAAAGAAAAAAATAACTTACAACCATTACCTCTCAACAGCTGCACCATAACCCATCCTGCCGGGAGCAGGCGCAAAATAAAACCTGAAAAGCACATCATTGTAATATACATTATCCACCTAAATGTTCATAATGCTTGCTCAATTGTTTGTTTAGTGGAACTTCACCAGCTGAACAGCTGCTTAAGTAAACCCAGCAGCCTGTTTATCATTATCAAGGCACTAAACATTTTACATTTTGAAGTTATAAAAAGAAATGTTTCTTCTATAAATAAAAATTGCAGACAATGTAGCATTAAGTCTAAGATTTCGCAGTTACAAACATTTCTTACCAGACTAATAAAAATGCAGTCAGATAGTAGACAGTATTAAGTAGTCCATATGACAGAACCCCAGCAACACCATATCTCTTTAGTTTTTCTAGCAACCTGTCAGTTGTAGCTAATGTCATTCAAAGGTCAGTATAAACAAGATAGATCTAGATCCATACAGTAAGTTGACAAAAAAAGCAAGCTAATGTTATTAACCAATAATTCTTATTTTCAGATGATCTTACTCCAACCTTCCAACCATCTAAGAAATAGCTATCTTGTCCAACTTTATTTCAATATAGTAAGTTGACAAAAAAAAATCGCTAGTATTATTTCAAACATGATTAATTAATAATTCCAAGAGGATTAACTTCTGTGAGGTCTTCTGCGTCTTCAAGTGCAAGATCTACTTCCACTCAACAGATTTCCAATGTAAAAATAACATGAACTTATCAAATTATACCATGGCATCTAGATAGGATATGGCAGGTTATCATCATTGGTGTTTGGGTTTACAGTTAGTGAATACTCTTTAGTTGAGAAACTTTTGGCCGTCTCTTTTCCATCTTTGCTTGGACCTGTGCAGAATCCAAAGGAAAGATCAAATCCGATCTATGAAAAAAAATGCAAACTAATAAGGAAAGCTATCATGTCTCACAACAATCATACGGTATCATACCAGTGGAGCCTCCAGGTGTCTGCTCAGTTTCTTCACCACTAACCACATCGATCTAGCCACAAAATGCAGAGCAGTTAAGTTTGAGATAACATCACTAAGATGTACTAAGATCAATATCTTATCATCAAGGTTTTTGTAATCGCTAATTAAACTCTTAAAGGTGAGACGGTTTACAGCTTATAAAACTTGTATACAGGTTTACACAAAGTACACAAGATCATGTCAATTTAAGTTCCTGATTGCCTGCATGATAGAGGGAAGAAAGGTTATGACCCATATTGAGATTCTGTGCTCTAGCTGCAAAAGGGTCATTTGATAGATAAAAAGGCAAAAATTACATAAATGAAAAAGAGACATGTACGTAATTTTGACAGACTACAGATACTCTTTTGCAGCGGATGAGGCCATCGTTAAATTAAAGGTATGGACAAATTATATCGTAGGATACAGAACAGAGGAATGATATGAAATAATCAATCACTAACAGAGGTGTTTCTGTAACTGGAATATACTACTTTTTACCTCTGATTTGTTGCCAGAGACACAGATGTGCAGATAAATCCATGTAGCACCAGCATATATCAAGATACTGAAGAATAATCTATTATCTAGTAGTTGAGGTTGCCCATAGATACCATCCAGTACATCCTAAACATAAATAAATAGACTGTAAATATGCTACTTGTTGGAATCAGTTCAATTTCGCAAAAAAGAAAAAAAAACAACTAACTCAAGTACATAAAGGCATGAACATGACCAGTACACATACACTGTAAGCTTTTGATTTGTGGACCACAGCGAAGTAAGCAAAGGTCACCTCTAACTGTAATAGAAATTTTACGAAAAACACAAAGCAGAAATCTAGAGCGCCGGAAGACTATGGATACTAATTAAAGGCATGTTAACTGCAGAAGACATGGTGCCATAAATTGGAGGAGCAGCCAAATTCACTTTTTAGAACAAGCAGTGGTAGAGAAAAGCATGGATGAAAAAGCCACTGACCTTGCTACTGTTACAACTAATGTTATCCCTTCTTTTTAATTTGTCAGCAAGAAGGCATGTTATGGTCACCGCAATGCATCCATCCAATCTGCAAGGCACTGAAATCATGTAGCTATAAATTACATTAGTGTAAGCTGCATTACACGAAAGATTTAAGAAAGAATGGTAGCTATGGATATAACTTCAAGTTAACCATGGAACCAAACACTGCAATAGGGTACTCTGCTAATTCATAAGCCATGTGGAACAAAGAAAACATAACAGAGCGAGGTATGCTAGTTCTAAACCTAAACTGAAGATAAATTCAGTTATCCGAACAACTGAAAGTAAATTCACTTAACTGCACAATTGTAACCATTAACCATTAGTTTTGTTGGTCAACAACTTTAACTGGGACATGAGATAAGATCAGATACGAAGCAAATGCGAGGTAAAAAATTGTAGGATTTCATACTTTTGTACATGGAACAATTAATAGGACTAAATTGAAACAGAGAGGTTATAACCATGAAGCAGTAGCAGATGCTCCGCCTCACAGAAGGATAATTCCTTTGTTCTCTTTATAGAATGTTGAACACAACATGCAAATATTTTTTTTTAGTATGCAAATACCTAAAACTACACTGAAAAGAATCTAAAAACATGCATTCTACCTTATGTAATTGAAAGTATAGTTAACCTGAGACCACATTTGTTTCGAGAAAAAAACCTGAGACCACATGTAATTGTAGGGCACCCTTAATTAATTTTTCCATTCTACAGCACCAAAGTTCATTTAATTTGGATTTTCAATTACCAGTGATGAATAAAAAGAGAGATTGCACTGCTACCTGAGTTCTTTATTACCCCAGCCTGTGGTATAATTGTAGTTGGACCACGGATAAACAGGAGAAATAGGAGAAGAACCTAACAAAGCAGGAGGCTGCATGTACTTTGTACATCTCCATGCTGGAAGTACATACCTCTAATTCCATGATTTCACTTCACCTTTGGGAAACCCTCCACTATCATCATTTGTTTTGAAATGTTGAAACCTCCATTTGATTCACTCAAAAGCCAAAACCAACTGATACAAGCAAAGTGACTGACAATGGTATTTGTGGGAATAGGGCGTGTGCTCAGAACCAAAAGTGTGCAACTGGCTTCATAGGCAATGATAAGAGACAACAGAAGAAGAATATATGTATCACTTCACAGGCAATAAGGAGCTCAGTTGTGTGCTATTACCATCATCGGCAATGATCATAAGCAAGGATGGGCACAAAACCAAAGGCAACGATCAGATTAGGCCAAAAAACGAAAATGGGAGAAGTAGTAGGTCCAGAGCTGAATGTAAAGAACGAAAACGAATTTGCTACCCTGGATAGCCCCAGGGGCGAGGAACCCTTGCCCAATTGTAGCAGGTAAATTCCTCATTATCACAGCCTCGATTACAAACACATAGACAGATGCGAAACGAAAAAAATCCACCGTACCTCATGAACATTGCCTCAGTTATGCATGAAAAGAAAGAGGTGAAAATTGTGGGCGGTAGCCCATGATCATTGCATCGAACATTAAACATTTATATTGTGTATTCATCACAGCACCACCCTATTCCCTCAAATTAATCCAGCAGCAAGAGGAAGGTGTATTCATCATTGGACATGACCAAAATCATGAGCACCCCAATGCAGCAAGGAAGAATGAATACCATTGGCATATGGTGATGTCCTCTGATATGTATGGCACAAAATTATGAGCACTGCAGTGTACTAAGAAACCAAACAAATGCCATTGACACAGCCATGTCCTCAGATATGTAGGAAGTCTCAAGATCCAGACGAAACCCCGCCGAACTGGAGGGGTAAAAGAAAAGAGGAAAGTAGAGGAAGAATATAGACTTGCAGCCCACAATTTTTAATAGCTCAAGAACTATGTGAAAAATTGAAAGCTATATGCATCTGTATATAACTAAAACTAAAAACATGTGAGCAAGGGAATCGATCCTCGATCGTCCAGAACCATGTGGAAAAGATGGGGACATGCAGGTAGGGTTTCAGTTTCCTCAAGCATAGGCGAACAATTGACCTGCATATAGATCGCGTCCACAAGGGAGGGGAGCGAACCTCCACAAGCGCTAGGAGAGATCTCACTGGGAGAAATAAGAAGGGAGAGAGAGGGGGAAGAGATCAAACCGAGGGCAGGACGATGCGAAGAACAACGGAGCTGCGAAAGCAGTCGCGCCGCGGGGCGGGAGGTGCCGGCGGTGCCCGCTGCCGCCAGCGCCATGGCCGGGGGACGGCGAACATCAGGGCCGACCTAGGGTTGGACGCCATACAAAGGATGCGCCGCCGCCTCCGGCCGCACCGCCCGCGTCGGAAGGGAGATGAGAGAGAGGAGGTGGAGAAGGGAAGAGGAGGCGGAGGCGGGGATGGGGGGCAGGGGCGGGAGCGGCGCCGGCGCAGGCCGCGCCCCCCGTGACGCCGCCGCCGGGAGAGGCGGAGAGGCACGAGAAGCTTTTTTTTTTTTTTTTTTTTTTTTACCGAGAGGGAGGGGGACGGTATATATTTAGGCCGGTAACGGAGAAAGAAGCCGATCCGCACATCCAACCCGAGATCGGACGGTGAAAATTTTTTGCTATCGTGGACGTGCTGACCGCTGACCTGCTCCACACCCAATATTACTTTTAAATGGCCTACCAACCCCAACTTCTGCGGATCACAAGAATGGCTCCATGGTATAGCCTATTGTAGCCTGCTTGGCCACCTAAGCTTCGTCTTTCTTCAACTTGGGACAATGTTCAGTTTATGCTTATCGTCACCAGGTTTCAGTCAAGAGAACGTAATACTTAGTGTTGTGCGTATTCAACCACAGAAGTCAATTGAGTCATAAAATCCATGTATTCAGTCAATTATCATACAATTTGATCCAATAAATGTCGATTCAATTCACATATTGTGGTCCAGTTGCTACATTGAAGCTCGAACTTATCCGCTGCACAACTGTTGACATCTTTTCTCGCGGTAAAAGTCCAGAATCAGCGGCCTCCATTTAAAATGCAAAATTGGTGCTCTCATGCTGCAGGTTTGCAAAGAGGAAGCTTGACGAGTCTGTATTTCTTGGCAACCGCCTGCAGGTGACCTACGCACCTCATTTTGAGAGTCCTCTAGACACCAAGGAGAAACTGGAAGCTAGGAGAAAAGAAGTCCTTGGCCGAATAAAATGTGTGCCTCCACTTTACTTTTTGGCCCCAACAGCTTTGTATTTAGTATTATGGCAGCAATGCATAACCGCTATGTTTTAAATACCGTGAGCATTGCTTACACTCGTAATTCTGATTGTGATATTTTCTTCCATTTCCAGCATCTGCTGGCAGACCTGAAGAGACATGTCAGTATTCTCCAGCTCAGGGATCATCTAGTGGGAATTACCACCAGATGAACTCTAATAAGAGGTTTGCATTCCTGACATTGGCTTAGCTGATTTTGTTATAACATAACAAGTTACATCGTGGATGTTGTAAAACTATGATAGCTGGGCTGAAACTCTTCAATCTAACTGTTCTTTTGAGCAAAGTGTAAAAGTATCAGCCTGATTTTTCTCCTAAGGTTCATTTTACACATATTCAGGGAATATATGAAGACAATTCATGCTTCTCATATTGAAGATCCTCGTTTCAATCATGTGCCCTCAGATAAGGTATGCGGTAAGAACATCTTCAATCTAATTGCCTTGAAATCATTTGCTGATAAATTTAAGGTTACTAAACAATTCCAGTGAGTCAACTTTGGTCAACTAAGATATTTAGTGCTAGAATACAAACATCTTTGCATTACATCACTTAAGAAAAGTACCCGGTAGGGCCAACATCTAACTTTTCTGTGGAGGTCCCTGGTGTGCTAATATGTAATGCAAACCTTTTTAATGTAGCATGCCACTCTAGTAGCTTTGCACTTTTATTTTCTTGTTGGTCCTGGTTTCCTTTCCTTAAGCTGACTGCTACTTTACCGATATATGGATAAAAGTTTGCTTTGTCTGTAGGAGTATTTTCCATCTGTGTCCATGAACGCCACTGTCAAGCTAGTCAGAGAGAAGCTTGATAAGGTAAATACTATGGTCTGCACTCTATCCTTTTGGCTTACAACTATGCTGATAAACTAAAAGTTTGCTCCTTAAAAATGCCAGATACAATCTGTTGGTGATAATTCCAGTACTTCAGCAGCATCCAAGAAACCAAGGGTCGATAACCGCAGGCGAATTTGATGATATTGGGGCGAATCAGATAATGCAGACCATGCATTCAGTGTTTTGGGGGTAGTGTTGATATTAACATAAGATGCCAAATTGATAGCCTTTATTTCGATCCATTTTATCACTCACTTACTAGGTCATTAAAAGTTATTTATGTTTCAGGGTGGTAGTGTTGTACTATATGGTTAGCTAGAATTACCTAACCGAGTTAGTTTAAATGTCTTGGTTTTAGCTTTTTCTAGATGTAATGTTACCATTGTAAAATATCTGTTGCTCTTGCAATCAATTACATCAGAATTCTCATATTTATATTGACATCCCTCCGATGCATGGGCACAGTGAGACATGATCCGTAAGACATGCCCGGCGTTGAGCATTGTTTTGAAACTATTTTATTCCTTTTTTTTTTTTGTTGATTAAACGTGCTACTTGTTACATTGGTTAAAACCCAAATGACGGTGAAGTAGGACGAGGTATTGGCATGCCTATTGTTTGCTTGTAAATTGTAATGCTGTGAATATATCTTTCATGTCGGATTTTGGTATCGGAAAAACCACTTGCACATGCACTCTCCTAGGCCATCCGATCTTAGGTATCGGATTTTGGGTAGAAAACGTTTGGCCATAATAAGAATAACTAATGTTTTGAAAATGGTTTTGGCTGCACGCATTTGTCCGTTAGCTGATCTATATATTAGAATGGTACTAGAATGTATTTATGAAAGGAAAAAAGTCTACATCACCTCCTCAACTATGGGTGGTAGACTACATAACCCCCAACCTATGAAACGGTCTATATCACCCCTAAACTTTTCGAAAACCGGTCAAATTACCCCCAAAACAGTTTTAAAAAATCATAGTAAATCACAGAAAAATCATAAAATAAAAAATCAAATTATGTTAGACTCGAATGAGTAGATCTACACAATGAACATATGGTATGCTTTAGTTTATTTTTTGCTGCAGCTTTAAATTTTTATTTTTCCTCATAGCTGTAAAGAAATGTACTAAAGCATACCATATTATATGTTCATTGTGTAGATCTACTCATTCGGAGTCTAACACAATTTGATTTTTCATTTTATGATTTTTTTGCGATTTACTATGATTTTTCAAAACTTCTTTAGGGGGTAATTTGACCGG
This sequence comes from Hyparrhenia diplandra, assembly GCA_015847255.1. NCBI lineage: Eukaryota > Viridiplantae > Streptophyta > Magnoliopsida > Poales > Poaceae > Hyparrhenia > Hyparrhenia diplandra. The sequence goes on along the minus strand of JADLZK010008775.1, from coordinate 672,739 downwards.
TTTTCAAAAGTTCAAAGGTGATATAGACCGTTTCATAGGTTGGGGGTTATGTAGTCTACCACCCATAGTTGAGGGGTGATGTAGACTTTTTTCCTTTACTTAAATTATCTAAAAGCTTCTTCAACGAGGACATCGAAGTGGTTGCTTTGTATGTGGCTCTTTATTGGTACTCTCTTCCTTTCAAATTAGAAGTTGTTTTTTGACTTTTCTAGATATAGTACTTTTGCTATACCTTACGTTACGTCCAATTACATGTTAAAAATAGTGAATCTAGAAAGTCATAGCGATTTACCATAGAGTGAGCATAAAGACATGTATACCTCTCTAGAGACTTGGGTTGCCTCTCCTACCCTATGTGTGTTTGCGATGCAATTCATTGACATGGCCCACATGGCTAAAGAGGTAAGAGGAAGGAAATGGATTGCAAAAGGGTAAAAAACAACATATTAAATTTGGTATAGATCCTCTCTAGAGCTAAGTGGTGGAGCCACATTGGAGCCATAGACGGTGGTGTTGCCCACCCTTGTATTTTTAGTATATTGACCCCTCTTCATCATGGCTTGCCACTACTGGAGTGAGTGTCGTTATGGAAGAACATGGATAATGGATATTATTACAATTCTCAGGGACATCGAAAAAGAGATGCTGTCCTCGAAACCACTCATCCAATGTCATACACACCCCAACACACTTCTACTCCCTCTGTCCCAGATTATGTGTCGTCGGGGGTACAGTGTCGTGTCCAGATTGTGTGTCGTCCCCTACGAGCGACTAGGCCATAGTACCTACTGCATGCACCACACCTGTCTATTCTTATCCTTCCCTCACCACCGCAAGTGGATGTAAATTCTTTATTTAATGTAAAAAAGTTGTTGTGACTGGCCACTTGTGCTTCACAACGCTGTTTTAATGCATGTCAATCCAAATATGTACAATGTCCAATTATTACTATGCATAGCGGTACCAAAGTCTTTTGTTCGCGATGCTTGGTAATCAGAGTGTGTGGTCGGACGACACATATATTGGGACAGAGGGAGTATGCACGAGACATAACTCTCTTGTTTATCTTTTGTTGATCTCTTTCACCTAGCTTCCCGCTGGGGTGTTTACAATTTGATTGTCATTGAGTAATGAAGCTATGGTTCACAAAAGAAACGATATAGGTGCTGTGGCAAAACATTTCACAAAAGAAGCAATGCCTTTAGTTGGTGGTAGTTCCACATGAGCAGGACAGCAAGTGTGGTCGAACCAAACCAACTTCCAGGTGAGATCCCTGACACGTCATCACCAGAAGAAGAGAACAGATCTTCATCACAACAACTAGGGGGGAAAATGGAAGAGAAGAGGTGGATGACGGGTGGCGCTAGGCGATGATGCGACGTCGGCTGCTGTCGTGCTCGTGACCGCAACCGCGCCCGCCTCCGCCACCTCCTCCTGTGATTCCGATCCGCCGCCCTGTCCGGCCGGCCGACAAGCCCCCGCCTCCGCCTGTCCCTCGCCCATTTCGTCTCAATTCAGAGCTGCTGGGAGCAACCAACCCAGCCCAGCCAACCAACCCTAGATCCACCCCACACGACAGCAGAGGAGAGGAGAGGAGAGATCTCCCCGTCCCCGATCCAATTCCGCATGGCCTCCTCCTCCTCCTTCTCCCCGACGACCAGACCGACGCCGCGACTTCTTCGACAAGCTCGTCGACGACGACGACCCCGCCCCGCCGCCCGCCACCGACTTGCCTCGGGCCGTCTCCGCCACCAGCCTCGACGCCGCAGACGACACACCCCGCCCCGGAGCCGCCGGCGCCTCCCGAGGGGTCAGGCAAGGGCGGCGCCGGCGTCCACACCGCGGTCAAGCAGGTGCAGTGGGCCTCCTTCGGAGGTGACGCGGACGATGGCCCTGATCCGTTCGCTGATCTCTCGGGAGGCGCCGGCGACGACGACGGCTTCCTCGGGAGCACGGCCGGGACCCAGACGACCTCGGATCACGCCTTCTTCGGCGGTAACCAGAGCTTGGCCGCCGAGGTGATGGATCAGGACTTCTTCGCTGGGGGGAGCAGCACCTACGACTCCGATCAGCAGAATGTCAATGCTCAGCACGACCAGAGCGCCACCACCACCACCACCACTGCAGTGGATTCAGCAGATCCCAAGTCGTGGGAGGCCATGTACCCTGGGTGGAAGTACGACGAGGCCTCGCAGCAGTGGTACCAGCTTGATGACAGTGTAAATTCAACTGGGAATGCAGCTCAGGTGCTGGACAATAGCACTCACAATGCGCAGCAGCTCGACGCGTCTTATCTGCACAGTTCAGCGCATGCGGGGCTTGAGACAATTGCCGAGGAGAGCACTACCGCAGCTGGTGCTGCCTCAAGTTGGGGGCAAGGGGCTGCCTCGGAGTACCCACCCAACATGCTCTTCTACGCAGAGTACCCTGGTTGGTACTTTGACACCAACACCCAGCAGTGGCACTCCCTTGAGTCGTACCAGCAGGCCGCCATGCAGGCTGGAACAGCTAGCGCGGGTCAGGCTGTTGTTGCCAACGATGGTGGTGTTGCGACTTCCTCCTCTTTGACAGGCTATAATGCCGGGCAAACGGAGGACCTTGCTGCCCACAATCAGGTGACCCAACACAGCTCATTATCGAATAGTTTCACTCAGCAGAACCAATGGCAGACCACGGACACATTTGGTAACAATGTACGGTCTGAAAGTGCTACAGATAACAGCCTGGCTAGTAGTTTCTACGGTTTTGAACAAAACAGGAATGCTGAGACTACCAGCTCCTCTACGAGCCAACATGCTGGTTTTAACACAGCTGAAACTGTTACAGATCACTATGGTGGACGCAAGGGCTTTGAGTCACTAAGTCTTCAGAGTGGTTATACCTCCTCTGACAGTCAACAATCCAGTCACAAGGCGTTCGAACCTTCCACGGGTTACCAGGCTGGTTACAAAGCATTTGAACCTGCCGCAAGTCACCACACCAGTAACAACATGTTCGAACAGTCCACAGGTAATCAGGGAGGTTACAAGCCGTTTGAACCTGCCATGGATAACCACAGTGGCTACAAGGCATTTCAACCTTCTACGGGTCACCATAGTGCCTCCCAGGGATTCATGCCTTCTGCGGGCCAACAGACTGATTTCAAGGGGTCCGGAGCTTCCTCAGTTCACCAGGCCGGTTACAAAGGATTTGAAAATTCTGCAGGTTACAATACAAGTTTCAAGGCATTTGAACCCTCTTCATCTCAACATGATGGTTACATGGGTTCCCAACCTAACTACACGGGATTTGACACTTCTGGAAACCACCATGGTTATGGTGATGCCAATGGTGTTGCGAGCACTCAAAGCTTTGTCCCAATGCAAACTATGTACCAGGGACAGAAACAATCAAATGCAACCTCGCAAGGGCACCTGTCAAATAGCTATTTTGGTACTGAAAACTCCACGAACTTTAATCAGCAACAGTTTCTGGGTGCAAACGTGTCAAACTTGCAATTCGATCATTCCCCACATGAAGGCAGGTCATCGGCCGGACGACCACCGCATGCCCTTGTTGCTTTTGGGTTTGGAGGGAAGCTCATAGTTATGAAAGAAACTAGCTCCATGACCGCAAGCTTTAACACTGGAAATCAGGTATTATAGTAGTTTCCTTTTTTGTAATGCATTTTGTAATAGGGAACATATTTGAGTTGACTAAATTACTAAATTAGTTATATCTTTTTCTTCTTGCAATTCAAGGGTAACTCTAGTAGCACAGTTTCAGTTCTTAATCTGTCGGAGGTGGTCGTTGATAAGGTTGATCCTTCAAGCATCACTAAAGGTAGTGCACTGAGCTATTTCCATGCTCTATGCCGTCAACCTGTTCCTGGTCCTCTGGTTGGTGGAAGCGCTGCATCAAAGGATGTAAATAAGTGGCTTGATGAAATGATTGCATGGTACGAGTCTTCCTCTAGTGACTTCCAGAGAGGTGATACTCGCAAGTTGCTTATTTCATTGCTGAAGATACTGTCTCAGCACTATGGAAAACTCCGTTCACCTTTTGCATCTGACCCATCACAAGAGGTACTTCCTCTCATACTCTATTCTGTAATTGAATTGCGTTTATATATCTCCCCTGTTTTTCTGCTCTGCTTTCCTTTGCAATCGTTATTTATTTTTACAACTGGGAGTAGAAAACATTGTGTCATGGTGATTTGTTTTGAGTCAGATTTATATGTACTCATGCAACCAAGAATTTGTTTACGAACAGTGTTTCAACCATGAAAAGATATAAATACCTGTGATTAGCATGGTCTTGTGGGAACTTCGCTTCATTTCATATTTTCATGTTTCATTACGAGGGGGATTCAACTACTTTCTTAACTCTAGTTTGTAAACCATGTCTAATTTTTGTATTTTGCACATAAGTTTTACTTGAATCCTTTATAATAGGAGACAGATGGTCCAGAAATGGCAGTAACTAAGCTATTTTCATCGTGTAAGAGAAGCACTGTTCATATGGGAGATTATGGATCCATTGTTCCCTGCATGAAAAATATTGCTTCAGAAAGTCAGATGCAGGTAATTGTTATTTATAATATCCTGCCCTTTATCTTTAGCAAATGTCACTTGTTGAAACAATTACTATTCTTTTAGGCTGTTGCACAAGAGGTCCAAAGTCTTCTAGTTTCTGGGAGAAGAAAAGAGGCCCTTCAGTGTGCCCAGGGAGGTCAACTTTGGGGACCTGCAATCATACTGGCATTGCAGGTGATCAGGTCTGTTTGGCTTGAAACAACCTCCCTTTTGTTATGTAGCATGTTGCTTGACTTTCCTGCCTGGTTTCATTTCCATGTTAGATTCATTGTATTTTCCTGGACTGTTTGTACAGTTTTATGTCGATACAGTGAAGAAAATGGCTCACTTCCATTTTGTATCTGGGTCCCCTCTGCGAACGCTATGCCTTCTCATTGCTGGACAACCTGCAGATGTTTTTAATGTAGAGAACAATGTCAACAGTGACTATGGTACATCCCATCAACCTATGGAGGTACTTGCAAAGTTAATGGGTCTTTTAGTTGTGAAATGTATTACTGTTTTGACCATCAAGTACTGATTATAGAATTCAAAATCAAAGTTATAAAAAACTCTTTACCTTTCTTGTTATCATCGCTGATCTCCGTGTGATTAATGATTTCATAATGTCTTGTTTACTGCTAACTCATGACTTTTTGGGTATTGCTTATCAATAGTTCTCCTGGTTTTCTGTTTTACTATCTGACTTTTTTCACAATTTATTATTATTTTTTCCCATGTCAGCCTGGTCCTAATGGTATGTTGGATGATTGGGAGGAGAATTTGGCTATTATTACTGCAAACAGAACGAAAGGTGATGATCTAGTAATCACCCATCTTGGTGATTGCCTCTGGAAAGAAAAAAATGAGGTTTGTATAATTTATATCATATTTATTTTTAGATTCATTTTTCATACTTTTTGTGTAAATGTGGTCAAGTACCTTATACACAATGTATACAGGTTGCAGCTGCCCATTCATGCTATTTAGTTGCTGAACTAAATATTGATTCATACTGAAAGTGCAAGGTTATGCCTCATTGGTGCAGACCACTTGAAGTGTCCTCGAACATTTGCCAGCCCTGAAGCCATTCAGGTTTGATACTATATGTTTTACCTGCAAAAAAGTTGTGTATGCTGTATGGAGTAGACGTTTACTTCAACATATTTTTCGCTCAGTTGCTTAGTTAAATGTGCCCTAGATGTGGCTAGCTTTGAACAAATATTATAAGGATCCATTGGCAAGATTGTGCATAGTCATTTATTGGCTTATTTTCTGTTGCTATGCACTGTCTGGACTCTGGACTCTGGACTCTGGACTAATATCTTCAAAATGCAAACAGAGGACTGAGGTTTATGAATACGCCAAGGTGCTTGGTAATTCTCAGTATATTCTACTCCCCTTTCAGCCATATAAGCTGATATATGCATACATGCTTGTGGAGGTGGGGAAGGTTTCTGATTCTTTGAGGTAATGTTGTGGCTTGTTCATAACAACCAAATGACACAGTGCTTACCCTAGCTTGTACTTGTACATTATGACAAAGTTGAATATTAACTTCTATAGGTATTGCCAAGCATCTATGAAGGTACTGAAAGCCTCTGGCCGTGCCCCCTGAATTGGAGGTGTGGAAACAATTATTTTCTTCACTGGAGGAGAGGATACGCACTCACCAGCAGGTATGACCATGCCATTTGGTATATTGCTTATTGCAAATCTTTGCTTGCTTTATATCTGGGGTTCTCTTGCTCTTTTCCTTGTTCATTTACAAATGGACCAACTCTCTTTGCTTGTTTTTTTTTTTCTCTTACTGTAGGGTGGATATGGCACAAATCTTGCCCCAGCAAAACTAGTTGGGAAGATTTTTACCTCGCTTGATAAATCTATATCCCGCATGATGGGTACACCATCTGCACCACTTCCACCATTGCCACATGGATCTGTTAGTGATAGAGAGAGCCACTCTATGCCTGCAGCAGCAAAATTTGTAAATAGCCAATCGGTAATGGCCATGTCATCATTAATGCCATCTGCCTCAATGCAGTCAATGACTGAGGTAGCAGATAATAGTGGTGGCACTGGCAGGACAATTGCACACAACAGAAGTGTTTCTGAGCCGGACTTTGGTAGAACATCGAATCAGGTACTTGCCAAGAGAAATTTTGAAGAGATTAGTTTCTGGGTTAGTTGATGTTGAATTTTAAAGATCGTTTGGTATTTATTATCCCCTTGTTTCATTTTGAAAAACCAAACAGGGTTCTGGATCAGATGGCACACAGAACAGTGCATCAGGATCCGGCAGTTCTCGATTCGGTTGGCTAGTGCAGAAGACTATGGGATTAGTGTCAAAATCCAACCGCCAGGTATTTTTTTTACCGAAAGTTATGAAACAGACTATCTCCAGTTAGTTTCCCTCACCTTGTCTCTTCTATATGCATTGCCAACCTTTGGATCCTATTTCTGTTCTGTAGGCAAAATTAGGGGATCAGAACAAATTTTACTATGATGAGAAGTTGAAGCGGTGGGTGGAAGAAGGTGCTGCGGTTCCTGCCGAGGAGCCTCCTCTTCCTCCACCTCCAACAAAACCATCTTTCCAGAATGGTATGCCAGACCATAAGTTGAATGGCCCCATGAGTGTAAGCCATGCTCCCAATGGAGTCACAGAATGGAAACCCTCAAATTCTTCGAGAGCAAGGAGGTCTGGGTATGCCGCCAATTCCACCTAGCCAAAACCAGTTTTCTGCTCGTGGACGGATGGGTGTCCGGTCCAGGTAATTCAATAGTAGCATGGTCATTTGATACTCTTAATTATATTATATTTCTATATTCCTATCTATAAGGTATTATCTGGAAAACTGATGGGTCTCTGTTTTCCTTTAGATATGTTGACACATTCAATAAATCAGGTGCCTCTGGAGCAATGCCATCATATAACAAACCAGCTGCTCCATCTGTGACACCACCAGCTGGTGCCAAGTTCTTCATGCCGACTGCAGCACCTGCTGTTGCAGATCAGATGATGCCACACCAAGCAGCAGAGATACACAGTGAAACCGTCCATCAGGATGAGCGGTCAGCATCACCACCAGCAGAAACATCATTTTCTTCAACCCCACCACCCACACAATTTTCATCACCCCCACCACACACGCAGTTTTCAACAATTCATCGGCAATCTAGTATGGACAACATCTCCACCCCTTACCAGGGTTCCGGGCTATCATCATTAAGTAGCAACAGCTCATTCTCGAAATCACGAGCTGCATCCTGGAGTGGGACATACTCTGAGCAGTTTAATGCTTTTTGGGGCACTAGATCACCTGACAGACAGACCATGCCTTCACCACTCATGCCTGGCAAACCATCACACAGTCGTTCCAACAGCAACTCATCAGTGCAACTCAATGGGTTGACGGAGGATCTTCATGAGGTCGAGCTCTAACTGGTGACTGCTCAGCATGACCGTCGCAACTCCTCATGTCTTGTATCCACAAAGACAGCCATGGCAACCCCGAGCCCCAAACGGGCGACAGAAAAGGAGCTGACCTGAAAATGCTGGCCACGGGGATGCCGCAGTTGGAATGGGCTGGTGCCACATTGCACGAGATTCTGAGGCGCTCTGAACCACTGAGGTGCGTCAGACCTGTACTAATAGAAATGCAGGGTTTTTGAACATTTTGTAGCTATATATATATGTTGGTTTTATGTTTTAGAGAGAAGGGAAAGAGTTGGGTGGGCCTTTGAAATGGAGAAGCAGCATGCAGATGCCCTTGTACAGATAATCTGCCCCGTACCCAATTTGTTTAAACGCAAACAAATTCACACCCCCACTCCATTTTGATTTTTTTGTTTTTGGGAGAAGGATAGAAGAGAAGGTGTGTTCTGGTAGTGTGAGAAGCATGGCTCTGTAGAGTGTTGTTGTTATAGTGTACTGTACTAGCTGCATACACAGTATATTCACTGTTTATTCTTTGGAGACGAATCAATTCTTTCATCTTGAAACAATTGTGTACTCAGTGTTGCCTTCTTGTATTCTTAGCATCCTGGCCGATATGATTGATGCTATTATATTCGTGGTGTCGACACATGTTTTGTGCTGTCGCTGGTTCTTGAGATCTTAGTTGTACTGTCGCTGTAACTTCGAGCACCTGTACGCTGAAGCCCGTTTCGGAAATTGTTGTTGACGCGCGTCATAATACTGCATCTTTTAATAAACAGCTTGTAGTTAGTGTTTTATCACCTGAAATACATTATTTCTTACATGTAGGGGTTTTTTTTATCAGTGATTGAGTAATTATGGCATTATTATCTGTTTTTTTTTTTTTGAGGAAACATTTGTTAAAAAATTTTTTAGGCGAGAGAATATTTGTTAATTAAATGCGCATGAAATCTTACACTAGTTTGTTGGCCTGGCCCAACTAGGTCTGACTCGGGCCTCGGCACTAAAGATGACGACGGAGTCCGAGTCGGGCACTCGCAGAAGCGCCCCCGTCTGTTCATCTCATCAGATCAGAATGAGGAATGCTGGCACTGTCTCTTCATCTCATCAGAAGCTGAAAACTGGAGAGTGGCATGCTGCAGGTTCAGAGCATTTTGCGTGTTTAGCGCGGAAATTGAGGATACGATTATTTACACAAGCTCTTTTTCCTTAGGAAAAAGTGGATTGTACATAATCTGAGAGTCCCTTCTTTATGCAGTTAACAAAATAAGAGTACACTAGACATTCTTGAGAAGAAGACAGGCTCAATATGATGACGGCAAAACATCTACCTCCCTGCTTTCATTCAGAGACAAAATCGGCAAGCCTACCACGAAAACCATACTATCCAGCAATATGAACAGCTGAGGATAAGGTCTACAAGTGAAATAAAATAAAGCCTGTGCAGAACCAGAGAACCTGGCACAAGTAACGCACAAGAAACGTCAGGTTTTCGAGCTTCAGAGCTGAGACTGAAAGGAGCTAACGACACTCTTGGCCACTGTCTGTGACCAGTAGTAATAAGCCTTGTAACAGGTCACCTAGGAGTATCAGGGATGCTTTCAACACTTGCTCCAACAGCTTGTGATATTATGCTACATTGATACTCCTGGCTACTGATATGATAGTGAAGACGGTCACTGCAGCCACAATGCCAGCTTGAATACCCGCTAAGAAACGAAACTGCTTCCTTCAGCATGACACAACAGTGTATGATCAACTGTACAAGTATACCTTCCAAGTCCTCGCCCAAAAAAAAAAAAAAAAGAAAACCATCCAAGGAGATGTGACCAAAACCTGATGCGTGGATGTGCCGGTAGACAAATGTGCTTTAACAAGCCACCCAGTAATCAGTTCACATATATTCCTCATCAAGTATTACCTCTATTTTGCTTGTTACTAGCATTCTGCATTGCTCGGTCAGCTCCTTGCTGCACCTGTTGACCACCAGTTCCTCCAGCGAAGATGGGAGGCCTCTTTCTGGCAGCCTTGAGATCCTCGGGCAATATATGATCTCCAACCACTTGAGGGAGCGAAGGCTATGCAGACCCACCAGAAGATGTAACAAATTGAAGCACCAGCATACTTCCAAAAGCTAAAGATGGCTGAGGGATTGGATGCCCTCTAATGCAGGGGTTGTAGAGGACAATTCAGGGAGTCCCGATATTTCCAAAATCCTGAGCCTCCAGAGGAACCGGAAGCCCTCTAGTGTGTCTAGTGATTTGCAATCTTTAATTCTCAACTCTTCTAGTGCTGTGCAGGAATGCAGTTGTAGAGACTTCAGTCCAGGGAGTTTCAGTATATCCAAAATCCTGAGACTGCGGAGGAATTGGAAGCCCTCTAGTGTGTCTAGTGATTTGCAATCTTTAATTCTCAACACTTCCAGTGCTGTGCAGGAATGCAGTTGTAGAGACTGCAATTCAGGGAGTTTCAATATATCCAAAATCCTGAGACTGCGGAGGAATTGGAAGCCCTCTAGCGTGTCTAGTGATTTGCAATCTATAATTCTCAACTCTTCTAGTGCTGTGCAGGAGTGCAGTTGTAGAGACTTCAGTCCAGGGAGTTTCATAATATCCAAAATCCTGAGACTGCAGAGGAATTGGAAGCCCTCTAGTGTGTCTACTGATTTGCAATCTATAATTCTCAACACTTCCAGTGCTGTGCATGAATGCAGTTGTAGAGACTTCAGTCCAGGGAGTTTGAATATATCCAAAATCCTGAGACTGCGGAGGAATTGGAAGCCCTCTAGTGTGTGTAGTGATTCGCAATCTTTAATTCTCAACACTTCCAGTGCTGTGCAGGAACACAGCTGTAGAGATTTCAAATAATAGGCGCATTTAATATTCTATTTTTGTGAGGTGGGTCACATCTCCCGGAAAGCACGGATGCAGAGCTTGTACGTAAATGTACATGATACATAATACTTCAAGTGAACACGGGAGAAGCCATCTTCCCTTTGCCTGGCCATTGTTTCCATCTTCGTGCACCAAAGACCAAATCAGGCCAGAGCAATCCAAAATTGTTAAATCCACAAGGGAGGTGAATCCAGAGAAACCTTCCTTGTTCCCCTGAACTCTAGCTCAGCGCAATATCTAACAGTTATGCTCTTGAGGAATTGGATGAGATTAGATGGAATGCGCAGGAGTTTGTCTGGACTTGGACTTGGCCTTGGCGATGCGTCATCCAGATTTTCCAGTGATAAAGCATGTGGAGCCGAGGTGAGGTTTGATAAATTATTATTCTCCTTTCCTTCTATCAATAGCCCTGATATATTGTCACAGTCCACTAGATGCAATTCATATAGGGATCGAACATGCTGTAGGATCAATGATAACCACTCCCCAGTTATTCCACACCATGCAATACTGAGATACTCGAGAGATGGGAGATCATCAAAATTTGAGGTTACCATGTCTTCATGGATATGAGCTGGTAGAATATTCGAAGAGAAAACTTCTGGGCAAGACGAAATGTCCAACCACCTCAAGCAGACGAGTTGTCTGAAACATGAAATAGACGATAAGATTTTGCAATTCTTTATTTCCAATCCAGTTATGCTCCTCAGGCTGTGGAATGACAAAATTGTGTCGTCCCAGTGGCGGACGAGGCGCAGATCACCTTGAATATTCAGTTCTCCGTTTGATGATCCCTCGATGGTTGGAAGTGTGGAAAGGTTTTTGATGGATAATTTATGAAAGCTACTGGATGGTGGAAGAGGACGTGATACAATTAAATAAGGACAATCATGGATGGTAAGCTCACTAACATGGGGCAGCCATGAGTTCTGCTCAATTTTGATATTCTCATAGCTCTCAAACAGGGGAAAGACCTGCAGTGCACAACAGTTCCTAATCTCCAGCACCCTCAAACTGGAGTTCAAGTTCTTCACTGAATTGCAGGAACATCTCTCCAACCTTGGCATATTAATCAAAACCAGCTCCTCCAGTGAAGGAATTAACACTTCTGTTACTTCCTGAATATTCCTTAGCTTCAACTTTGTGAGAAACAATAGCATTTTCAAAGATGGGAACTTTTCCCACCCTTCACAATCCTCTAGATGGATCGTCTGCAAGCAGGCATGCCAACATTGGGAGGAAGCACGCAGTGCTCCTATTGTCAAAACAGGATGCCTCATGCAAACAAGATCACTCATACCATGAGTAATAGCTGGGTACCCAACCTCTAATACTTCAAGATGGTAAAACTTTCTCAAAGGTATAGGCAAAGCTTCACTGCTCCCTTTGTTCTCAAGTTTTAGGTAGCGAAGATGGGTACAATTTGCCGAATTGGACATAAAGGTATGGAAGGACCGAAGAACAAAGAGTCGTCATGCCCAATTAAGATCAATGTCCTCAATCTTCTCACTGATGAAACTAGACTTTGCAATTTTTCTTCAAACTTCACATTACGATGTATGACCCTGCGTTCATCTTCATGGTACACCGAATCAATCAGAATTGAGAGATGGTGTATGGTTGGTAGCACTTCTTTGCATTCTAATAAACCATCTATAGTTGCAAACTCAGCCCTTGAAATCAGTCTTGCAAATTCATGCATAACACCACACATGGCATAACACTTTTTATTGCATATAACGGTGTCATGTCTTTCAACCTCTTCAAAGAAACCCAAGTTAACCAAAGCATTGAAGCAATCTAGTCCTATCTCAATGGATCTCACAAATCTCAAGGATATCCACAGGTAGACTAAACTGTCAACATGAAACGAATGGTTGTTGGGGAATATAGAACAAAACAAGAAGCACTGCTGCAAATGGTATGGTAGCTGGTAATAGCTATTCTGCAAAGCAGTCATGATACCTCCATGGGGTTTCAGAGATTCCCAAACACCATTTTTTATGATGTTTTTCCAATGGTCAATAGAAGGCTGCTCTCTTAACATTTCTGCTGCAGTTTCTGCTGCTAATGGGTTGCCATTTAGCTTTGCAGTTATTTGATGGCCGAGGTCTAGATGCTCATTGTCGCTGTTATCACCAAATGCACATGATTTAAACAATAGCCAAAAATCATCATTTTTCAGAGCTCGTAACTTAACCGGTTCGACTGTGCCTAGCCTTTGTGCAACGGACAAACTTCTAACTGTCACAATAATCACATTGCCCTTCATGCAACTTGATCCCAAAGCATCCAATAGATCTTTCCATTGGGAACTATCCATGCAGTTGGAAACATCATCTAGAACAAGCAGAAACCTTTTGGACCAACATGCCATATGTTTCTTTAAGAGCTCTTGAAGCTTTGAGTAGTTGCTTACTCCTCCATAGCTTACCTTCCTGTGAGGAGATCCTTCATGCCTGTCTAAAGTGACAACGTCTAAGATCTCCCTTGACACTCTTACTTCGTCAAAAATGTCGGAAACCCAAACCCATATCCGCTCAAATTGGCTCTCAACATTTGGATCGTTGTATACAAGTTTAGCTAAAGCCGTCTTCCCAACTCCTAGAATGCCTACAATAGGGAGTACAGTTATGCTATCCCGCTCAGCAGCTCCAATCATGACACTCATGATGTAGTCTTTCTCCTCAAACCTTCCAAACATTTGTCCAGGAGCAGAGCCAGATGTTCTTACTCGTGTACTTGAGGTGATACTCTGACACCGATCCGAAATTGCAACAGAGTCCTTTAGATAATCAATCACACAGACTCGGACCCTTGCTAACTCATGAGTTATTTCATGTATCCTTTTTGAAAATTTGGCATGGTCCCAGGGAGGTGTGACAGTAGCTACATTGCCCTCAATTCTTGTTCTTTTTCTGCCCTCTGAATCATTAGTTGAAACTGCTGCGTGATTTTGTACACTATCGCCAGCACTACAAGATGAAAAGGATTGCAGGTTAGTTATCATATATTTATGACAATAAATTCAGAATTGCATTGGATGTCAGAGTTTTTTCAGAATGAACATATTGATGTTTTCTATAACAATATAGAAACTTATGGTTGCCCATAAAACTACAATAGAGCTGCAATGCCAGAACTTGAATGGTAACAAGTACAGCGGAGTACTACCTTGGATGGTTGGGCATCTCTTCAGTTGCCGCACGTTTTTTCTTGCAACTGGCACTGTTGCGATGCTTGCGCAAAACTGATGTCCCGTGACTGAATACAACCTGTGTGCCACAGTCAATGCACTTGGCTCTCGCGGGCTCTCCATTAACGGCTGGTGTAATGTGAAAATAGTCCCGCTCCTTGGATCGATTTTTGCGGCAGTTGTTGTCAGGTGTACCAGCAGCATTGGCCGATGCGTTTGCATGCTCTGATCCAACATCTTCAGCACCATCATCTCCAAGTACCATGCCTTCCGGCTCAGTAGCAGGAGGAAGCTTAACTGACAGAGAAATTAAAGCCAGAAAGGAGAAAGCAAGTTTATTTGTGTAGAAAAATGCCAAACAGAAGAGAAGATTCATTCAGAATTCACAAGGATGGATGGTATACTACCTCCTTCAACCTGGTGCTGGAGCCTGCAATAGTCGAGCTCATCCACCACGTCGTCGGCGCCATACACGAGCTCCTTGACACGAGCGAGGGAGCGGGCAAGCGGCTTGTTCCCGACGGCCCTCCCCTTGACCCCATTAACCACCGTCTCAATCCTCTCCACCTCACACTTGAGTTGCCCGATGGCACCAGCCAGGCCTGCATGATGAAGCCATGCGTCCAGCTCGCCCGGTAAAAGCGATTCAAGGATGCTCTGCACCCGCCATAGAATCGCAGACTCCACAGCCGCCGCCTCTGCCTGCTCCATCAGATCTGCTTCTTGGGGACGGCGGTGGTCAACGGAGGAGGCAGCAAAAAGAAGCAAGGCAGAGGAAGAATCACAGAGCAGAGCGACTCCAGCCTCCAGCACGCCCAGCACGAAAATCAAGATGACGGTTCAGACTAAAAAAACGCCAACAGAATAACAAATTCACACCCATTTTGATTTTTCGGTTTTTGGGAGAAGGATAGAAGAGAAGGCGTGTTCCAGGGACGGCACAACCAAAGATCTGAAGAAATTGTACAATTGCATCAAGAACATCGGCCAGGATATAAGAATGCGTACACAATTGTTTCAAGATGAATGAAAGAATTGATTCGTTTCCAAAGAATAAAAGGTGATGATAATATACTATACGTAATGTGTATGCAGGTAGTACAACCCTTTTCTAAAAAATGCAGCTAGTACAGTAGTACACCATACGCTTCTCTCACAGTAGTAGTAAGCTATTATCATGATTTTCTTTTTCTTTTTTTTTTTTCACGGAGTCTTAACTAGTAGTTTTTCCTCGTATATCGATATTCCTCTATATTTTGTTTTCCTTATTGAATACTTCAAGGATTTATTATTATTATTTATGACCCAAGGATGATCAAATGAAGGGCACATGAAATTGATTAGGGAGTGTTTATTTAAGTCTCTCGTCTCTGTACTTAACCTTGTATGTTCGAGTAGTACTTCTTCTACTCTACGGAGTAAACAACACGTTCAAACTCTTTGTGACATCCGGCGTGATGGCCATATAGCAGTACAAAATGGAAAATCAGTCAGCTCCGGTTTGCTTGCACTAAAAGCATTTATTCGAAACAAGTTTTTTGACAGTAACATTCATTCATTTAGCAGCAAAACGCTACTAGTAACCAAACATTGTGCATGGTTACATTGTTCAGTGTCTGAAGCATAGAGCACTGAGATACATGGGCTCCATACGAACAATGGAGCTGGTGAGGCTGATGAACAGTAGCAGCCGCTAAATATGATTCCCTAGCTAGAATCAGCAGCTAAGTTTTCTGTTCTACTAATCTTATACAGCCAGGATTGGTTGTTAGCTAAATGATCATCATATTGTTGGTATTTCAACAAGTTGAAACAATATAATGCTCATATAGAATAGAATAAAACAACATCTCCGATCCATTGGATAATTAAAGGAACAAAACTAGAGAAAACAAGAGGATGCAGCACGCAGCTTGTGGATGGCGATAATGTCGGTGAAACAAGAGTGGCGGCCCGTGGTTTTTGGCTCGCTTTCTCAGGTCAGGTTCCAACGGAAGGAAAGCGAGAGAAAACCCAAGCAAAGCACTCTGGTTGCTAGTCAGTATGGTGAGTGGTTTTTGACAAGTCGTACATGGGTTTGTATGTACAGTATACACTCTAAATCGTTCTTCCCTCTGATAAAAATAATGAAGTAGGTTTTGTTGTGTACTAGCGTCTATTTTATTTGACTTCTAGGTACTATTGTGTCCGGTGACAATACTAACTTTCATTTGCAGAAGAAAACCTAATTAAAATGTTGTCAAAAAATATTAAATTAGAAAAGGTAACAAAACGGGGCCTGTTAAATTTTGCCGGTCTTTGGTTGGCTGGTGTGCTGATTTGTTGTGAGAAAAAATCTTGTTGGCTAGTTGGTCGGGTTTGGTGTTGGTCTTTGGTTTTTACGTGAGAGGAAAACATCGTTCTTTGGGCGGGTTCAGCCTTCCCAGCCGAACAAGGCCCATGTACGCACCTTTGTTTCGATCGCTACGTAGACCTTTTGTATTGTTGATGATCTTTCTCCACCGGTATGCATACGAGTTGTTAATTTTATCACCAACTTGGACAGTAGAAAAAAAAAGCAAATGCGTTCTTTAATTATTTTATAAGGGCAAGCACAATGGAGGCTACAAGTAGTAGTGGTTCTAGTACAAATAAAATGATCCATATAGATGAGAAAATATTGAGACTACTATTTACACAATGTAAAAAAAAACTATTGTTTATGGCTTGCACATAAACTTTTTGCTTTTATCATCCCATACCTTTATTTCCTCTCCTCTTCTTTTTCGGCATGATGGACCACATTCTCTCCCTTAAGACATATAGCCTCTCAAGCACTTCATATGACAAGAATAGAAGCACATACTTTTTTTATCCGATCTTACATGACACTTGAGGCTTAAAAAAAAAAAAATGCAATGGGGAAGAGTACTGCTCGTAGGGTGCTGATAGAATATGCCATCTCCAGTCCTCTACTTCCAAGATGCAAGTGACACCGTCCCAAAGATCGATTAAAGCTTGATAGCAAGTCGTATGAAAAATATCATGTTTCAAGTAGTCAGTGATAATCACTTTTTACAATAGGATCTAATAGCATTGACCTCGCATTACAACTTTAGACCTCAAAATTGCCCTAAAGTGCTCTAAAGTTTTTAAAGCTCTGCAATTTTTTAGAGAAGGCCAAATAGTCCCCAGTCATTGGTGCTCAAAAAAAGATTTTTATTGAAAGAAGAAGAAAAAAATCATGTATATATATATATATATATATATATATATATATATATATATATATATATATATATATAGACAAAAATCTTGTATATTTAAAATAGATAGAAGTGGAGTGGTATGTTAAAACCAGCAGCAGCAGTGGATAAACCGCCACAGTTGGCGGTTTTCAGCAAGTGGGGCCTGCCCGGGTATAAATGGAATTGAATATAAATAGCAGTGCGGATGACCTTTCTCCACCTACGACCATTGCTGCTATTTCTCCACAATCCACCACCAATCTGATTCTGAGCAAGCCAGGAAAGAAATCAGTCCTCTCGATCCAATTCCCCGAGATTTGAAGCCAATCAGATCATCACACACATAGTGCATCCCATTCCCATCCACAACAGCAGCAGATCACAAGATGAAGAAGGCGTCGTCGCTGTCCGAGCTGGGATTCGACGCCGGCGACGCCGCCTCAGGCTTCTTCCGCCCGGTGTCCGACTCCTCCTCCGGCGGCGGCGGCGTTGGGGTGGTGACCCCGACGGCGCACCGGCGCAGGCTGACCAAGGTCTCCGTCATCGGCGCGGGCAACGTGGGGATGGCCATCGCGCAGACCATCCTGACCCGTGACCTGGCCGACGAGATCGCGCTGGTGGACGCGCTGCCGGACAAGCTGCGCGGTGAGATGCTGGACCTGCAGCACGCGGCGGCGTTCTTGCCCCGGACGCGCCTGGTCTCCGACACCGACATGTCCGTGACCCGTGGCTCCGACCTCGCCATCGTCACGGCCGGGGCGCGGCAGATCCCGGGCGAGACGAGGCTCAACCTGCTCCAGCGGAACGTGGCGCTGTTCCGCAAGATCGTGCCGCCGCTCGCCGAGCACTCCCCGACGCGCTTGCTGCTCGTCGTCTCCAACCCCGTCGACGTGCTCACGTACGTCGCGTGGAAGCTGTCGGGCTTCCCGCCGAACCGCGTCATCGGGTCCGGAACCAACCTCGACTCGTCCAGGTTCAGGTTCCTCCTCGCCGAGCACCTCGACGTCAACGCCCAGGACGTACAGGTGCGTCAGTCGACGTCCGGTCGCTCTTTTCTTTTTCCGGTTCGATTCCCGCGCCCCTGTTCGTGATGGGACATGACTGGTGGGGTCACGTGACTCCTGGGGCCCATCCCGGCCCGGCCACTGGCTATAGCCGCAGAGGCATCAGTTCCCTTTGGGCTGGGCCTTGCTGCCAGTGGCCTAGGGAGGGAGCATGTGACGACTACTCTTCCCTCAAACAAAATAAAATAAAATAAAATAAACATGTGGGGACTTTCATCTCATCTCACTTTATTTCTAGGGATCCACTACTGCTAGTAGTTTACAAAATATTTTTATTATACTTGTAGTAAGCATGAACAACTACTATGTTATGCAAGCATGATAATGACCTCAAATAATATGAATACCGAGGAGCCCTTTTCCAGTTTGGAATACAAGTATACACAATGACACAGTGTAAAGAGAGGACAAAACTGATAGTGTCTTCATAGTAAGCATATATATTTAAAGACATAAATGTCTTCATAGTAAGCATATATATTTAAAGACATAAATGTTAATGCTATTTTTTATAAACTTATACATTTTTATAAATACAGTGTTAATGCTAATTAGTTGTAATTTCTTTAAAACTTTTGATTTGATTTAAATGAAAATTGAGCAGTAGTATATATATATATATAGTACTGGTTGCCCTCTGTATGTCTGGGCGGCGCACATGCTTGTCTCCTTGTGCCGACCACCTTCTTCAAGTCTGTCAAAAGGTCCCCGGTGTATAGGTGTCCAACGGGCCGGACCGGGCCGCCCGCTGCGGGCCACGTCGGGCCACGGGCTGCACGGGCCGTGCCTCCACCGTGCCGGGGCCACGCCTCGGCCCATGGCCCGGTCCGTGGGCCATTTTACCGGCCACGGGCCAGCCGGGCCAGCCGGGCCACGGGGCGCCCACAAAGAGGGACGTATTAAAAAAAAGAAAAAGAAAAACTAGAGACATGGAGTATGATGGGTCATGTTTTTCGCTTTTTCGTTACATGGGCCTTTAGTTGTTTGGGCCACAATTGCCGATTTCCCTTTGAATATGATGGGTCGTTGCTTTAGAATTTTTTCCACCGGGCCGCCAGGCCCAGACGGGCCAGACGGACCGGGCCGGGGCACGTGCCACGGGCGAGGCAGCGGCCCATGGCCCGCCCGCCACCGGGCGGACCGGGCCAGGTGCCGGGCCATTTTTGCGGGCCTCGGACCGGGTCAGCGGGCTGCGGGCCAAATGGCCAACTATACCCCGGTGCACCTGCTTAAGAAATGTCTTTGCACATTCAGTCCATGAACCATGATGGCCGCCACTGAAAAGTTTTCAAAGCCTCCAGCAGGTTCAACTACGGGTTGAAAGCATCCTCTGGCCCCTGTAGAGCCACGATGCTTCATTGCGTATACTAATTCGATCAATGGGGACATGGGGCATCCATCTTTTCTGCCAGCCATTTGATGCTAGGAGTACATGCCAAGAATAGCTAAGTTAAGCAGCTCACCCGATCCGGTTGTGGCAGCAGAAGCGTCGGTTAAGCATTTGTTCTAGTATTGCCATTTCAGTTTATCTTAGCTGAACGTATACAACCACCGAGCTAGTCAGCAACACAACACCTAGCAGAGGGTGAGAGCAACATTGAGTTTATTTGCATGTCTAGTTTTGTGTCACCATATACGTACAACATCGCCATCACAAGGTTCTTGATCATTTCAGGCTTTCAGCCTTCAATATCCAGCAATAGTTTCGATACTTTTTTTTTTTTTTGTCAAGTCAATAGCTGCATCATGCAGATTACTGATGAAATGAAAGAGGCATGTTATTCATGGAACCGAATTTGGTTGCATTGCAGGCGTACATGGTGGGCGAGCACGGCGACAGCTCAGTGGCGGTGTGGTCGAGCGTGAGCGTGGCGGGGGATGCCGGTGCTCAAGTCGCTGCAGAAGAGCCACAGCAGCTTCGACGAGGCGGCGCTGGAGGGCATCCGCCGCGCCGTCGTCGACAGCGCCTACGAGGTGATCAGCCTGAAAGGCTACACCTCGTGGGCCATCGGCTACTCCGTCGCCAGCCTCGCCCGTCTCGCTGCTCCGCGACCAGCGCCGCATCCACCGGTGTCCGTCCTCGCCAGGGGGTTCCACGGCATCCCCGACGACAACGACGTCTTCCTCAGCCTCCCCCCCAGGCTTGGTCGCGCTGGCGTTCAGGGCGTCGCTGAGATGGAGCTCACCGAGGAGGAGGCCAAGCGGCTGCGTCGATCCGCCAAGACGCTCTGGGAGAACTGCCAGCTCCTCGGCCTCTGATCCATTCGTTTGATGCTCATCCATCTCGGCGTGTTCGATTTTGGATCGTCGTAATGTTAATTACCGTCTTGAAACCTTTGGTTACTGCATCGCCTATTTACATCCGGTGCCTGTGTGTTCAATAAAACTAATATGTGCTTGCTAGTTGCATTAGTTAGTAGTAATTTCTGCATTTGGTTCATCATCGTCACCCTCAAATTCTTTTTGCAAGGAAGCATCGGCTTGTTTGATTTACTTTGGCACCGATGCAATTTAGCCCGCTCCATCATTATGATTAGTCTCACACTTGCTTCTAATTAACTAATCATTCTTCAGTATATTAATTTGTGATCCGCACTGTAATTTAGATGGTTGAATAACCAATGCAAATTGCAAAACAATTGTTGTCTGCCTCCTTAATTCCCATTCTCGAGGGAAGATAGACCATATCAGGAATGGCACAAACCCCTGGACTCACCGGACACCAGATCATCACACATGGGACGAATACGCGACCATGCAACCAGGACGCCCACACGACAGGAGAGGACGTCAGGTGAGCCAAAGCTTCTACCTGACAGCTTGGCACTGAAACGCACCTCCTCCCGAGCAATTGCTTCAGCACCTATACTACCATGGACCTTCACTACAAGCTGTCCAGATTCTTCAACGGAAACAACATGGCGCAAATGTGTCATATTACCATCAGCTCTTCCATCACCTCCAAACGCCACAAGCACGGAATCCATTGGTGAGTTAGCGGTAGAGGCAACAAAGTTACCCTGCAATCCAGCCGGCCATGTACCCTCAATGACTCTGAAAAATATAGTGGCCTCCACGCAAGTGCCAAGTCCTCCAAGTGCGATCAGTAGGTGGCTACCCAACCCAACAACGCTAACATCCCAATTCAATGGTAATGTTCTGGCCTCAAGGATCAAGTACCGGTCCTTGGCACCCTTCACTTTTAGCTCAGCCTCAATGGTCACTGGCTCATTCATCCCAACAGCACGACAAGGACCAGTCAGTGCCAAATATGAATCCTCTTCTGTGAGGGTTTGACAATCTTCCCTATCTCGGTTGAAGAGAACATTGCGCATCGAGTCAATGGAATCCCGTACAGCAATCACACCAGATACTTGCAGCGGCCATTCCGGACTGCTAACCCGGATATGATAAATCTGTAGACTGTTGGAGTGGCCATCATACACATAGCGGGGCACAGGTTTATTTGAGTAGTGCATCGCCAGAACCATTGCTGCAGGTATTTATCAGTCAGAGATTTACAATGGGTTAGATTCAGAGCAACAGCAGTGGCACTACTATACTAAGATGCATGCATTTTATTTTCACAAACATATGCATCGACGGACTTTTTTTCTCCTTCAGCCCGCGCTAGATACATACTAGTAGAAGTCGATAATTAAATAGGACACTTAGAACAGAATTGGCAACTCAATGGGGCGAAAAAAAAGAGAAGAACTCACTGATGTCCTCGAATTCTAGGTCGGGCTTGCAATCCAGTCTTGGCGGAACTGGAGATAATCCGGGGCGTATTTCCTGTAGTAGGCCATCAGCTTGTTGTGCACCTTGGCCCCCTCTTCTCCAGCTTCCTTGAGCGTCCTTTGCTTGTAATATTTTCCATCGAGCTCCACCATTTTCTTGCGCCTTATCAGTAGCTTGAGCTCCATAAAAAGTTTCATCTCGGAGGGCTTCCATCGCGCTCTAATTTGCTTATGCTCTTGTTCCTGCTCGCGTTTAGCGTCCTCCTCCTGAGTCTCCTTCTTCCTCCAAAAGAGAAGGAACTCCTCCGAAAGTTTCTCCATCTGGCACGGCGCTGATGGACGACAGAGCTACCAAGTTGGAGGAACACGTAGCGCCGGCTCTGCCTTTTTATGATCAGATCAGATCAGATCAGAGGCTGGATGGAACAAGTGTCACAGAAGGGATACAAAACAAACAAATCACGTTTCCAAAATAGATGTCACAAAAAAATCCAAAATAGGAATACGTGCGCAGTTCACCTGATTCCGCTCGGTCGTGCGTGTACCGAAAACCTCCCGACCGCCGCGGCCATGCAAACCATCGTGTCCGTGGCGGCGAGCGGGTGGGGATGGGCGTGGTGTCGGTGTTCGGCAACGACGTGGGCGCGTACTACGACCGTCGACGATGAGAGTGACCGCCGCCTCGACGACTGCCAGCGCTACGCCCTCGTCGCCGCTAGGAACGCGCGCCTTCACGTCCAACGGGCTCGCCATCGGCTCCACAACGATGTACAAGGTCGGCCGATCACACGCTGGGTTCGTTCGCCCACCAGCCTCCACAGCGCCGCGGACGTGATGGTCGCCGGGCGGCGCGCACATTTGTCTCCACGGGTTCGCGGCCCTGCGGGCGCTGTCGCGGTGGAACGGCGACCCCGGCGTGGCGTCCCGGCAGTGGGACAGGGACCGCGACGGCTTCGTCCTGGGCGAAGGCGCCGGGACACTGGTACGCGTGCGTGCGTCTGTGCTCGCCTCGCCGCTACTGTTCGTCCTGCCGTGCGTGCAGCTCGTGCAGTCGTGTTGCAAAGCTGAGATGACGAGGATGGATGGTGCTTTTGGTTGTCAGGTCATGGAGAGCCTGGAGCACGCCAGGCGGCGCGACGCCTCGATCCTTGCCGAGTACCTGGGCGGCGCCGCGAGCTGCGACGCTCACCACCTGATGGACCTGAGGCCCGACGGCCGTGGCGCGGCGTCGTGTGCATCGGGCGGAGCCTGGCAGACACGCCGGAGGAGGCAGGGTTCGGTAAATTTACATCTCTGGAATACTAGCTTGCTCTAAAAATTCTTTATGGTCTACTTCAACTCAATTTGATCAACTGCTCCGGTGGACCTCCTTTCAAAAATTAGCACGAATATTAAAGCACAATTAAAATAGTTATTAGTTTTATTTTATTCCCGCCTGGGTCCCGCTGGGCTCTCCCCGTCCAAAAGCCAGCCCCAACCCAGCCCGGAGAATCCAGTGCTGTGACGTCCCTCCGTTGCCGTTCCGTTTCAAAAAAAAAAAAAAAAAAATTCTCTGTGCCGTCCGCCGCCAGCACTTCACACTCTGTCTCCGATCTGCCGACCACGACGCCAAGTAGAGGAGCTTGGGTCTCCCGGCGATGACGGCAGCGCCATGAGCGACCTGCAGGTCACCACCGCCTCTCCGTCCCTTCGCTTCCTCGGCCTGCTGAAGCAACCCGACGAAGCCGCCGCGGGCGCAAATGGCGGCGTCCTGGTTCTCGACGAGCGCGACGTCGTCTGGTCCTCCAGCGCGAGTCCCTTTGTCGTCCTCGACTTCCGCGCGGCCTCGCCGCCGTCCGCGACACCGTCCCCGTCCAGCAGCCTGCGGAGGCCGATCTCCACGACGTCGCGCCACTTCCCCGCCCCGGCCAGCATGGGCTTGTCCGCGCTCCT
The DNA here is from genome assembly GCA_015847255.1 of Hyparrhenia diplandra. Classification (NCBI taxonomy): domain Eukaryota; kingdom Viridiplantae; phylum Streptophyta; class Magnoliopsida; order Poales; family Poaceae; genus Hyparrhenia; species Hyparrhenia diplandra. The sequence goes on along the minus strand of JADLZK010008775.1, from coordinate 648,694 downwards.
CACACTCGACCACCACTAGGCGCCCACCACTGCGCCCGGAGAGACAAAGCACGCCCGGGTTTTTATACGGTCGGTTTCAGCGGTAAACCGCGGGTTACCGGGACTCTACCGGTCCGGCCCGGTATCCGACCGGCCGGTATAAAAGATTTGAAATTCAAAATCAAAAAATTGAAAAAAAATCATGGAAAAAAATACTGTAAAATAGTTTTGCGATTTATAGAAGCCAACGGTGCAATACTTTTCAAATTTGAGTTCGTTTGGTATAAAAAATTTCAAATCTAAGTTTGAAAAAAAAAAAAAAAAAAAATACACAGTAGGCCCATTAAGGCCCATTAAATCATGAAGGTCGAAAAACATACTAAACACACTCAAATTTGAGTAATTTTGACATCATTGGATTCTACAAATCATGAAGTATTTTTAGGAATTTTTTTAGCATTTTATAAAAAAAAAATTAAATTTTGAATTTTGAAAAAACCGTTCAAACCTCTCAAAACCGCTCGGTAAACCGTTTATACCGGGCGGTAAACCGCTCAAACCGGCCCAGGTAAAAAGATTTTTACCGAACGCTGAAATTTTGAATTCATTTGAATTCAAAACCCAAACCGTCCGATGCTTAGCGGTTTACCCGAAGAACGGACCGGAAACCCGTTCACGGACCGGCGGTTTTAGGGTTCCTGGCCGATAAAAAACCACGAGCACGCCCGGCCCCGGACCCGACTACAAGCCGTACCACCGGTCGGCGGCCTTCGCGTCTCCGCCGGCCGAGGCGATGATGGCGGCGGACACGACAGAGGCGGCGCGACGGCGGCTTTCGTCTGAGATCGGAGACGAGTGTTGTGTTCGATAAAAAGTGATGGCGGCGGACGGCAATTTTCTTTTTTTTTTATATCTATACTAATAAAGAGAAAATTTCCGTCAAAATTTTCTTCCACCTTTCTTCCTTTCACTTTTTTTTCTTCCGTCTCTCTCCGTAACGCCTCCTGCTTGTAACATGTATTTATTTGGTCTAACCGGCATATATAATTAGGACAGGGCTCCAAGGACATAGTACGCACGCAGATCTCCTTCCCAAAATCAATCCAACAATAACACGTGACATGGTACACAATACTACCCAAATCCGACTCTACCTGTACGTTCTGCCTCTTTTTTTTTCTACCTCCTTAGTGGACTCAAAACTAATCCAGCAAACTCCATTCAATCTGGCCCAGGAAGCGTGGCCTCTATCCGGCCCATGGAGTGCTCAAACTTTCTATTGTAGCCTGTAGCCACTCTTTACCGAAGGGGAGACGTGGTGTGTATGAAATACCTAACAAAAAATATTCGTGCCAATAGAAAATAAAATAAGTTTCCTCTGTGTACTACCAACACCATATAAAAAGAAATATTCATACCAATAGAAAATCAAATAAGTTTTGTGTGTACTACCAACACTGTACGTTACGCACGTAGAAAAAAAAAATCATTGTTTTGTCTATCGGTCCAAAAATATATTTGTCAGTTACCGACACACACCGTATCTAAGAACAAACATTACAATCCGATTCATATATTAGATAGGTATCAATATCCGAATGATTCGTATATCTGAGGTCCAAGAAAAATTATGGAACCAAAAGAGAAGTATAGGACATAATACAAGATCATGGGTATCGGTCTGTATCCAATTCAGTTTTATCCTTATTACCTGTGGGCAATTGCTCCTTTTAAAATAGCTAAAACGTGTTATGCATTCCTATCTTCACTTTTCATCCAATTCAGTTTTATCCTTATTACCTGTGGGCAATTGCTCCTTTTTAAAATAGCTAAAACGTCTTATGCATTCCTATCTTCACTTTTCATCAATATTTGGTAGCGTTTTCCTGTTGCAAGGCACAACGCCTTATTAGAGGGTTGCTCGACCTCCGGATCAAGCGGTGGTGTTGAACGTGAGAAAGATGTAGCCGACAATGGTGCACGGGAAGAGTGGGTGTCTTGTCGTCGCGTAAAATAATTAGAATTTCATATGATATATATTTTTTTTTACGTGGTAATGCACGGACACTTTTTAATTAAACCTACTAATAAAGCGAGAAATTTTCAGTCCGCCAAAATTTTGGTTTGGTCTACCAAAATTTCTTTCACCCTATCTATGAGTCTGATACGTACGTTTCCTATCCTATCGTGTCTGGATGGATGAGTCCAATGCCTACGTTTCCTATCCTATTCTAAATTGGATTCCATGTGTTTATTCTATAGCAATAAGCAAATTGGTCTCTTGTGCGTTGGCATGGTATCGTATGATACAAGGGCTGTTATAGAAATATTAAGAGAAGTCTCATCGTGATCATGTATGAACAAACCAATCCTTAACATTTAAATACTTTGGTGCTTAGCGACAAGACAAAAAAAAATGTTAAGACGATATTTAAGATTGACACGGGCTTCATAGAACATTATCATATTATTACCAACAATAACTTATATATGTTGATCATCAAATAAATTAATAAAAATGATCAAACAAAAATTAAATATGTATTATTTCTTACTAATAAATATGTATTACTTCCATCATTGTTTTATTGACATCTTATATTGTTTTTTTCCCGTTTAACACGCACGGGCAAATTTGCTAGTAAAAAAAACGGAACGATCTCGTCACGGGACGGCGACGGAGTCCCTCGCGCACGTCCACGGCACTGGACTCCCGGGCTGTGTTCGGGCTGGCCTTTGGACGGGGAGAGCCCAACGGGACCCAGGCGAGAATAAAATAAAACTAATAATTATTTTAATTGTGCTTTAAGATTCGTGCTAATTTTTGAAAGGAGGTCCACCGGAGCAGATGCCATATTAAATTTGCACTTGAATTCCATAGGAGCCCAAACGTGAATTGTTCGTTTTATTTTTTTTACAAAGTTTATCTTGTTTTCTATTTTACCGTAACATTAGCATGGGCCTAGCATGTAATTTTCCATATATTAGTGTGACTATAATTTTCCTGCTTTGATAATTCAATTGAGATGAATATGATCTATCTTCAGACTGTGTTGGTACCTGATTTGGAGTAAACATGTATTGAGATGTGTGTGAGCAGCAGTGCTAGATTCCATGTTGAAATTGCCTCTAGTGCAAACAAGTTCAACTTTGCTAAGTTGGATATTTTTCTACGTTTAAGAATAAATATCAACTAGAGTTTGGATATAATTGGAGAGTATAGTCATGATCTAGGAGGAAAGAGGAATGAACTTGCCGCTACTAATATACTAAATCTATTCTAAATTGTAGTTCATTTGACTTTTTCAACCTCAGATTTGACCACTCGTCTTATTCAAAATTTTATGCAAAAATATCACTTCTTTTGTTAGGGCTTGGTTTATTAACAAATGGTATTTAAGAATGACTTAAATTTGAATGTTTTTGTGCAAATTTTTTGAATAAGATGAGTGGTCAAACTTAGGGTCAAAAAAGTCAAATAAACTACAATTTGAAACGGAGGGAATAGAAGTCAGAAGGGAATGAACTAGAGTTTTTTTACTTGTTTTCTTTGGGTATAGAAATACTAGATGCTGATCACTGGACGTCTTAACTGAATGCACAATGGTCTTGACACTGTCTTTGCTGTGGTCTATTGAGGAAGCCAGTTAGATGAGCTAATCTAGGGTCTAAATCATGTGTGTTTTTTTGGCAGTTGGCCCAGCAATGCAGGGACACAGGCTGCATTTTGTTTTTCAAGAAGGAGCAGACATTTATTTGGTAATAAGCTTATTTTGAACCATTGTAATTTCCTCTTAGCTATTAGTTCAACAATGTTCTTTTCTATGATTTTGGAAAAAAAATCTTACCTTGTGGCTCTAAATACTTTTAGCGTAGCAATTCAATTTGGTATATTTTAGCTTACCTTTTCTTGAAGAATAAACATAGAATTAGAAAATTCACCTAAACCTTACTAAACATTTGCGAGCATGATATCGACCATTAATCTTTATCAATGTATGATGATTAGCCATGGAATCACTGCAACATGTAGTGCGGAATCATTACAAATATAAAACACAACTTTGCCACAATTATTGACGGTTATGTATTCGATAAAAACATTTGTGAACATAATTCTCGTATTTTGCGGTCATTGAATGTCATGGATTATTTTCCTTGTGGGAGTGAAAAAGGGAAGCATAAACTTGTGTGTGGGATCATTGATTATCTTGAGGCAAATATACTTGGTACACACAATTGGAGACATCTTGGGTGCTCACGCATCGGGTCATCCTTTTTGCTTAAGTGTATTATGTATTGTGGAGTTCTTATATTACTATTTGGTATGTCTGCAGCTACAACAAAATGGACTGGGGTGGCTAATTTGTTTAAGGTAAAATAGATGGTATTGCATTATTTTGGTGTTGTTGGGATTGAATGAACCGACATGAGCATTTATAGGGTGCTCTACAAAATGAATTCTCGCACGCACTCAAGACTTGATTGGGATGAAAATTTGACATTTTAAATATAGTAGATGAAGAAGGGGATCACTCATTAATCAACGTTTTAAATATTTGACATTTTAAGTATTAGATCGCGCAACCCAAACTCGCCTTGATTATTTCTTTTAGAACAAGAAAAATGTAAAGATCTTGCTCTACTACATACTACGACACTTTCTTATGGTACAATGGTTGTACATGTATATTGTTTGGTTTCATAAGAAATCACCAACCTTTTGTGGGTCCTTTTCTCGATTGAAGTCTATATGGCTACTTCAAACTTATGCCGCAATCTTGATAAATTTATCAATCACTTTCATCCCAAATTTTATGGGCTCATATTATATGGTTGGTTGTTGACGCTGCATTAGGGCACCAACACACCGGGAGGGCTTTGACGCCCACGAGGTTGCAAACAACCCAATACAAGCGGCAAGAATCGCAACTTGACCGACAAAACCGATCTAGAGAACGGTTGGGTCGATGTAGAGCTCGATCTTGGCCAAAACTTACCTCGAACGATCTCCCTAAGGATCCGTCGGGAGAGCACACACGAGGGTTGCTCTAGGGCCGACAAGGCCACCTAGAACGCCCGCGAAATTGGCGAGAAGAACGCCTGGGACAAATGAGTTAGGGTTTGGAAGAGATAAAAGGAGTTTAGGGTTTGTGTATGACGATTTGTTGTAGAAGGGATCAAATCGGCCATAAACCTCTCATTATATAGGAGGGGGGTCTTATCCCCTTAGGAAACCATCTTAGATACGTTTCCAATCATAAAACTTGCCCAAAAACCGATTAGGAATCAAATCGGTTCGAATTAGAGTTTCCCAACTCGGAGGGTAGAGACGAAATTTACGGACACCCAAGACATGTCCGGGGTCCTTCTTTGGAGGGTAGAGATGAAAATCTCTCGGACACCTAAGACATGTCTCGGGGTCTAGTTGATTTCCCAAAATTCATAATTAATTCATCCGGACCTCAAATGAGGCAAACCATATATGTTTTTTCGATCGACGGCGAGAGAGGAATGCAATAGTGAAGTCTGTTATTGCTTTTGAGAAACTTTTTATACAGACATTTTTGGGTGTCAATAGTTACCGGTATGATGCCTTTGCTAAAACGATTAACTTGGTTCTTTCTTACTATCTTTTGTGAGAATGATATTAAATGGTCCTTTTTAAGAATTTGGTATCTTTATTTGGTTGTTTTAATGTGCATCCTTGAAATGAACCCATGGCAATAGCGCGGGCATTATACTAGTATAAATAGAAATTCTCTTATAAAAAATAAAATAGTCAGACTCTACTGGACGACCTCTTTCGTGTGCAGCACGTAGGCCCACTTTAGATGTCTGGGCCGAATTAGGATCTCGACTGAGCCCAACAAAATCCCCACCCAGCCCCGGCAACCCAACCGCTGTCATGCCCCTCCAGTCCGGTCACCAGTGACGGCGATTCAGAAAAGTTGTAATATGTCGAATGTAAAATTTTATGTTTTCCATGAATTACGAAGTCGAAGTCAGGGGACCACTATAAATACCCTCTAACATCCTTTGTAAAGGCCATGTTGAATGGTAGCCTTCTAACCATACTTTGTTCATGATATGATATCGCATTGATTTCATACCCCACAATCTCCTTGCTCCTATTCCTATAGCTGCTCTCCTCTTCCTCTCCCTCTTCCCCAATCTCCTTGATCTTGTCCCTACAACGGCTCTACTCTTACACTTCCTCTTCTTCCTTGTTCATGTCCCTCTCCTCTCCCTATCCCTCCTCCTCCTCCTCCTCCTCCTCCTCCTCATCATCATCATCATCATCATCATCATCATCATCATCATCATCATCATCGCCTTCTCTCTACCGAAGACTCGATTAAGGAAATCGTTCTTGTATTCTTGCCTCTTTGGCCTCCTTCATAAATTTGTCTCTAGTCTTGTATGTGAATATCATCTTCAAGTCAAAGTTCACGATCAAGAGTTCACCTTCTAGACCGATCAAGTTCTTCATAACCTTGAAATTGAGGTCAACGCCGGTCTTCGAAGAAGTTTGACGTCCGGCTTTTGGCTTTTACCACAACTCCCCGTGCGAATCCCACATCTTCTAGATAGCCCGGAAGCTTAGTTGGTGGTTCACTTCGGTCCATCCTCTCGAGAACCAAATTTTGCGCATGGCAAGACTCGCCTAACCTCACAATAAATGGTCATGATGGTGTGGAGTGTCGCTTTAACTTCAGCAAAGAGTTTCGGGGTGATTTCAAATGAAACGAGGTAGAGCTACTCATTTTGAGCTTGACTGCATGTATGAATGGAGATAGAACTTCACCTGATCTAAAAATACATACCGTATACCTAGACCAATACAATCATCACCTCTGCCTATATTGATCATTCGACCCAATGATGAAATGTAATAAAGTGCGCTATCATCTCCGATCAATAGTAGTCGAGTCAAGAGAACTCAGATAGCCATATAATGTGGTGGTCGCTAAATCTAGAGGCATTGATATTGTCCATGTAGTTTGGCTTCTACAATGGGTTCGGCAAGAGGGTTTGGAAATGGGGTACAAGGCACTTTGCCACAAAAACGAAAAGAAGAAATGAGATATCTTTATCTCCCTTTTTTTATGATCTTGAACATATCTAGGTGTTTTGTTTATCGTCGTGGATGTCGATGTAAATTTTAGGAAGATCTTTCGGGCTTCTGTGCATTCAGCAAAAGAAGGACTATCCCGGGTCGGCTTTCAGGTCCACCATTTTGGGTAGCATCGCTTCTGCACGCACAGAAGAAAAGAAATTGGACTAAGTTTACAGCTTTTATAAGCTTATTATTGAGCAATGCCGTAAAAAACAAAATGATTCAGAGTCCAAAATAGAGTCGCCGCTTCTTAGCTGAGCTACCCCAAATCAGAGCCGCTGCCTGCCACGACCAAATGCTATCCGCGCAACGAATGCCAGCTAGGGACACTCGAGCACGACGGGCGTGACGGCGATGAGGAGGGCCGAGATCCGTGGTTTCACTGGCGTAGGGGAGACCACCAGATCTAGGACGAGTCGAGCAGAGGGGCAGGCCACCAGATCTAGGAGTGGCACAGCTGGATCTAGCCTTTGCGGCGGCAGGGGAGAGCCGGTGGGCGGTGATGGCGATCCGTAGGCGTCGTCGTCACGTGGGCTGCGCGGCAGGGTAGGGGAGACAGAGGGGGCCAGGCGGGGTGCAGGGGAGGGTCGAGGGAGAGGGAGGTGTAGGTGTGGGTGGTGGGCCGGGACCGGGAGGCCGCCGCCGTGGCGGCCGCGACGCCAAGAGCTCGCTAGAGGCAACAAATCGGGAGCTCCTCCGAGGCCCTAAAAGTTGGGTTGTTCGCATTCTTAACTACATGAAGAGATGTATAAAGAACAACTCGCATCATTTGTGTCGAAGAACGATGGTTGAGACATAACCGACAATTTATTCATGCGAAGTTGATTCTTTCGATCCCTTAGTTCTCGTTGAGCAATAAGCCGAGCATCACAAAGAATTGAGAGGGGAAAGAGTGACAATTACCCCTTATATCTTATAATCAAGGGGCATTACAAGAAACATTGGCATCTATAAAGAGGTTATTGTTGCTACAAAGCTCGAGTTAACAAGGAAGTAGTAGTCTATTGGCATCTATAAATAGTTAAATACATCATGGAGAACCAAATCGATTTCATCTTGACACCGGGGGCCGAGGCGATGTACCTCACAAGGGGCAAGGGCCATGGATGGCGACCTCGCCGTCCGCCTTCCCCGGAGGCCGAGACCGATGGTCGTGGCGAGGGAGGGCGCGCGGACATGGATGGCGGGCGCTAGCCGCCGTCCCGCTAACCGCCAGGAGGCCGAGATGGATGGGCGTGGGTCCGTGGTCGGCGAGCGCCGGCCGCCAAGAGTGATGGCAGATCGGCGCGTGGGACGGTGATGCTGAAATGAAGCAAACGGCGGCATGGGAGACACGGGTGAAGTTGTGTTCTCCGTAGGGGGTGCAAATGCACCCCCCTCAAATATAGAAAAACAATATATTTGATTAAAAATTCACCATATATGCACCCCCACAACACATTTATATGCACCCACAAGCCATGTGCACCCTCTCTAGTTTGCTCTAGCTTCGCCACTGATGGGAGAGAGCGATGTGGCGGCGACGGGCGGGTGACGTGAGGAGCGATGCGGCGGCGTGAAAGAAATCGCGTGACTCACACACGCTAGTGTGCGATCAAGTGGACCAGGCGTGAGCAACTGAACTGGAACGGTTGGGCCACATTCTAATGGGCTGGTCGACAAAAAATTTGCATCTTTATTAATAGGTATAGATAAAACATTTTAGTTTTTCTAGATACATTGTTTTTTATATATATATTGCTACGTAGACATAAAGTATATCTGCATAGCAAAAACACTACATATACTGCCTAGAACATTTTATCACTTAGAATTGAATTGAAGGTGAGTACTTGCATAGGCTCGGGATGGATGAGCAAGTTTTATTTCTCCTTTTTCATAAGAGAAATGGGGTGGGGGGGGGGGGGTGGGGGATGGGGCGGGGCGCTATGGCACGTTTGTGGAGTGGAGTGGGCTGCACGGCAATGACCGGTACGACAGCTACGAAAGACAGGTCGGTCATACTCATGGAAGCTTCCCAGCAAGGAAGCTGCAGGTAGGAATTGAATTGAACGTGCGTCTAGATGTGCATGCATATAAGACAATTGACGACATGCATGCGCATAGTATGTTGTGCGTCCAATCCAAGGCATGCATTGTACTCCAAGTAACTGTAAAGGTATATACAGTATATAGCCGTGTACGTACTATGCTGCATATATAGTAGTATAGATGTGCATGAATGCACGCGTTTTTAAGTACTACTACTAGAAGAGTACATACGTATGTATCATGGATGACCGAGCAGCTAGTAGCAGCCATGTAGATCGTGTCATGGAGGACGGACGACAACGAGGGAGCGACCAGTGGAAAGAACATGCGACAATCTAGATGATGTGGAAACGTAGGAAAAACGCCGGTAAGATGCATGGTGGTCGATCTCCGGATCGTCAGGCAGGTGACGCAGGTCTCTCCCGTCGTGTCAAAACCGGCGACTTTTGCATTGCAAAAGGATCGGAATCGGAGGAAAGGATGTTGATGCTATCACTATGGGAAGAACGAATTCAAGTACCAAGCCAAAGATGGCCGGCTGCTGCGCGTTTCACAAGGTACGTTGGTGCATGCGTACGTCGGCGTTTGTTTGACAAGTCCACCTCGCCGTCCCTTAGCTTCCAAGGAAACATCGTCATGCATGTCACTGGCAGATCGGGTATGTATGATGCCACACCAAAAATCTATACTGTATATTCGGTAATAAACAAGTGTAAAGTTTGACTTGTAATTCCATATTATACAAGTAGTCTGTACCATACAAGAATGCACTATACTAAATAATAACACATATACATGCCGTGACGAGACCATATACATACAAGTATTGTCTTAAAAATCAACAATTAATACGTACACAACTCACAACATTGTCGTTGATCCGAATATCCGATCCATATACATGCCGTGACGAGACCATGCAGGCAGTAGGCCAAGCAACTTTAGGATACACTCCATTGACCACTGGATTTGGATTGATCCCCAACTCCAAAGCATCAGCTATATATATCTTATTATAGCAAATGTACGAAGGAGAGACGACAGTCGTCGCCCACGATGACCTACTTTGAATTGAAATTGAAATGAAGACCAAAAACCAAAACCAGCAGCAGCTAGTAGTTTCACCTCCCATTCCGGCGGCGGGCTGCTGCCTCTCGCCCTCCAGTATTTGGTTGCCCTCCAGTATTTGGTTGCACTGGCGGTCCGCGCCGGCCAGCCGGCTACTTTTTCGTTTCAACGCCTTGATGAATCCGGCCGGCCGGCCGCCCAACGGCGATGCTCTCTCACCTGCATGCAGCACTACCGCCGTACAGTACGTATCTACCACTAACACAATAAGGTCCCCACAAAATACACCGGTCCATATGATCATCTTTTCATATATACTCAATGGTGCCCACCTAATTGTATAAGTACGCTACTCATCAACCACTCGATCATTTGTAAGGTGATATTTATAATTTGTCTAAGAAAACTACAGCGGCGAGTGGACCAGAGGATCCAAATCCAAATTACTCTGCACTGCGTGCGCCCCCTGAATTTGAATGTATAGCAGTAGCAACTAGCAAATGCAAGTTGTTTCTGAATATACGCCATCTCCCCTATCTGCTGATAACCTACCGTACCTTATATTAGCACATGCATCATGGATCTACTACTACATGTATACTCCTCACATTGGTCCGAAAAAGACAACATCATTCTAGAATTCAAGTTTGTCACAACTAACTTGAACCGGTTAGTAATACTAATACATACCACTGAAAACATGCTCCTAACCAATTAGGTTCCATAGTAGGGCAAAATGGGGCCTATATACGAAGGGCTTTAGCCACAGGAAAGCAAGCTAGAACTTATTTGAATAACATTAGCCAAGTTTGCTCCCAATGCACTTCAATTGAGGATGATATGCCCATCTGTTTTTTCCGGTGTTTTAAATAGCGTGCTATATATAGCGCCGCTATAGCGGCCAGAAGCAGTTGTCGCGATGCTACGCTATAGCGCCAAAATAGCATTTTGGCGCCCGCAATTTAAAACACTGGTTTTTTTTCTTCTGTGATCTTCATAGGGCTGTATGGTTTACTGCAAACCCTTCCATTTACACTTCTAGTCTCCCACATGACGATGATGATGGTATCCAAAATATTCTTCCTTGTATAATTACACCTCGGACTAGTGGTAATCAAATGATAGAAAATATCACTATCCTCTGGTATACATGGAAGCCTAGGAATGATAAAAGATTTAACAAAAAAAATTGGAGTGCCTGGCAGGTGCATCATGCAGCTAATGCCAATTTAGAGTCTCTCAAAGTCTTTTGCAGGATGTAAACCATTTCCAAGCAGACGAACAGGTCACCCTAGGTTCACAACAGCGCTAATGCCAATTTGCCGGAACCCATGAATGTGGACCATAAGCATCATGAACAGGTCACCCAGGTTCACAACAACGCTAATGCCAATTTGCCGGAACCCATGAATGTGGACCACAATCATCATCTAAATGCTCTCAATACTAACCACATTTTTTTCAACATCTTGCCTCAACCCCCCTCTCTACAGGGTCATGCCAACAATATTGGAAGGTCTGCGTATTTATACTGACGCTTCTCTATTGCTTGACCAAAATTTTACATTCAATCGTAATGCAGGTCTTGGAGTTTTCCTAATCAGCTCAGGAACCCAGCAAAAATTTAATGACTATATTAAAGTTCTCTCCTCAATACTTCCTCAATTTTCACCATAGAAGCGGCTACCCTTGCTTTTGCTGGGACTAATATCACAAAAGCAAGCTTCCTCTCCGACATCCAACAATTGGTCAGCTTCATCAACTCAAACAACACAACTCCTATCCCTAGAATGGGATGCTAGATTCTACACTCAAACATTCCTCAATGCAGGGAAGGCAAAATCTACAAGGTCTACAAGATCACTAGTAACCTTAATAGGACAGCTCATGTCTTAGCAACACAGGCTCGCAATCATCATAGTCTTGCTTATGAAGCGGGGAATCAGTTTTCATAACCCTTCTCATATCTTGAGCTTCCCAATTCGATGATGCTCTTGACTATGTATCTTATCCCACATAGCGCTTTTCTTTCGCTAATTTTATAAAGCATGTTTGTTATAAAAAGGTAGATTTATAGGAAATAACATCAATATTTGTATTTCCAAATAGATTTTGATGAAAATATATATTTTGTTATATTTTAAATAGTTTTTGTTATTACCTATAAAATATATTAGTACTTTGAGTACGTATATATGTTACCAAAGTTAAGATTTATTGACTCCTCAAAACATAAGAATAATGTTCCCTCCTTCCAAAAAAAAAAACAATGCCTCTATATATGGAATTTTTGCCAGGTAAACTAGCTTAACTTTACCAAATTTATAGTAAAATAATATTAACATTTATATCTCCAAACTAGTTTATTAGAAAATATAAATTATGATCAATTTAATGATAGTTCTTATTTAGTACCATGAATTTCGAAATCGTTTATATAAGTTTGGTTATGTTTTAAATCGATCTTTGACTCATCGAAAAGCGAGAGTTGTGTATCTCTTTTTATAAACAAGGAAATTATTTTACTTTTTGGGTCGGATTGAGTACATACATCAGTATGATGTTGCTAAGCTACTAATATTTCATATACACGTGTCCAATGCATACGTCATTGAAAAGAGCTTAGCTTGCAATGAAGAATATCTCGGTGTTGTGTATTTGCGTGATGCGTGTGTGACAATCACTAAATCACATGCATGCTCCTCCAAGGCATTACGGAGTACTACTACGTACCGTACGTATCTTGCATTGGAGAAGATCGAATGACGTGGGCCTCGCACGCTGCCGCCGGTACGGCCGGGGTAACCAAATACTGGAAGCCCGCCCGCCGGAATGGGAAATGAAGCTGCTGCTGGTTTTTGGGCGGTTTTGCTTTTGGTTTCCGTTCAACTCTCTACATTCCATGATGTTTCTTCGATCTTGGGAACGAATTCAGGAAAGAGACGGACTTATTGGCACTTGGTGGACCATATATCATGTACGAATCGGATCCTGGCTTCTCCGATCCTTCACTAATTCCAGGCTGACCACGGATGACCCGAGATCGTATCATCGTTGCATCTTCTTTTCCTCCTTTGCAAGCCATGCATTATATATTCCAGACGGTAGCTGACGACGCCGGCTTTGACAAGGAAGAGACCTGGATGAAGGAACCGGCTGGCCTGATAGTGAATCTCAGTCGATCTCATCTTTTTTCCCACGTTTCCATATCATCTAGAACTATTCTAGATTGCCGAAGCTGTGGCTGACGGGGTGGGCGTTACATTGGCTCGAGAGGAAACGAGGCCAAATGTCTCGATCGGCAACTGTATCTGTCTCGATCCCCGGAGCGCAGTCACCACGTACGTACGGTCGCCAACAAGGGCGGATGTACACCCGGGCTGAGAACCAAAATCTAATACTAGTACGTGGTGACCTAATTAATGCTAATACTAGTACGGAGATGGATGTGGACCTAATGCCAAGCAAGGAAAGAAGAGGCGATATGTCGTCGTCGACCATAGAGACTTGAACTGAAATATCAAGACCAAGTAAACCATGCATGCATTCCAGCGGGCTGCTGCCTCCAGTATTTGGGTCCTCGGCGGCTGGTCCTACTTTTTACTTTCAACGCCTTGAATTCTTCTCCAACCCGGGATTGCCGACTGCTGCCTTTTTGCCTGCAGCACTAGCGCCGGATATCATCTTGCATGTTGCCTAATTACATATATGCAACTCCTGATATAGTACTTATCAACCACTTGTGATTTGGAAAGGGTGATCTAACATTTCATTTCATTAGTTATTTTGTTATGTTTGTCTAAAAAGAAAAGCACAACAATGATGACCACAATAATGGAGGATCCAAATTAAATTACCCCCTGATCGATGCACTGCCCACTGAATTTGAACTCATAGCAGTAGCGCAAGCAAGTTGTTTCTGAATATACGCCATCTCCCCTATCTGCTGATAATTAACCTACCGTGCACCTATGTGATCCATGTGCACGCATGATGGATCTACTACTAGTGTACGTATAATACCTTGTAGTCCAATGGTAGGACAACGAGACGCTACCTATCAGAGTTCGATCAAATCCTGGTGTTCGCACCTTTTTTTTAGGAATTTTACCAGGAATTAGCGGCGTTATGCATTTAGTGGTAAGCGACGTTCCCCTCGATGACGGGGCTAATGGTGACTTCGGGATCTCTAGATCCGTCGGGTGCTTTCGGTCCCTTCGGAGGTGCTCATAGGGTAGGGTTTACGTGACGCGTGTACTCATATAGGGGTGAGTGTACGTGCGTGATGTGAGTGTGTGTATTTCTAAAAAAAAAAGATTCGTCACGAAGAGATGACATCAAAAAAAAAAATTCATCACGAAGAGATGACATCCTAGAATGAATTGATGAGTTCAAGCATCAATGCAAGGTACCCATCGAAGAATCCCGTTGGTTGTAAGGCCAGTCTCAATGGTGAGTTTATTATTTCGTTGTTTCCAAGATTGTCATGTCATATAAAATGAAATAAAACTTGCATGAAACCCCTTACTCTCAATGGAGAGTTTCATCTTGTGGTTTCAATAGGCATTTAATTTCATTACTCGAGAGATAGTTGGTATTAAATAAGAAAAATAAACACTATAGTTGAGAGTTATGTGAGAGATGTTTCACCAAGATGAAACTTTTCTCTTCTCTCTCTCTCGAGTTTCATGCAAAAAGTGGACTTTATTGACAGCGATGCTGATGTGAGCACCCTATTTAATGTGCATTTAAAACCCTATTTAATGTGCATGAAACCCCCCATTAAAACTGGCCTAATACAAATGAAAACCGCCAAACAACGCCTCTGTTTAGAGGAAGCTTCCATTAATTTGGTACTGCAGTAGTTTACGGTGTCAACAACGCATGCACACGCAATTGGTTTACATTGGCTACCTATATCTATATATAATAAAGTCAAGCAAGCATCATTTCCTTTTCAAAAAGTCTGATTTTTTTTTTCACAAAGATCGATCGAAAGAGACGCAGAGTTAAGCTGAAACCGGTTGGTTTCAGTTTCAGGGGGCTTATAAATAGCAGCCCTTATCATCTCACCGGCATATACAGCATCGATCACCATACAACCAACCAAGCAAATTAAGGCCCCTAAGCACCCACAAATTTGCTCCCTCTCCAACTAGCAGGTGACAACAAGCAGATCGAGCATGATGAAGAAGGCCACGTCACTATCCGAGCTGGGCTTCGACGCCAACGGCGCCACGTCGGGCTTCTTCCGCCCGGTGTGCGAGGGCATGGACTCCACACCGACGTCGCACCATCGGCGTAGATTGACCAAGGTGTCGGTGATCGGCGCAGGCAACGTGGGCATGGCCATCGCGCAGACCATCCTCACCCGTGACCTCGCCGACGAGATCGCGCTGGTGGACGCGCTCCCAGACAAGCTCCGTGGGGAGATGCTGGACCTGCAGCACGCGGCGGCGTTCCTGCCGCGCACGCGCCTGGTGTCCGACACCGACATGTCCGTCACCAAAGGCTCCGACCTGGCCATCGTGACGGCCGGCGCGCGGCAGATCCCGGGGAGACGAGGCTGAACCTGCTCCAACGGAACGTGGCGCTGTTCCGCAAGATCGTGCCGGCACTGGCGGAGCACTCACCCGACGCCATCCTTCTCATCGTCTCCAACCCCGTGGACGTGCTCACCTACGTGGCGTGGAAGCTGTCTGGTTTCCCAGTGAACCGCGTCATCGGGTCAGGAACCAACCTGGACTCGTCAAGGTTCCGTTTCCTCCTCGCCGAGCACCTAGACGTGAACGCGCAGGACGTGAACGCGTACATGGTGGGCGAGCACGGCGACAGCTCGGTGGCGGTGTGGTCGACGGTGAGCGTTGCTGGGATGCCGGTGCTCAAGTCTCTGCAGGAGAGCCACAGCAGCTTCGGCGAGGAGTCGCTGGAGGGCATCCGCCGCGCCGTCGTCGACAGCGCCTACGAGGTCATCGAGCTCAAGGGATACACGTCCTGGGCCATCGGCTACTCTGTGGCGAACCTCGTGTCGTCGATCCTCCGCGACCAGCGACGCATCCACCCGGTGTCCGTGCTCGCCTCAGGGTTCCACGGCATCTCCGACGACCACGAGGTGTTCCTCAGCCTCCCCGCCAGGCTCGGCCGTGCCGGCGTCCTCGGCGTCGCCGACATGGAGCTCACCGACGAGGAGACCAGGAGGCTCCGCCGCTCGGCCAAGACGCTCTGGGAGAACACCCAGCTCCTCGGCCTCTAGGGGAACGAAGAGAGTAGGTAATTGTTAATGCCGCTTGTTAATTGAATAGCCGAGGCGACCGAATAAGATTTTTGTGTTGTATATGCATAATATGGAGCAAGCATGCATTTGGTTCATCGATCGTGCGATGTAATCATTTGTTAGCTTAGCTCTGAGTGCAAGCCGTGACACCATATGTTTTGATTTTGTATGTTTGCCTACCTTGTAACTTGATACAATAATCGAATAGTATTATTAAAGTTTGCTGGTAAAATGATCCTCAGTGATGGGTGATCATGATTTAATTAATTTTGGTTTTGGGGCACGTCCTGCATTTCGTGTTTAGGTGACTCCAGAATCTTGACATGTTGAATGCCGATTGCCGCATATGTTTCTCCTCTGACGTTTCAACCAGTGGACAAATCCAAAAGAGTTCCATCCATGAACTTCCTAATTTTCTTCTTGGCGGAAACTCATGCACGTTTCGAAAAATGCAAGTTGCTTTTGTGAATGAAAAAAAATGGAAAAAGGAAAAGAGAAATACGATGGGCCACTACAATTCAGCCTAGGTCAGGCAGGGTTTTGGGCTTTCAGAAGACGTGGAGCAGGCTGGCTTCTTAGCTCAAATATGTGGGCCGCAATGCCTGCAGGAGGGTCGGAGAGGAGGCCGGCCCGTAATGCTAGGGCCGGGGCCGAAAAGAAAGTTGTGGCAGATGCAGGCCCACTATCGAATTGCTTTCTCTTCTTCTTCAACAAACACAGGGCGGCAGTGGCGATGCTCGTTGCTCGGCAATGGCCGCCGCCTGGGCCGCTGGACCTACTCCTACTAGGATGAGAATCTCGCTGTCTGCCACTCTGCTTGGCCGGGTCTGGGTGTGAGGCCTCGTCTAGATGGCTAAATTTTAGCCTAAAAGTTGCAACTTTTTCAACTCTCTCTTAATCACATCACATTAAATACACCAAAAGACATATGTTCGAGCGAGAAATATAGGTAGAAAAAATAACTAATTACACAGCTTCAATTTGTATATCACGAGACGAATCTTTTAAGCCTAGTTACCCCACGGTTGGATAATATTTACCACAAACAAACGAAATTACTACGTGAGTCTTTGTAGGAGTTTCAAATGATTACTTTTTCTAAAATTTAGCCATCTAAGGCTATCCGCACTCCTCGTACTTTAGATCCATACTCTAAAAAGGAATATTCTCATCCCTCGTCATCAAAAATTCTCTTTTTTGTATAGCCTTATTAAGACCCATCCATACTTCGATCTTTCATACTCTATATTAGTAGGACCCCATGTAATTTTATCTAAATATATCCATGTGAGATTTTTCTTTTGAAGGATTTATTTAAACGAATTTAATGGTGAATCGTAATTTCATTTGACTTTTTAATTTGTGAGTTATAACATTTTATAAGTAATCAAACAATGGGGTCCGCCACTCTCTCTCCTGCCTCCCACGCTGCTTGCTGATCCAGCCGAGTAGGCAGAGGGCGCGCGCGTGCGTGTGCGCGTGCGCAGGCCCCACATCCATCCTGGAGTAGCTCGGCTTCATTCGTTAGGAGGAGCGTCATCGCGGTGGGAACTGGAGGATCGTGTTCCGACTGTACCGCGCTGCAGCTTTTTGGATACTGGAGGAGGCTTTGGCGTGCCGCGGTGCGGACAGCCTAAACGTGGAGTGTGAACAAACACGTGAGCCGCAGCAGCAGGAACCGGACGAGACCGGCAAGCAAATATGCCATTCACATGGGCATGGCTGCCATCTCGAATCCCGATGCGGTGGTGGCCACAAAGCAATCCCTCTGTTCATCTCCTCTCTGCTTTTAGCGTCGCCGTGCAATCAAGTCAAACCAGGCTGCGTGGCCGTGTCTCACGGTCGGATCTTGTCTTCACCTTCATCATGGTTCATGGCCATGGCGACCAGGCTCACTCGGTCCTGAATTCCCGTTTTACCCCGTCCACCCGTAGTCTGAAAGAAACCAGCGCGGGGCACGGCAGTTATTTCTCATCAGCCTCTGTCTTTCTGTCTTCGCCGTGCACTCTTCTCCTTCCCTGTCTGTCGCCATCATCCAGTTCCTCTTGGCATCTCCAAGCCGCCGCGGCTCCACTCCTCACTTCCAACTTACTCCTACCTCCACCTCCACCGCCACCATGAGCCACGATCGCTACTTCCACCGCCTCCTCGACCTCCACGCCGTCGACGACGACCCCTTCTTCTCCTCCTTCCCCTTCCCTACCAGCACCACCACAACCTCCTCCTGCCCCTACATCTCCGCCGCTCACCACCGCTTCCTCCTCGACGACCACCCCTTCTACCCGACCTCCTGCCCGCTCGGCTTCACCTCCCCATCCCCATCCCTAATCGACACCTTTGACCTCGACCTCCTCCTCCCGCCCCACGCCGCCGCCGCGCCCCGGTGCCCAGCCTTGACTTCGACCCATTCCTCCTCGACACCCTCGGCCACCGCGTGTCCGCCCCTCGAGCGCGCGCTCGCCCTCACCCCGCCCCAGCCCCACCGCGCCGCAAGTACACCTACTCCGCCGAAGCACACGGCCGGAAGGTCAAGTGGACCGCCGAGGACAAGCCCGCCGGCGGCCGGAACCTCAAGTGGGAGGCCGAGCTCAGGACGCCCCACCACGACGGGTTCGACCGCAAGTGGAAGTGGGAGTCCAAGGCGTCCGCCGCCGGCGCCACCAAGGTCAAGTGGGCCAAGGAGATCAAGGGCAAGGGATGTCTCGAGCCTTGGTCCAACTCGTACTCGGTCGAGGAGACCTATGGCGACCATGACGACGATGAGGAGGACAAGCAGGAGAAGAAGCACACTGATGTTAAGAAGAAAGTCAAGGAGGATAAGCAGAAAACGAACAAGGGAATGTGGAGATCGTCGAGATCGAGGATAACACTGCCGGATGCGTCGCCATCAGAAAGGTCACTTCTTTGTGCTCTATACAATACAATACAGTTTAGGCTGCATTTTGTCAAATGTTTGGTTTCATTTTTAACTTTAGGTGCTCAGTTATTGCTGCTAGGCTTCAAGCTCGGTTAGATCTGTGGGAAATGTGATATGACATTTCCAATCTGTGTAGCTTCACTTGTTAACCCGCCCATGGAACACTTGGATTTTAGGTTGTCAGGTTAGTTAGTGTTATTGAGGTGTCAAATGTCCTTTTCAGGCCGTCTTCAACATTACATTGCATTCTTTCTCTTCTTAAGGGCAAGGCTGATACTGAGATATTTAGTATCTTTTACAAACAAGACTCAACTTGTTGTCCCTGTACTGACATCATGCTCTTGTCCCAAGGCTTTTGAACTGAACCACTGCAAGGGCAAGAGGAAGGAACTCTCCCCACAGGATGCTGCACTGCTCATCCAGATGAACTACAGGGCGCACCTGGCCCATCGCTCCCAGGTGCTCCATTGCCTTCGCGATCTCGCGGTTGCTAAGGCCAAGCTCAAGGAGATCAGGTCCTTCTTCTACAACATCTCTTACCGCCCGAATTGCACATGACAATGAAGAGCGCCAGAGGTTTGCCGAGAAGATCATTGTCCTTCTACTGACCGTTGATGCCCTTGAGGTAAATTCTCGGTCTGTTTGGTGCTGCTTCGTGAGTCAATATCAAATAATTAAACTTGCACTAGCCAGTTCCCCTGCGCATTGCGCCGGGGTTGATGGAGAAACATGTGAAGTATTATATAGAGGTCTAAATATATATTAAAAAACTATGGCAGTAAATACATGAAGTATTATATAGAGGTCCTCATATACATCGAAAAGCTTCAGGTTACATGTCTATTCTAAGTATATACAGGAAAGAGCATGGGAACGCATCACTGAACTGCAACTAATCTGACCGAGACAACATGATTGCTCTGTAGATGGCGAGTTAGTAACTGCATGATGCACAATTGTAGAAGAGTTTTTGGCCTGTCAATCGAATGGGAGCAGGGAAAAGAAACCAAATAAGCAGAGCACAAACACGGCACCAGAGCATCAATGTCAACAAATGTATCTGTAATTCTGTAAATGCGTAAAATCAAATTAAGAAAACTGATACATGTTTTTGACATTTGGTACAGTAACAATCATGTTAAATCAGGGAACTTAGATAATATAAAGAATACACGCCTATTGGGTAAAAGATTACTTTCCCAGAATATAAATCTTTGTTTCATATAAGGTGTATCTATTGTGCAAGCATGCCTTCAATCAGATTCCCAATGGGAGAACAGGGAAAAGGAACCAAATAAGTAGAGCACAAACACGGCACCGGAGCATCAATGTGAACAAATCTATCTGTAAAGAACACAATTCTTTGTTTCATATAAGGTGTAACTACTTAGCAAGCATGCCTTCAATCACATTCAGGATACTGAAGAAAGCATGAGGACAAATGGAGGAACTGTAAAAAAAAATTTAGCGTACCTGCAGCACATACTTACACTCTTGTATTGGAGGACATCAGTCACATATTTTGGTGTAGTTTTTTCGTAAATAAATAAAGATGTGTGGCTGCAGGAAATATATGAAAAAAAATGGTTATCGACATTGATTATTTGGAATAATAATATGTTTGTCAACAGAAAATATTTATACCGATCAAGACTAAACATGAGGCACTCCAGCAAACTGACTGTCAGAAGCTAGGAGCTCAAACTTTCAATCAAGCTCACTGTGGATCAGCATCTTGTTATAATTGTTAGGGCTTAGATTTTAGAGTCAATTAACCTAGCTGAATCCATGAAGCATAAATACACAGGAACGGCATCCCCTGAATTTTGTAGAGAAGAGTAAATGCTGATTTGAACGGTAGACCTGACCACGCACAATACAGGTGATTAAAATGTTACCTTGGTATGGATTGTCGAGATGAACACGATGTTGCCTGTAGCCTGTTTCCATGGTATGGATGTGACCTGCCAGTGGCCTGGGTATATGCAGCCTCAAGTGCAGCAGCAGCGCTGCGATCATAAGCATCAAAGGAATTTAATTATTTGTTTATGCATTACCCCCTTTTACCATCATCAGAACATGTTATGATGGTCATTTCTATGCACAGAGGAAAAGAAAGAGTAAAAAGAACATGTAACAGGGAATATAAGAACATGTAATAACTGTCTGCTAAAAACTTATCTGAACTATATTGAAATGCTTAATTGTTTTTAAGTTCTGCAACTCAACGATTGCTTAAATTCTGCTACTCAAGGTTTCATGAAAGTTCTGCAACATAGGTTTGCCCCTTGCCTCTCTGCTAATTTATGAGCCTTATCTGATAACACGAATCTGCGATATTTCAGAATTCATGTATATAGTGCTAACTAACACTTTCTTAGCATTGTTTCCATTTCACCATGAAGTCTGCTACCCAATCTCAGAATCCATTCGCAAGAAAAAAAACATATTTATTCAGATTCACTGATACAGGAATATATTTATTCAGATTCACTGATACAGGAATAGAAAAAGGGAAATACAGAACACATTAAATTAAGAAAACCTAAACTACATGTTAACTCTTTGAATGAAACCTCTGAAATTCTAGGATTCTAAGGTGAGAATTCTAGGATTGACTATAATATGAGATGAGAAGTGGGTACCGGTACCCAATGACGAGGTCGTGGTGGCGGGGTGGGGTGGGCCTCGGACTCCTGGCGCACGGTGCTGCCCTCGGCGGGCAGGGCCGGAGGGAACGGTGGGCGTGATGGGCCGGAGAAGTGAGGAGCTCGGCCGCCGTGGCGGCGGACGGATTCGAGATGGCCGACGGCGGGATAGATGGTCGGATCTACGACTTTAAGGGGTATAGGATAGATTCTACATCGATCCCAAAGATGTGGAGTTATGATTTCAAAAATGACAACTCACACCGCTTATTATGATTGTTCACAAGAATTGCCGTGTTTAGCACTACATCCGCTGACATTAGAGATGTTGACATGTGCATTGCTTAAACATATAAAACATGTGATTGAGTTGACTTTTTTTTTTTTTTTTCAAAGCGTACCATTGGCACGTATTGCATTAAGGGAAATTAGAGTTTTACACGTCGCACACCTTAACCAAAAAGAATTGGCGAAGCGCACGAAAGCACATCGACAAGAATCACCGCAAATAAACGGTGGCGCGATATGGATGTACTAAAAAACAATACTATTGTGCAACGAAGGCGGGTGAAGGCGTCGTCGTGGCTACGGCTCCGGATCCGGATCTCCCACCGGCGTCGCCAACGCACCGGCCAGCGGCAAAGATGGGGAAGATCTCACGCGGCCGCTCGGCTTGCGGGCGAACCGCACTCAGCCGGGTGGTTCCGAACTTGCTCTTTTAGCTCGGGGACTAGAGTGCATGACGCCGTGTCGGCCGGGCGTCCCTCAAGCTTGCCGGCGGCACCAATAACGCCTTCCGCTGCGGAACCGGATCGTGCCTCTCATGCTTCCCAGCCGCACGCCCGGACGGCCCACTCCTCATCGGTGATCTGGACGAAAGGCGTGGGTGGGTGGCCAGCCGAGGATAGGCTCGTCGGCGGGAGGTGAGCGACGCCCGAAGTCTGGGACGGAGGCGGCCGTGGGCGCGAGTGCGAGCTCCGCAGTAGGTCCCTCGGTGTCGACGGTGTCCCGGGGTGGACCGGGGAGACGGGTAGGTCCGTGGGCGGCTCTGTGTCGGGAACTCCGCCCTCGTCCCCCGGCGGCGCCCAGGGGAAGAATTTTGCGCACGTTCTCACGCCTGGAGGGGGCGGCGCGGCATCCCCGAAGGCTCCATGGAACCTCGCGGCGACCAGAGGGTCGGGGGGTAGGCACCGTGTGCACCGGCCGCTATCCCGTCGGTTGGGTGGACACGTCGTGCCCGCCTCTCTCGGTGGTCGCGGAAAAGCGGTGGCGACCCGGCCCGCCGCGCGCGCTTGACGACCCGATCGTCGTCGGCGACCCTTGTTCTTAAACTGCGTGTCGTGGGACCTCGGCGAGGCCCAGCGATGTCGGTGTCGGCGAGTCGATGAAACGGAACCGCGGCCCGTCACCGCCGAGGCACTTCCGCTTTGTTGCGGAGCGGGGCGATGTCGGCGTGGTGGTGTACCCCAACGCCTCTGTGCCCACGGGCCCTCCACCAAGTGGCCGATCGGTCCCGGGCGTCGGCTGGGCGAGCGGCGCGTAGTAGCAGCGAGGTCGCCGCCACCCTCGAATCCTCAAAGCCTCGCCCTGCGGCGGCGCCACCATGCCAGCGGCGGCGGCCTCGAACCGCTCGAGGGGCGAGGTGGCCGGGTCGGCGGCGCGCGGCGAGGGGAGGCCATGAGCTGTCAAGCATCGGGTCCACCGGCGAGGGGACAACGTGGCCCGCGAGCGGCCCCCCGCGGCGGGTCAGAAGGAGGCGGTGACCAAGTCGGTAGGTGTAGAGGCCACGTTGGATCGCGCCACATACACAGGCGGCCCACGTCAGGAGCCGACGGCATCCGGTGGAGGCCACACGAATCCTCCCACGGATGGTGCCCACGAGCCCAACAAGAGAGGGGCGGCGTAGGGCTGGACGGCGGCGCCCCAAGCGGCCGTAGCGGCGAACCCTCGGCGGCGGGGGAGGCGTGGAAGGGGCGGTCGGCGAAGCGGCGTCAGCGTCCGCTGTGCGATCTTGGGCCCGGTGGCGGTACCTCGCCGAGGTAACGCGTGACGGGCCGACGACAAGCCGCGGCGGCGTGATCCTCCGAAGCGATTGAAGCACAACCCAGCGGGTAAGCGGGGCCGGCGGCGACGCGCGAATGGTTTTGCGGGGCGCCGGCGTGCTCGCGAGAGGTGGAGGGCGCTGCCGGGCGGCGACATCCGGCAAGGTTGCCGGCCGGTCCGGCCCCAATCGTTGGTGGGCGAATGGCGGCGTGGCCCGAGCCGGTGTGAGCGACGGCGGCGCCCGCGTAGAAGGAACTACTGACCGCCGCCAAGCCTCGTGGTGTCCCCCTGGTGCGCCGCCTGGGGCGGCGCCCGGCGCCCACCACGCACCGTAGGGGCGTTGGCGGTCCTGAGGGCGGTCGGCGGTATTTGGCGATTCCGGCCGTCTGCGCTGGCCGGCCGAATCCGGCACCGGGGGGCAGCGTCCATTCTTCCGTGGCGGGGGGGCTTCACCCGGTCCCTCGGCGTGAGCCCGACGGCCAGTCGGGAACGTCCCCTGCGAGGAGGATGGACGGGCGTGCCTGCGTCGGTAGGGGTCCTCCGGCGCAACAAACTCGTCCTAGTTGTCGGCGATCGGAGAAGCGGCCGTCAACCCACCATACCCTTTGGTCGTCCGACGGAGGGCGGGGGTCGATGGGAGGCCGGCGGCGTGGTCGCGCGACCGTCGTTAGCCGGATCGGGCGGCGGCGGGGGCAAGGAGGCGGCGACGGGTCGGAGCGGAAGGCCGCGAGCACAACCTCGGCCCCACCAACGGGCGATGTCCTCACGAGCTGGCGAGCAGCGGTGCGCTCGGCGAACTTCGGGCGGGGAAGACATGAGCCGCGGGTTGGAATGGACTTCTTTGTGGCGGCGCGAGGGGCGTCCGGCGAGCTGCGGCCGGACGCCGTCGGCGAGGCCTCTCGCGACCCCATCGGCAGCGCGGAGGGAGGTGCGAGGGGCGGCGGCGGTGTCCCGACACGGACATATGACGACTCGGCGTGGAGCGCCGACTCCTCCCCATCCGGCTGAAGCGGTCTGGCCAGGCGCCACGCCGCGGCGGCCGCTGGTGCCGGGTGCCCATGTCGCGGCGTCGGCCGCCCGGTGCCGGGCCGCACGGGGCGGCGAGGGCCGGGAGCCGCCGAGCCCAGTGCCATGGCGGCGGTGCGTGCCTGCAACGGTCGGGGGAGTCCGCCCGCGGACCTGCGCCTCTCTCCTGACTTTTCATTTTCAGTTGATTCTATTGTATAATCACTGGTGTTAGATTATATGCTATCACTGTCCTCGTCAGGCATGAATAATTAGTTCCTAGTCAAGTAAATTTGCTCTTCCTAGTCTCCCATGGCATATAGTTGCGACTGTGTTACTCATTTTTGCACTGCATCAATTTGCTTATAGTGTCAAGCATTTGTTTTTTCTAGCCACTACTTGAGCCATCTCACAATTCCATTCACCTTTACCTTAGCTGTCGATTTATGTGGTGGATCACAACCTAAAGACACAGCTGGAAAGAACCTGCTATATATGTTTACAGTATGGACTGTAGAACTAAAATTGAATCGGTCTCTATGCACTTGAAACTCTTTAATGATCTCTTATCAAATACCATGTTCCTCTGCTTTGGTGTCAATCCAAACAAATAAATTGCAAAAAGCAACTATTTGATGAGACAAATAACCTTATGACCCTGTTTCATTTGTCAATGCATTCCGTTGTGCTTAACAGGGACCAGACTACATGGTCCGCAATGCAAAGAGATCCATGCTTGAGGAACTTGAGGGGATGTTGGAGATCGTGGACCCTCAACCACC
This sequence comes from Hyparrhenia diplandra, assembly GCA_015847255.1. Lineage (NCBI taxonomy): Eukaryota > Viridiplantae > Streptophyta > Magnoliopsida > Poales > Poaceae > Hyparrhenia > Hyparrhenia diplandra. Next base: position 622,827 of record JADLZK010008775.1, on the reverse strand, counting down.
AGGGAAGCCGAGGACGCTTAGCCGCAGGAAGTTTGATCTCCCAGAAGGCGGAGCCATCCCAAAGGAAATGAGAGATGGTGTTAAGAATGTTGTCAGAATTGTGGAGGGCAAGTGAGGTGCATCAGTGATGTCATGCTTGTAGTTGTATGTGATGCGGGCAATAGAGTTGAGCTTGTGCTGCTGCTGAGGACTCCCCTGTTCAGATGTTTGCTAGTTCAACTTTGTGATGTTGTATTCCTAGAATGTTGTTCATTGTAATGTTGTCATAGCAGTATGATCCATGTTATGTTTGGACTAGGTATTTCCTCGTTCCCAGATGCCCCCGACGTCTATGTTTGTAAACTGATTCATCCATCATGGGTGGTGAGACTCTAATAAATTAGCATCTGTTTATTCAATGTTATATGGTGCCTCTGACCTGCTGCTTTTTCAAATATTTCAGAGTACTCTTTCCATTCCAAATTATAAGTTGTTTTTTTTTCTAGTTACATGGTTTTTGCTGCCATACATATTATATTTTATACATAGTTCAAAACAACTTACACTTTGGAACAGTGGAAGTAGTATTTTCTCTGCCCTATATCTTAAGTTTGGCATCCTTGGATTTGCTTGAAGTATTTGATGTAAGAACATGTCTCTTCGGAGACATCCCATACAAAGAACATGTCAATCTACGTGTGGATTGGGTGGTTTATGAGGCCGCCGTTGTGTGATCATAAATCATATTAGTCCTTGTCTCCCTCTTCAGAAGTTCCATTCGTGTTGAACCCAAAAAGAGTTGGGCCTCCATGAAGAGTGTAAGCTGAATTGAGCTAGACCACAACTAAATTGTGTGGTCATAATAGTCCCCGTCTCCCTATTTCTAGTTTGATTTTCAGAAGTATATTGCTTCTTGCTCTACAAAAACTAAAAATGGCCAATCTAATTCAGCTTGTCATAATAGGTGTCTGATGAATTCATCTCATTTCAATGCTAGTCATGTGAGTTGTCAAAACAAAAATGCTGTCATATGAAACTCCATATGCCGCGTAGAATCCGCGCGACGAGAGTCCTCCACCTATGTAGGCGATACTGTTCACAAATCCTGCGCCTCCACGTTGCGCGTGCTGCGCGTGCGTGTCCAGGCATGCATTTGCCGTCTCCGGATTCATCGTCATTCATTAACGCCGCACCGCCCGGCCACCGTGAAAAGGAGGATTAAAAAAAAAAAAAAAACAAACGCGCCTCGCCTCATCCGCCTCCGCCGCCGCCGCCCGACCGGATGCCGCGTCCATCCACCTCGCCGACGCTGCGGCTCCCGCCCGCCACCACTACTCCGCCTCCATCTCCTCTTCCTATCCTCCGGTCGCAGTGCGCGGATGCCCCGCCCGGCCGCCACGCCGTCGCCGCCTCCGCACGTCCGATCCACGGCGACGCCGGCTCCCTCGGCCTCCTCCTCCTCCTCTCCATCGGCCACAGTGCACGCAGATACCGCGGCCGGCCACCTCGCCCTCGCCGCCTCCGCCGGTAGCGCTTGGTCGCCTCTTCCTCTTGCACAGTGGGGTGCACCTCGCCTGCCTCGACCAGCAGCAACCCCGCGGATCCGGCTTGTCGGCGGCCCATCCCCTTCCTCCATGGGTGATCTTCCTCGATTTGATGCCTCCAGTTCTGCCCTGTTTGGTGAGGTGGCGTCACCGGCTCCCCTTCGTCGTCTCCAGCCCTGTGGAATGCAGCTGCTGATGGTGGTAGCCCAATAGCTTCTCCCTTTCAGATCCCCCTCTCTTTGGCTGCTTGCTTGATGCCTGCCTCTGTCTGGATGTGTGTGATATTCTGTAGATGCAATGATTATGAAGGTTTGCCAGATATAAGAATCCCTAAAGGCAACCTCATTTGTTGGCTGCACTTGATCTGAACGGCCGCTTGTCTCTGCACTTAATCTGTGATCTGCTATCTGGCTACAGGTGAGCATGTCTCTGTTTTTTAGCCGAGTGAAATAGGTTGCTTTTGATTTGATTGTTAAGATAACCTGTTGATACATATGCATATATACTCTGTTAAGTGGTGAACCTGTATTCTATCAGTTTGTGTTAACTCATTTGATTGCAAATATTTAGAGTGGATTTATCAGTTTCAGGCAATGTTATTTCAGTTAGTTGCAATGATATTTCAGGCAATGATATTTCAGTTAGATAGCAATGATATTTCAGTTACTTTCAATGATATTTCAGTTAGTTCATCATCCTGACAGGAAGATGCTTTTTCCTGAAATTATCTAATTTGGTATGTGCTCTAGCTTCCACATATCTTGATACAACTGTTCCCTGATAGTGCACTCATCATATCTACCTAGCTGGAGAGTGTTATCTCTGAATTTTAGTAGGTTCATTTCTTTGGCCATTTATTTTTGGATGTGGTAGAAACTTACTGAAATTTGCTTTTTCACACTGAATCCTTGACCTCAGTACAGCAGTAGCATATGCCGTGTTAAGACTTTGCGTGGAGATGTTGTTGCTGCCGTGAAGCTGCATTGCTCGATCTCACCTCCAGGCTGAGACTTCTGCCATGGAGACTGAATTTTTTTGAAGTTTTGAAAGTAGCTTTCAATTGCAGTCTACATGTATGGCTGTCTTTTGCTGTCATCCAAAACCTGTATTCTCTAAATTTTCAGTTAACTCTTACCTGAATGTTATATGTTAGGTGTGAACTTTCACTAAGAATTTTCAGTTGTCATATTTTTTACCGTTTGATATATGGCATAGTTGAACTTATATGAATTGAGTTAGATACTTTGACGGGGGAGAGAAATTGGAATTGGGAAGAGAGAATTGTAAGATTGCTTTGCTACGTTGTTCAGGCCACCTCCTTTTGGATCTTCTTAGATCTTGTGCGTCTCGGGTGCCATCACTGGAATCCCCTAATTTCACTCATTTCCTCTGTCAGATTCCTACGATGGACAAGACCTAGGCAGCACAACACGAGTAGCAGCAGTGGGCTGGCTACAGATGATTGGCCTCAGTGCCACCCCTGAGGTACTCTAATTTCCTCTATTTCTCTCTAAATTCCGTTTAATCTCTCTAATTTCCACTCGGTTATCTATTCTAGGGTCTATCCTGCTACTGCGCTGTTTGTCTTAATTTGTCTTTGTCTGGGATAAATTAGCAGTTCCTAGCACAGATAGGTAATCCCATCTCGAATCCCCAGCATCCTAATGCTCTCATTTGTTATCTTTTTTTTTGGGTTCAATTTCTAACAATATAGCTCATTTATTTTGACAATCCTGTTTTCTTATGTGTGCTTGCAACATGGTGTTGCGGTTTATTGTAGTAAATTCGTCAAACATACACTAGGTGTCTGTTAATGTGCTAACTTCCATATTTTCCTTTCAGGACCTACAATCTCGGGTGCACAACGAGGCATCCCGATCCTGGAGGGCTGGGCACATATGGGATCAAGAAGACAACAACTACAGCATCATCTCCTTCTATGGTGTGGGGATGCATCCGAGTCTTGGATTCATTTCTTGCTTTTGGTATGGAACTCTTAACTTCCGTGGATGGATTTTCTTTTGTTATGATTTTTTTGAAAAAGGTTTAAGCTATGTTTTATTGTTGTGCTCATCTGAGTAATGAAGTACCAGTGCCCCTTGCATTGGGAACAATAGTCGCTATGAACTATTAACTCCAGCACATCCATTAAGTAGTAGCTGATTTTTGTGTTCAGACATGGCAAGCTAAAGGATTGATGGCCCTAATTTGGAGCTAATTCTGTGTTGATATACGTGAATCGCGAATAGACACGCTTTCATTTTTTATTTTAATCTTGATTACCATGTTGTAGGGTTCTCCATGGCCTTTTTTTTTTTACAAAAATCATGGGCCAAGTGTTGAGTTCTAAAGGATTCATGGAGCCAATTGTATCCATGAGATCCTGATATTTCTTGTGCCCAACCTGTGAGAATATAGACGATTATGCACTGTCAGCTATGTAGCCAACTTATGCTGGCCCTTGGAGCCGATGTCGTTTTCTTATGATCAAAAGCTGACATGTTTTTTTCTTCATTTATACATATAGGACCTCCAATATTGCGGTACTGCAAATGAAGGTTTAAATATGTGCATCCAATAGTGCGTATATATTCAACCATTGTGCATTGCTTCAGGACTCCAAGAACTTGCTTGCATGACACATATATACATTATTATCATTTTCTCATATGACCTATATATTACTGTTTACACATGTTAGTTCCCTGTTTCTCTACTTATTTAGCCACAAATGATATTAAACTTCCTTTTAGGACTATCTGTTTAGTACCATTTAAAGAAACTTAGCAAACCGCTCGAACAATACTCAATTTGTCGGTTAATATCAGCAGGTAAGTTGTCCATCAGTTACAGATTAGCAAATTTATGTTATTGTGCATTGCTATTTAACATAATCAGGTCTGATGTTTATTGAATAAATCAATGCTATTAGGCGCTGCTATTTAATATCAACAGGTGAGTTGTCCGTTTCGAGGCCCATCAGTAGTCCTTCCAAATCAACTTTTTTTAGGGACCTTCAAAAGCAACTTAGTTCATTCTCCGGTGACCCAACTTGCACTAGCTGATGATCTATATATATTCAGCTTCAGTGTTATTTTGTTTTAGTTAATTTGCTTTCCTTTCCATTGTTTTATTGGCTTTGTGTGTCCTCTTCCTGTTTGGCCATTGGGATATCATGTCCCCATTAAGATATTTGCTTTCCAAATGTAGTTAGCTATGTATTTCCATTTATGTTCCCAGTTTTGACTGCAGGTTCAAACAGATTGCAATTGCCTCAAGGATTAATTGATATGGCAAAGAAAGGATTAGCTGTGCTGCTGCTAACTGAGGTCTGCCAAGATATTCAAAGGTCCACCCAGCTACCAGTTGTCAAGGCGATCAATATCAGATCATAGCATTACAGCACCATGTCATTCAATCCAACCAAGAATGTGATTTAGGCCATGACATTTTTTTTTTCCTATTGTAGTTAGCTATGTACTTGCCCTGCACTGTCTCCATTTTACATTGTAGCAGGATGGTTGTATATGTAAGGCGTATATATCAAATTATTTTAAATTTTTATAACCCCTGTTTTTTCCCCTTGCACCTAAGTTCCTTCGGCGGTGGCGTCGTTGACACCTTCCTATGTTAAAACTCAGTGTGCAATTTGATTTGATTTTCTCAATTTTCTGTCAACTTATATAGTCAGTTGTGCAAAATCTACAGGCGCGGCGTAGCGCGCCCACTGTCCTAGTGTGCTACATCCAGGTGGGAAACACAACACGGTGGTGAAGGACATGGACCACACGCAGGCCTTCACCAAGTGGGCCGACACCAAGGTTTCCTTCCAGGGCATTTCTCGCCCTCTCACACAGCCCACGCGGCCCACACTACACTCCTTAAACCCGCTCCTTAAACCCTACACCGCGAGGGATATCCGCGATACCCCGCCGCCGCCGCTCGAGGCCTCGATCTCTTTCCCCGCGCGCCTCCGTACTTAGCCGGGCGACCATAGCCGGCGGCTACAGGCTGCGTCATCGCCGGTGAGCCCCCTCTTGCTCCTCTGCCTCTCCTGCCTCTTGCCCCCCCGCACACAGCAGTAGTGTGTGTGTGTTATGCTCCGTTGCTCCCCTCCGTTAGGGCTGTCTTCTTTGCTTCTACAGTCTGCTGCTCTGCGTCGTCTAAGCCTTTTGCCCTTTTCTATTCTTAATCTACATAGTATGCGTACTACTTTCCTCCGTTCCAAACTGTAGTTCACTTTGGCTTTTCTAATACGTTGATTTTCTTTATGCACCTAGTTATACACTATGCCTCTACGATACATAAAGAAAAACAAATGGATCTAAAAAGCCCAAAAAATTACAATTATTCGAACGGAGGAGTAGAATAACTAATCGATTAGTAGTTTCTTGTACCCCACCCTACCCTATATTTCATTCCTATTGTACTTGTCATATTTTTCACACATACATACTTTTTGTTGGCATGCCAAGCTGATTCAGAAATGCACTAATGATTCTATATCCTCTATAATAGGTGTGCGCCAAGGGGTCCAATGAAATCCATTGGAGTAGGAGTTCAACAGCACAAGGATGGAAGGTTTTGCAAGCCAGATCAGAGTGTCCGGTCTCCTTCTCTCAGGAATCGGGGAGTGGATTGCCTCATTGCCAAAATGGTTCACAACAAGAGCTAAATCCCTTGATGCTTGTGGTTGTGGACCATTTTGGTAATGAGGCAATCCACCCCTAACTATCAAAGACATCAACAATCAATCAGACACAAGCAAAATGACAGTTGCCAACAAAAAAAGGTTATGACTATAATTTTCATAAATGGTAATACTTAGTTACTTATATGACACAAATGACAGGCTTAGAGAAGGGCACACCTCCACTTCAGGTTCTCAAGGACACAGTTGAACCATGTCTCTCCACCCCAAAGCCAAGTCCAGATAGTGGCATGATAAAGAGATCATATGTCAATGATGGAGGGCATGATGAAGAACCCCACGGTTTACAAACACCAATGGTCAGTTTGAGGGGCCTCAAATATACTAATGGATGATAGTTTGGATGATGATGGTGTCAATAAGAATGTGTGCCCTATTATTAGTAAGGACAAGCCTAGTACTGCGTGACATGCACCTGCCACCCAGGATTTGGATTCCATCCTTCGGATCCTGAACTTGTCTCTCACTATCTGAAGAGGAAAATACTTGGCCAGAAAAATGAATATGATCTTATACCAGAAGTGGATATGTACAAGCATGAACCATGGGATTTACCTGGTAGGTTGACCATGCTTTCATAGTTTTTTAGTCGAGTTCGTGGAGAACTTTGCAAAAAAAAAAGTATCTCAAGTTTTATCTATGAGTTTGGCCTAGATGTGATATCTAGCTGAACCCAAGTCCTTGTGAATAATAGACAGCTATACGAGAAATATTTTTCATCCAAGTTTATCACTGATGCAGTTTTTTTGTTTTACATTAAAGTGCTTCCTGTCAATCTGTATCCTCTTTGTCTATTATCTGTTCTTTAGCTTTGTGGATGAAGTTTTCTGCTATTTGCACCACTTATGAATGCAATTCAAATGTTGTCTCCTATTGCATGACTCATATCCTCATATTTCCTGATTTTCTGAGTTCTGATGGTATTTGCAGCAAAGTGTAATCTTCCAATCAAGGACAACAAGTGACATTTCTTTGCCTCTCGTGATAGGAAGTATCTTACTGGCTCTAGGTCAAACAGGGCAACACTAGCTGGTTACTGGGAATCAACTGGGAAGGATCTAGCCATAAAGCTGAACAAGAGAACTCTAGGAACAAAGAAGACTTTAGTTTTTCATGAAGGCCAGCGTCCCTCTGGCAGACGCACTGAGCGGATTATGCATAAGTACTACATGGACGAGAATGAATGTAAAGTCAGCCCTGATATGAAGGTATTGCACTGTTGATTGTAATACATGTTTCTGAGTAATATAACAGTGGTTTCAGAGAATTGTATCTTGTAGAGTATATATTAGATCTAGCTTCGTGGATTTGTATGTTATAGGAGTAGGACTTAGTATAGATGGCATAGATGGGCTTTGCCAAATGGGCTGCCACCAGGTCTGTGTGGTGTGCCTTCAAGCCATCTTGCAATCTTTGCTTGGCTGTATGATTATCCTATATTCTGTTGCCTAAGGTTGAGGTCCAGTATGCTAATGTAGTTTTTCCTTTTCTGCGGGATGCCTTTGTCCTCTGCCATGTTACTAAAAGAAATGACTGGGCATTATGATAACCAGGTGGGCAACATGAACTCTCATCTGGAAAAAACTAGATGATGATGCTACATCAGTTGTCATCAGCTTTGTAAAGCCAGAAAATGCTGCTGCCTCAGTCATCTGTCCAGAAGAATTGAATCATGCTGCTACACCAGTTGGCAGTGCTGAACTATGTAATGATGTTGCTCAGGTAGCTGTCACTCCTGATTCAACATCTCCAAATGCTGGTAATGCACTGAAAACATGGCTGGAAGAACTGTTGGATCCTTCACCTTCATTTAACCCAGGCTTGTAGCTGATACGGGTTCTGCTGACTTGTTTCTGACTGAACAATGTGCTGAATCATCGGTAAGTTTCTGAGGCTCACAGTAGTTCTAGACTTTTTTTGAGTAAATGACGCTGGCAGTCCATAAGCTTCTCCCAATGTGTTCATACATGTCCCTAAAAAAAGAATAAAATATAATAAAATTGGGTCCTTAAACTACCAAGTGTGCCACTCGATCTCCCTACTCATAGCACAACTGTCTACATTGCATGCCAACATAGCCATCTCTCTTTTCTTCCCCTCCACTGCTGACAAGATATCCTGCAATTGACAATGAGGCAACCTCCAACACTTCCCCACTATCAGCTATTGCCATTTCTGTGCTTTACTGTAAGATTACACGTTGATTACACACTTAGTATGTCAATCCTTTCTCAGTTGTTGTATTGTCCATGCTTTATTGTATTTTGGCTGGGAGTTTAAGCTGAATGGAGCTAAACCACAAGTAAATTGTGTGGTCATAATAGTCCTTGTCTCCCTCTTTCTAGTTTGATTTTCAGAAGCATTACTGCTTGCTCTTGCTCTACAGAAACGAAAAATGACCAATCTAATTCAGCTGAGTAGGCAGGTTCTCTTTGCTGCTTGGTTGAGGGAACCAAAAAAAAAATCCATGGGCATATATGCATAAAACTTGTGGTGAGTGAGACTTTTTTTTTTTTTTGAGGAAGTGGTGAGTTTCCTACGACTCGGAATCTGAAATGCAGAAATGGTGCTTCCAATCACCGACCTGCACAAATGGCTTGGTCGAAAGAACAGGCATGTATGTGGACAGAAAAGACAGTGTCGAGATCCACCACTTGTCCACAGGTGCTGTGACAGATAGACAGATCAGAAACAATGTTTACTCCATCCCACCAGCTAGTTTTTGGATCTGTATTTGTCTTTCTGTTGCTCAATGCTCTGCTCCGTTCATGTGCTGTGTGCTAGTTGCTGTTTGATCTATGCACATTAGAGACTCGGGAGAGCCCAGAGCTGAGCTGGTGCTGTTGTTTTCTTGGGCAAATGATTGCCTGAATATAATATAGTAGTCGCAATAATGTTGGGTTTTGCACTCTAGATCAGGTAGTTAAACAAGTGAATTATTGGCGGGGAATTGAAAGGGACAGAGAGTCAATCAATCGTATTATTAGTTGAGTTTGAGACGGATCATCAGAATTATTGGATATGTTAGGTGCTTAAAGAAAGGTAATTATTGGAGATGACACTCATGGCTCTCCTGACCTGAGCTGAGCATGCCAAAACAACATAATGACACGCAAGCAATGCAGGTGTTAGATTAAGAGAGAAGGAACATACAGCCAGTGATCCAATGACACGTACGAGGCATCTGAACATAAATATATAGTACTGAAATGTAGTAGACTACTATACATTACCATTACCTCCCTTCCAAAACAAAAGCAAGTATGCAAACTATAGGATTTGTGCAAATTAAAATAGCTTAAAAAGGTTATAAAAAGTGAGGGTAATATCTGTTCAGAAATAAAAGGTCATATGTATTACAGTATTTCCTTTGAGGTGGCAGGTGGAGGATGGATGGTGGCAATAAGCAAGGGCAGCTGCAACAAGTAAGGATTGGAATCTGCCTGCATCTTCTTCGATTCAACTGGACCGAATTATTGGAGGGGCCCGGCATGACGCACTGCCTGTCGCTTTGCCATTGCTGACTTGGCAACAATAATGCATCCCATGCCGAGTTGGAGCTGACAGAGCAGAGCTCAATCGTTGGGGATGCAGATGCATGTGGGTCACGGGTTGTGTGATTCTTACTGTCAGCGCCTCATCAGTGTTCTGTTCAAATCTCGGCTGAGTATAATGTTAAAAATGCCGCTAATGACTGGAATTACGTGACTGATGATTCCATGCATCTTCCAGCTGCGAAAGAGTCTAGCTATGGCATGTGAAATTAGCTATAGCATGTGAAATGTATGTGTTGTTTGGCTGGTGCAGAGTGGTGGATCCATCGCAGTCACAGCAAAGGTAGCCGGCCTCAAAAAAAAAAAAAAAAAAAAAAAAAAAAATCTCTTTGTTTGCATTTGGGACACAAGTAAAGTTTGAGGATGAGAATTAAAACTCGGATTAGAGGTCGACCAGTAAAATATTATTCAGCTGAATTCATGATCCACGTGGAGTCTACAGGCGCCATGAGCTAAGCTTTATTCGGTCCACCAACACCACAAGACGGATGAAAAAAAAGGGACAAAACGACGAGGAAGACAAGCCAACAAGCAGGAGTACGTTGGCATTATTGTTATGATCCACGTGGCTGGCGTGGCTGTGAAATCTCGATCATCGCCAGCATAATTGGAGGAGGAGACGTTGATCGCTGCTCGATGTTGACATGGTTATTCCTTAATTCTAATAGGAGTAGAATATGTATAGATGCTGCTGGTGGTGGATGGACCGCAATGTTTTGTTTTGTTTTTTTCTTTTCTTTTCCCTTCCTGTTGTCTCTGTTCATTCACATACTCAACTATTCATTCAGCCCTGGAAATTCTAGTGCAAGTAACTTGCTTATACCATCACTTGCCGGAAAATAATAATAAAACACTAGATGTTTTTATTTTTACGTATTGTCACCTTCACAGATTTCTAAGAATTGCGTGATTCATGATGATTAGTTATTTCACTTATTGTGAGTTGTGACTAAGAAAAATGAGGTGATCGAAGTTTACCTTCACAGATTGGTAAGAATTGCGTGATTGATGATGATTAGTTATTTTATTTATTGTCAGTTGTGACTTAAGGAAAATGAGGTGAGTAAACTTTACGTACCTTCACGGATTGCTAAGAATTGCGTGATTGATGACGATTAGCTAGCTGACCCAGTTGTATTAATTCGTATATATACTCCCCGGTTCTTTTTTGGTAAATGATTATCACGTACTCACCAACTAACAACACTTTATGTAACGTGATCATTAACACTCACGCTTTACAATCTTTTTTTTTTTTTTTTTTTTTTTTACATGTAAGGGCCACATATATGTTCTTCATTGCGTGCCGTGTCTCCCTTAATTACGATCAAGTTGACAAGTTATCATCACATCACCCCACAATCCACTTGAAGAAAAAAAAAAATATTTAAATTGGTGGCACGTCAGCAGTTGAAAAATGCACACACAAACACAACCAGTAGAAGTAGCACGTGACGGATTGGAATGGAAGTGGCAATGCAAGCAAGCATTTATGACCACAGTTGCTGCATTATTGTCAGAAGAAGAGTAAGGCCTTGTTTAGATGGTAAATATTTGGAACCGAATGTCACATCGTGTAATTTGTAAGACGTTTAGTTTGTTAGTGGTAAATATCATCCTACCATGGAGATGGCTAGGCTCAAAAGAATCGTCTCCATGATGTACATCTAAACTATGTAATTAGTTATTTTTTTTACCTACATTTAATACTCCAAACATATGTCTTTGGGTGTATTTAATGTGATGTGATGGAAAGAAAGTGAGAAAAAGGTTAGAAATTTTAGCCATCTAAACAAGGCCTAAGGATAATATTGACGATCAACAGAGAAAGAGCTGAGGTTGAGTGGTTTGTGGGCGTGCCTGCAGACGTGTCTTGAAATTGGCAGAGGAGTGGATTGGAGGAGAGGCGTGATGCTGAATTGGCAGCTGCCGGACACTTGAAAAGAGGAGCAACCACCAGTTGTCAGCACCGTCGACTCCAAGTGGCTGAATCTGGATCATCGATCGGCTGGGAAAAAGCCAGCCTCGTCTGTATTTGTGGGCAATCAAAAGTGCGGACGTGTCCCTGTTTTCGTGGAGTGATGATGAAATAATAAAAGGACGGGATTGATGGAGTACTCTGACATGACGACGTGGCAGGTGCCGGACACTTGGAAAGCGTCGCAGCCACCAATTCCATAGCATGCTTGGTGGCCACTCATCATCTGCCTCTAGTCTAGCTAGTGTAGGAACAGGGACTCCTCCCCGGCAGAGGCAGGTCCCGTTCCATAATTTTTGCTACTGATGATGCGTCATGGATCCCCTGCCTGCATTATTGTACCTCCTGCCTCCTAGGTATGCTGAGTCGGCAACAATGCAAGGAACCTCGTCCGTCATCTTGCTCGTCTGGTCATCCAATTGTGTTCCATTGCTTGCTTGTCACCTCTTAATTTCTGGCTTCGGTTGGTGGAGCAGATAGCTACAGTACTCCCATCCCAAGCTTACCTAGCTAGCTGCAACACAATGACTACACATGCTTTGATTTCAACTAAGGGGTGTTCAGTTGCTAAACAGTAACCCAAAAAAAGTCTTCTGATTCCCTTACACATCGAATCTCTCAACGTATTTTTTAGAATATTAAATGTAGATAAATAAAAAATTAATTACAGTTTGGCTGAAAAGTCATGAGACAAATCTTTTTAAGCCTGGTTAGTCCATGATTGGATATTAATTACCAAATACAAACGAAAAGTCTTCAGTAGCCCAACCCAAAATATTTCACCAACTAAACACCCCTAACATTGTTAACCCATGCATGGCCCCACCAATATATTAAAGAATTCACTGATATCTAAAAACTATATTATTTATAATATATATAACTAGATTAATTATGAAATTAAGCTGTTTTCATACAGATTTGTTTTTTTTGGAACTTCATACTCAACTTTGTTTTAGGGAAATTTCATACTCAACGTTTTTTGAACAGATCAGAAAAGGTTAGCTAGATACCATTTTCTATAAAAAGAACTAGTTAAACTCGAAAATATTTTACTCTTTAAAATTAAAGATCTCTCTCTCTCTCTGAAAAAGAAAAGATAGTGGTACTAGCTAGTACTCCCTGTCCCATTGAGTTTGTCATCCGGATTCCGTGCCATCATTTTTAGATCATTAGGTGTCGTGGTGCGGTATCCACGATTCTGATAATCGGCCCCGGCTAATGTGTGTAATCGATGTCCTAACTTAAGGGACAATGACACAAGGTTAATTTATACTGGTTCGGGGCAAGATCGAGCACCATAGTCCAGTGTGTGCACTATCCGAAGTTTGTTTTAGGGAAATTTCATACTCAACTTTTTTGAATAGATCAGAAAGGTTAGCTAGATACCATTTTCTATTAAAAAGAACTAGCTAAACTCGAAAATATTCTAGTCTTTAAAATTAAAGCGCGCGCTCTCTCTCTCTCTCTCTTTGAAAAAGAAAAGATAGTGGTAGTAGCTAGTATATGGAGTTAAGTTTGGCACCGATCAGTGCAATCATGAGGATGAGCCAGATCTCGATCCCTCTAGAGGCTTGCGTCTAGCCAGAGGACGACGTACGTGGGCGGCCCGACATATATGCGTGCAGCTGATGATCAGCGTTTGTATGTGTATAATGTAACGGTGGCGTACGTCGAGCACATGATCGACAAGGTAGATGCAGCCATTGTAATGGTATCGTGTCTCGATCGATCGATCATGAGCTGCTGTGTCTGATTTGTAGTGCTGTTGTGTTCTCACACTCCACGCCGCTGCATGCGTTGCGTGCATGCATGTCGATCGATCCGGCCACCCATATGCATATGCATGCATGCATGCATGTGGCGCTTGCCGGCCAGCTTATTGCGTACTGTGTATGCTATGCTAGCTCGATCATATCGTTGGGTGATGCGATCGATCGATCGGCTAGCGCGGATGATGGATCCTCATCGTATATATCATAACGTTCTCCGTGCATGTGCATGGTCATCACCATTGTGCTGCCACTTGGCATGCGTGACGTGACCAAAAGAGCGTTAAGAAAAGAAAGAAAGGAGCTGAATACAAATAAACCATGCACGTTAAATATTAGTGTCTCTCTTCTCGGTTTTCTTTTTCTTTTTTTTTTTTTTTGCGAAAATTTTCTGCCTAGCTAGTTTTTCCTGCAAATACAAGGTTAACTAATTACTGTCTTAATTGAATGCAAACAACATAATTGATTGAGGTCTCTAATCTTTTTTTTTTAAGATGACGCCCTAAGAAGATAATTGATTAGAGATTGAGGTCTCTAATCTCGACGATCGAAACCTCTGGATATCAGGTTAGGTGCGTAGTTTGGGTGAAGCAACAAGGAGGCCGGTGGGCCATGCATATATCCATCCACCATAAATGCAGTGCTGACGAGGCTAGTTGCTGACGAGGCACTGAGGCAGCAGGCTGGCAGGTTCCAAGCAAGAGATTCCAAGAGAGTGAGAGCGAGAGATTTGGAATTAACAGCTCTATTATTTCATATTTGTGGGCCACGCCGAATCTCCCTCCTCTCATTGCTTGGAATAATGGAACCTTTAGCTTGTGGTATATTCATCGTCTCCCGTGGCTGGTATTTCTTCCCTCAAAAAAAAAAAAAAAAAAAGGGTCTCGTGGCTGGTATTACTACTGTAGAGTGTAGACTCAAGGAGAATGTAACTTTGAAATGGTGTCTAATACTCCCTCCGTCTCCAAAGAGTGTCGTTTTTATGTTTTGACATCATGTTTGACCGCTCGTCTTTATTCAAATAATTTATGCAAATGATACAATAAATATATCATTATCAAAGTCATAACAAAATAAATAATATTTATATATTTTTTTTTTGAATAAGGCAATTTGGTTAAACAAGATGTTTGAAAGACCTAAAAAACGATACTTTTTGGAACGGAGGGCAGGTAGTAATAGGTAGCTACCGGATGAAATCCGGCGGGCGGGCCTAATGGAGCCGAATCAATCCAGCCCAATAAAAATGGGTAATATATAGCCAAAGCTAGCCAAACAAGTGGTGGTAGTTTTCTCCTTTGATCTCGGTTCCTTGCTCTGCTCAACTCAACTGACGACGGCAAACCCGATATACGACGAAAATAGCGAGCGAAGATGCATCATGCAGCACATCAGGTAGGCGTTTTGTTCCGGTGATGGGTTCGGCCGGCCGGCCTAATTAACCGCCACATATACGTTGTATAGGGATATCATCGGAGCTGCGATTTGGATGGATCACATGCAGCGGCCGGCGCCGATCCAGGCATCATGCATTCGGCAGATGCATTGCATATATTATATTGCTAGTATAATTCAGGCATATGTATGCATCAGCGACGTCGACGCAGAAGAACATGCGTCGATGCATGAGGATGCATCTGTCTGTCTCGTCCAGGGAACAATTAATGGACCCCATTTACTCATCCACAATGATCTAATCCCTGTTGGATTCCATTTGATCCATGGATGGAAATGTGTAGGTTGCCAACCAAATGGAATTCACGACAACACGTACTCGTCGCACAAGCACAAGCAAGCTACAAACTAAAGTCAGTTGTACGTAGCACCCCGTTAAAATTTATGAATGCGCCCTTTTAAAATTTATGAATAAAAAAATAAAGTGTTTGATTTGCCCAAATTTAGATTGCCATTGAGACTAAATCCCTGCATACCAATCGAAGGAAACATGGACGCCACAAAAACAATAAAACAACTAGTTAAGGCCCTATTTAATTCCAAATAAGTCACCTACTTATATAAGTCAAAAAGTAAAATAAGTGTTTTTTTTTTTACCAAACAGCGAATGACTTATTAATTCAAGGACTTATAAGCAATAAGTTGGTACACTCCTACTTAAAATTTATAAGTCACCTCCTTTAATTTCCTGATTTACAAGTCATTTGCAACCAAACAACCATGACTTATAAGTCGGTTGATTTATGCTTATTTGGAACCAAACGAGTCTAAATTCCTCTGCCACACTAGAATAGGAGATGGACTGAAACTTGATATGGATTTTGTATTTACAACTAGCCTAGCCTTGGACTGATTTTTCTCTACCATCAATGCAAGCCCTGCCTCGATCTAAGTAGTTTGTGGACGTTGTGTCCATAGTTGAAAAATAAAGCCATTAGGTAACGGATATTTTCTTTTAAGATTAGAGAAAAATGAAGTCAGCTAGCTAGTCGTACTCAAAATGTAATAATTGTTCCTAGCTTGCATAACTATTTGAGAAGAAGCATCATATATGTGTGTTGAACGAAAAGAAGCGATATTGTCGTCGTTAGTTAACGACTTTTAATTTTATTTATGGCTCGCTCGTCCAGTTTCTTAGGAATGAAGGTGGTCGTAGAACTATTTGAAGTTGGGAGGATCCCTCCACTAATAATTTGTATAATCTTGATAAGTTTGAATTATTCTTAGGTCAAATCCTAGGATTTTGAACGGACCTTAATTACTCGATCAGTTAAGCCAATTTGATGAGACCGTACGTCTCTAGTTTGGCTGTCAACGCCGCATCTTACCTGGAGCTTAATTGTTCCGATGGAGTGACCGAGTACAATTGAGCTTTGTTTTTTCACAACGACGAATCCGCACTTGACTAGCACGAGACAAACGGAAATTGATGAACATGCATGAATTTTAGTTTGAGAAAGATGTGCATGAGCGCGTAATTTCTTGTACGCATGCGCGCGGCACACCGTATTAGACTTAGACGACTAGAGCACGAACGCGTACGTATACTACTAGCGTGGCTGTCGACTGTCGTGTAGGATCAGGAGTATGTACTCGTATGCATCGGTGATGGGATCCGATCCAACACGGGCTGGGCTGGGCTGGGCTGGGCCCCAGTCCAATTCCAATGGGGCGGTGCCATGTGCCTGACAGCGAGGATCGTTGGATCGGGTCAGATTCCGATGTCGAATCCAACACCAAGTGAGGACCCGACCCGACCCGACGTTGCGGAGACTCAGGAGAGAGCGGGCTTCAAGGCAGGAGAGGAGGAGGAACTCGAGGAGGAGAGGAGAGGAGAGCGGAGGCACCCATGGATCCAACCAACTATAAATACCATCCCCAATGCCCGCTCTCTTTCCCACCCCTCCTTCCTTCTTCAATCTCTTCTCCGTCTAACTAGATACTAGATTCCAGTCGATTCGCCGCATTCAGTTGCGATCGAATCGGCGATTAGTTGGTCGTCGTAACCGTCGTCGATCGGCGGCCTTCTCCTTCCCGATCGATCCTCTTCTCTCCCGTCATCGGCAATGGAGACCCGGGACACGACGGCGCCACTCCCCTACTCATACACGCCGCTACCGGCCGCGGACGCCGCGTCCGCCGAGGTCACCGGCACCGGCAGGAGACAGCAAGCGTAGCCGGCGGCCGCTCTGCGCCGCGGCGCTCGTCCTCTCGGCCGCGCTGCTCCTCGCCGTGGTCGCGCTCGTGGGCGTCGGCCGCCGCGTCGCACCGTCGGTGGTGGGAGAGGCGGCCGGCGACGACGACGTCGTCGTCGTCGTCCCCGGGATGCCAGCGGCCACGAGGAGCCGCAGCGTGAGCAGCAGGGGCCCCGACGCCGGCGTGTCGGAGAAGACGTCCGGCGCGTGGGATGGCGGCAGGCTGCGTGGTGACGCCGCCGCCGACGGGAACGCGTTCCCGTGGAGCAATGCCATGCTGCAGTGGCAGCGCACCGGATTCCACTTCCAGCCGCAGAAGAACTGGATGAACGACCCCAATGGTACGTGCCCGTGCCCGTTTTTTTTTCGATTTCAATTCTGTTTTTCTTATAACATGAAATTCATTATCGTGGCAATACATGCAAATTTCGTCACTGGTTCATTGCATGTGCATCACAGCTCAACATTTTTCTACTCCCCTCCCGGTTATGAATCGTGTGGGATTACGGGATCGGTTCAAAATTTTAAATCCCAATCAAACTCAAACCAACCAAGTCAGAACCACCTCTCTTGTTGTTGGTTCCTACAATACTTCCTAGAGAGAGAGGCAGAGCCTCCTGCCAGCTCACGCACGCCACGCCTCGCCTCTCGTTGCCTTTCACGTGCTGATGAGGCACTGGGTGGGCCACATGCAGGGATGGATACCCGGACCCTCCGGGATTCCATGCAACCACCAAACCTACCCTTGTTTATTATTATTTTTTGAATCTACCCTTGTTTATTATTATTATTGCACTTTTAGTTTTTTTTTTCTACTTGTGCTTGCGTGGGCCCATAGTGGGCCTACCTCCTTGTCACGCACACCACGTGTGTTGTTTGGTCCAACTTCCAAGTCGTCATCGCTGTGTTTGGGCCACCCATTTGGTAACATTATTAGTATGTTGTAGACTAGTACAAAATAATTTTTCATCCTTCCAAAAGTAAAATTCGACCAAATCTCATAAATCAAACTTAATTCGTTTGAAATCTATTTCATACATTTTAAGACCCTATATGATCATCCTAGATTAACCTGATCTGGTAACTGATTGCAGGCCCGGTGTACTACAAGGGGTGGTACCACCTCTTCTACCAATACAACCCAGACGGCGCCATCTGGGGCAACAAGATCGCGTGGGGGCACGCCGTCTCCCGCGACCTCATCCACTGGCGCCACCTCCCGCTCGCCATGGTTCCCGACCAGTGGTACGACATCAACGGCGTGTGGACGGGCTCCGCCACCACGCTCCCCGACGGCCGCCTCGCCATGCTCTACACGGGATCCACCAACGAGTCCGTGCAGGTGCAGTGTCTCGCCGTGCCCGCCGACGACGCCGACCCGCTCCTCACCAACTGGACCAAGTACGAGGCCAACCCCGTGCTGTACCCGCCGCCGGGGATCGGGCCCAAGGACTTCCGTGACCCCACCACCGCCTGGTTCGACCCCTCCGACAACACCTGGCGCATCGTCATCGGGTCCAAGGACAACGACGGACACGCCGGCATCGCCGTCGTCTACCGCACAAAGGACTTCGTCAACTTCGACCTCCTCCGGGACTCCTCCACCGCGTCGACGGCACCGGGATGTGGGAGTGCATCGACTTCTACCCCGTCGCCACGCGCGGCAAGGCGTCGGCCAACGGCGTCGACATGTCCGACGCATTCGGCAAGAACGGCGCCGTCGTCGGCGACGTCGTGCACGTCATGAAGGCCAGCATGGACGACGACCGCCACGACTACTACGCGCTGGGGAGGTACGACGCCGCCGCCAACGCGTGGACGCCGCTCGACGCCGAGAAGGACGTCGGCATCGGGCTCCGCTACGACTGGGGCAAGTTCTACGCGTCCAAGACCTTCTATGATCAGGCCAAGCGCCGCCGCGTGCTCTGGGGGTGGGTCGGCGAGACCGACTCGGAGCGCGCGGACGTCTCCAAGGGATGGGCATCGCTGCAGGTACCCATCGTTTTCGATCTCCTGCTTATTATTCATTTCTTGTGCACTTTTGGCCTGGCCTGGGATCCACACACGTACACGTAGGAATGCCAATTACGTATTTAGCAAGGAAATCTTGTGGCTTCTTGGGTTACACTGTGTCGTTGTCATGCACCTCGCGCCCATGCTTTGCTGGACCAACCGTTTTTTGGGTCCATCCAAACAATAAACATTACAGACAGATAGTACAAATGCCATACCTACTTGTCGCTGTTGGTACTGCTATATGGACTAGACTAGTTGTTGATGTTCATGTGCTACCATGTGCTGTGGTTGCATTGCAGAGCTGCCATTACCCAACTAGTTGGGTTGGGCTGGGATTATCTTGTTAAACAGGAAAAAAAAGGAAAAAGGGCTGTCTTGTTTTATTAATTTATATATAAATGAACAGGAAAAAGGGCGGCCTTGTCTGCTTGTACATCACCACTGAACTGAATAATTCAACAGTATTATAATGCAGCCAATCCATAGATGAATACATCAGACTAAACAAGTACTAGTAGATGTTAATAATCGATTATTAACAACATACGATCGATTTGCTATTCTTGTTGATTGTTGTGAACGATTGCAGGGTATCCCACGAACGGTGCTGCTGGACACCAAGACGGGCAGCAACCTGCTGCAGTGGCCCGTGGAGGAAGTGGAGACGCTGCGCACCAACTCCACGGACCTCAGCGGCATCACCATCGACTACGGCTCGGCGTTCCCGCTCAACCTCCGCCGCGCCACGCAGCTGGACATCGAGGCGGAGTTCCAGCTGGACCGCCGCGCCGTCATGTCCCCTCAACGAGGCCGACGTGGGCTACAACTGCAGCACCAGCGGCGGCGCCGCGAACCGGGGCGCGCTCGGCCCCTTCGGCCTGCTCGTCCTCGCCGACAAGCACCTGCACGAGCAGACGGCCGTCTACTTCTACGTGGCCAAGGGCCTGGACGGCTCCCTCACCACGCACTTCTGCCAGGACGAGTCCCGCTCGTCCAGCGCCAACGACATCGTCAAGCGCGTCGTCGGAAGCACCGTCCCCGTGCTGGAGGACGAGACCACGCTCAAGCTCCGCGTCCTCGTCGACCACTCCATCGTCGAGAGCTTCGCGCAGGGCGGCAGGACCACCGCCACCTCGCGCGTGTACCCTACCGAGGCCATCTACGCCAACGCCGGCGTGTTCCTGTTCAACAACGCCACCGCCGCGCGCGTCACGGCCAAGAAGCTCGTCGTACACGAGATGGACTCCTCCTACAACCACGACTACATGGTCACGGACATCTAATGCTGTTGGTCCGATCGATCCGTCGTCCACCACTGCACCTAATTTTTTGAACACATATATAGCAAAGCATCTTCTTGTACCTATCAATTCTTCCCATCTATCCTTGCTAGCTTGCCTCTCAAATTTTGTAATTTCCCTGCCCTGCCATAATTTTTTTTTTCTTTTTTCTTCTGATTGCTGCTATTCCTGGCTATTTATCGCTCGTCGAGGCCTAGCTTCCAATTGTACTAGTAGCTATTACAGTGGAAGACGCCAGGTCGATGCAAAGGCAAGGCTACATATGTAGCCTGTACGTAGTTGTAAATGTATGATGGTGTACCACTACACCACTGAGTTATATAAATGTTTTTAGCTCCAAATTAAAGGTTCAGTGCCTCAAGATTACCAACATGCATTCTGCTGCTCAAGTTATGCATGGACAGCTGTCTCAAACCGTGGGGAATGATGAATGGAGGTAATGCCCACAGATTCTGCAAAGACTTACTATGTGCTGGTTTGATCTACTAGCACTAGTGACAAATACTGATCTGACCTGAACATGCCATGATGCTCTGTGCTGGCTGCATCCAACCAGTACAGTGAATGAACACGAAACTACAGACAATCCGACATATGTCAATCATGTTCGGTCATAAGTGTACAATCCATCATGTTTGATCATCAAGATTACTAGCAACATGGTGACAACGCACATTCTGCTCCTCAAGTTATACTTAACACATGCATGGACAGCTGCTTCAGACTGGAGAATGATGAATGGAATTAATGTACTAATGCAGAGAGATTCTGCAGACTATGCACTACTGTCAAATACTGATCTGACCTGAACATGGCATGATATGATGCTCTGTGCTGGCTGCACTGCAAGTGTCTTGATAGCTGTTTGATTGATGCCAACAAAGCAAGTAGTATTTGTTATATTATAATTTGGAGCCCTCACTTGGCCAGACTGCCAAACTGCATATTCGCTCATTACAACAGATCGAACAGCCCTTCAGGGACCCCAATCCAGCCTAACATAACATGCCAGTGAACACGAAACTACACACAATCCATCATGCTTGATTGATCATAATGTACAATCCGTCATGTTTGATCACAGTGTAGGTTTGCTCAGCTTCCTACAGAAACTAGCTAGAATTCTCATTCAGCAAGACAGCCAGCCTGCTGCACGGCTGCACATAACTCTGAATCGTAAATCCTTCCCCCTGGTGGCTCAGTGATGAAACTGTGCTTTGAAAGTAGTAATAATAATTTCTTTTTGAGGAGGAGTAATAATAATGTAATAATTATTAGAAGGGAGTTGCATGTAGAATCGGGCTGGTACCACCAGCAGAGGCTGCAGATATGTACAATGAGCAGCAGTCTCTAATACTTGACTAACTTGAGCCAGAAATACTAGGAACAGGCTGGGAGCGTACCGATTGACCAAATGAATTCAATGGCGGGCCCAGACTACCCTGGACTCTGGCCCAAAATGATTTTAGTACTTGGCAGCCCACAGAAAATTTGGCCCAAACGAGCAACAATCACTCGTCCTCGTCCGACCAGCACCGCGACCCGCCGCCGACTCCGGAGTCCGGACCGGCCAGCGCCGCCCCCGCCCCCGCCCCCGCCCCCGCCCCGGTCGAGCTCGGAGGTCGAGCGGCGCGGAGATTCCCCCGCCGGCTCCGGAGCCGGATTCCCGCTCCATTCCTGCCGCCGCCTGCCCGCCTCGCCGAGCAGGAGCCCCGCGGCCCTGCGTGGCCCGCGCGCCACCAGTTCGCCGGCTGCGGACGTGCCAAGGAACTGACCGGGCTGCCCAGCGGCTGACCCAGTCCGCCCTGCGCTCTGGCCCCTTGCTGGCCTGCTCCTGTCTCTGCCTCCTTGGTGAGTGCTTGGGTTTACTTCTCAACTTCTGAATTGGATTTACTTCTCAACAGTCGTGTAAGTTTTAGAGACCACACCTCTCTTGAATCATAGTTGGAATCATGGTTTCAAGTTTGAACAATAGGGATTCCTTGCCACGTAAAGAGCGTACCCTATATTTTCATGGGTCCATTGCCAGCTGAAAGGTCATAATTATCCACAAAAATGAATGAATTATATACAAACGCAGTAGGTTCAACCGTTCTCTTGTGTCACTTCTCGCTTCATCTGTTTATCAAATTTGTTATACAACTATTAAGCACGGGATGTTGTTTGTAGGTATATATCCGGCTCCATTGGTTTAGCTTTGGAAACTAGTTGTTGCTCCAAGTGACCAATGAAATTACAACAGCAAGAATCAGCAGAGGAGCAACAGCAAGGGGGAGAGGAACAGCTCCCTGAAAATCTCCTCTGCCACTTCGAGCAAATCCT